>JAWMAG010000006.1:33292500-33687500 GCA_037013455.1 Ceratitis rosa | reverse complement strand
CGGTTCCAACAATAAGAGTTGATTCAGCCAGACTCCCGCCCATATGACGTTGCAGAGTTCAATTATCCTTGTAAAATTTGTTCTTCCGACCCTTGGTAGGTTTCTTGGTTACCTTTAGTCGACGGTACCAATATGCCAGGTTTCCAATAAGCCTATTTTCTCCATCGCAAACGAACTATTGGGAAGGAGGTCTTCGAATTTTGTCCATGCAGTTGAGAATATTCGTCATCGATTTATCTAACTCCACTTAGGACATATGTTCCCTCGGCTTCAATAGTATGATCAGTTCTGGATGTTTCTATGTGCCGGTTGTGGCAAATTAAAATCGGTTTTAGTCTGCCAAAAGTTCTCTTATCAAATATCTATTGTGAAGCTTTAGTCTTGCATGTCTCTCAACCCGTCTGCGATTAAGGAAATCCCTGAATAAAATAATAATAATAAATGAATATTGTAAGAAAAATCTCACCGTTGTGCTGACTAGTCATTTCGAACTGTTTTTGATGGTCTTTCTGTTCTAGTTGTACGCAAATTTGGTTTTCACATCGCCTAATCCTTTCTTTCGCTCATTCAAGCCAATAAAACGTTTAGAGGGAATCTCGTCGGTCAGATATACTTGACTTGGTGTGTACCCAACTTAGCGCTTCCTTACCTGTTAGCTTCGTAGTTATTATTGTTTTTCTGTTTTTGTTGTTCTTGATGTTGCTTGTTGATGTTGCAGGACGCTGTGTCCTGCACACATAAACCTCGGCACGACTGAGAGCAAAGCTGCAGGTGGTGCAGCTTTTAGGCTTTGGTGCGCCTACGTGGACTTCATATGCGTTTTATTGTTAATTCGTAGTCATTCTCGTCGCTATAGACGACGCCGGCGTCAGCTCACACTGCTTCGCCAATATACATACATATGCAAGATTTTCTGTTAGCAAATGTGTGCGTGTGTTTGTATGTTTGTGGGAATGCGTTTCGAATTTTTGTGTGCTGCGTTGCACTGGTGGTTGACCCCCCCACCCCCCGTCTCTCATACTCTCAATCGCTCTTTAAGCGAAAACCGTCCGCTTTTTTCGAGTTTTGCACACAACTTTTCACTACTCAGCTCTCAGTCCCTGTGGCAGCAATGGCGCGTCTGTTGTGATTGCGGTTGCTGTGGCTTTGTGTGTGAGCTGCTGCCACTTTCATAGTGCATGAAACATCTCGTGATTTACAGTAACAAAAAATCCGAGGCATTTAGTTTTCGCTCTATCCGCCAGGGGGGCACATACACACTCATGCATCCACACACACACATGCATCCATACATACACATCGCTTGCAATTTGTTTGTCCCTAAACAGTTATGATGAAGGAGCCGAGCCGAGCCGGAGCGCAATGGTGTCATCCACTAGCAGCAGTCGGGCCAGCAGTGGTGGTGGTACCGTTGGTATGCGAACGCGCGCGGTTTAAACTACTTTACCTACAACGGCTGCATTAGCCAAAATCTTCAGGCTGAGTTAGAGCGCTTTCGCCACACTTTCGGGAATATACCAAAAAAAAAGGAGAAAAAGAAAATGCAAACCAAGTTTTTTTTGTGTTTACTTTCTGTGCGCGTCTATGTGTGTGTGTGTGTGTCTGTGTGCCACACCATACCTAAACGGATACGTATCCGGATCTAGGCATTTGGTTTGATTTATTTGACACTCGGTTAAGTCACGTGGAAAAATAAAAAGCCCGTTAATGATATTTATGCAGTCTTCGCGTGAGTGTGAGTGTGTGTATGTGTTTGGGTGTGCGCGCGGTTTGGAACGTACTTGAACCACTGACGCTGTTGGATACTGTTTGCATATGGTCAACATACTAAAATGCGTTGTATTTTTTTTTCGTGCGCGTTCCACATCCTTCACGACAGTAACAAGACGTTTTGACGGAACAGCTGCTAGTTTACCTCAATTTTCGGCCGTCCATCCGTGTATAGGCAAATAGAACAGTAGCGGCGGAGCCTTGTGGCCTAGCACCACTCCAGCTGTAGCAATACGTGTATGTCCAAGTGTGTGATTTGTGGCTCACTTTGTTGTTTTTGTTGTAGTTAGTTAGCGCGTCGACATTGTTAGAGCATATGGCTCGTTAGTTATTTTTACAGGCTTTATGCAAAATTAAACCCACATCAAATTCAATTCAAACGAAGTGAAGAGAGAAAAATAACCAAAGTACAGATTGAAGAAAGGAAATAACGATAAAACAATAAAAGCCAATATGTACATATAACGGCAATTGGGAATGTGCACCGCCAACGCCATCTCCATCTGTAGCAGGCTAAAGGCAAATGCTAAGAGTGCAAAATGTCGGGATGCCAAACGTGCGGTTAGTGCTGTTTCTCTGATAACTGATGACCTAATTTGTATGTAATCAGTGACAAAGCAGACATACACCAACAACAACACCAAAAATCTGCTGCCAGCCCAACCCCCAACAGCCGTATAGACATTAACACACAATTTCGCGAAGCGAGGCTGTGCGAGGCCGTGTCCAGCTGGCAGTACGTGCCAATTACATGTGGGAAAGTTATGAAAAAATCGCAAAGTTCGTTTATGTCGCAGCGCAGTGCAGTGCGCAGCCAGGGACATGGGCCATAAAAATACGCTCCCTAAGTAGCCAACAAAATTTCATTATTTGAATATACAATACTTATACTTGTATATATGTTTATGTGTATGTGCATATATAATATGTATATTTATTTGTGCTGCAGCATTTCTTATGCGTGACTGGAGACTTTGATTGAACTATGAATTTTTGGCGGTAAAAATTACTGCAAGCTTCCAATCATTTAGTGCCAAATTGATTTGCTCTTTTCAAGAAAACTTTTACCGTTGCGTTGGTGTAGTTACTGTTATTGTGTTATTGTTGTTGTTATTATTATTATTACGTCGTCACTGTGAAGTACAAATTAATAGTTGATAGACAGACATGTATTTTAATTGAGTTTTCTTTCCGCGCACGTTTGGAGCAACCCAACTTGAGGGTGGCTGGAGCAGGAGAAAGAAAAAAGAAAAAAATAAAAATAAAAAAATCAAATAAATTAAAATGTGTGATGTTGATATGCCAACGCCAGCAACTGCACGCTTAGAAACCAGTGGTTGATATCAGTATTGGTGCTTGTTGCGCAAATGGAAATTTTGTGCTGCCTTCAAGTAATGAAAATCGCTATTAAATATCCTCGAAATCACCACGCACAGTGGTGTTAACTCAACATTTTTTGTTTTGAAAAAAAAAGTAAAGAGTTCCAGCAAAGTTTCGTGAATAAATTTAATTGCTATCAGTGATTTAAAAACGCGAAATGTTTTAAACTCAATTTAAAAAATGCAAAAAAAATCCAAATAAATACGCAACGTAGATTTTATGACTTTCGAATTTTCTGCTTACGCTTATAACTATAGTAAATGTTAGTAACATTAAGATGGAAGTGATTACTTGATTTTAATATATATGGTATATTTCATATAAACCATACTTCAAATATATCACCTCGAAATTTTGTCCATATGTTTATAAAAACATAACAACTAAATAAAATTGAAAGTAATTTTATTGATTTATTCTTGATAATATCATAATAAAACAATATAAAATTATGCCTTCTTGATTTATTTTAAATTTTGCCTTCCGTATGAACATAACCTCAAAAACTGCCAAAACATGCTATAAAAAAATTAACCGACCAATATGCAACTTTGAAATTCGGCTCATTAACTTATAAGCTATACTACATAAGGATATTTTGAAAATATGCGTTATATGTTAATTTTAAAGTAATTTTAAAGCAAATCTACCATACAATTCTAACCTCAAAAACAACTAAACATACTTTAAAAGCCGCAACAGTGCATATACCTATTGTATAATGCTGTAATGTTGTAAGCCATTTGTTTACAAAAATGTTATAAGCGAATATTTTGAAAATCTTTCTTTAAAGCGTACTTTTCCTACAAAACTTTCTTCAAAAATACCAAAAAATACAATTAAAAGCTTAATATTTTACATAAGATACTGAAATTTTGTTTTTACGTTTTTAATTATTATATTAGTTAGTACTATGAAAATTACATTTAAGCGCTTAGTTTTAAGTACAACTTACATACAAATCTTACTTCGAAAATGTTCAAAAATTGTTTTAAGAGCGCACTAGGTTATGAAAAATTCTGAAATTTCGGTCATGGGTTTCAAATCATATTATTAAAAGATCAAAATAAAAATGTATGTGGTTGGCTGGTTTTAAAACATAGCTGTCATACAAGTCTAAGCTCAAAAACGTCTAAAAAAGCCATAAAATTCGCACTGAAGAATATAAGAGACTGAAATTGTTTTCGTATGCTCGTAATAATTTCATATTCATATGCCCCTAGTGTTATTAAGTGTATGCATGTAATGTTTTGAAAAATAAAAAAATTAAAAAAAACGGACTTTTTTCCGCGCGCTCAGCACTGTGCTATAACTAATGGCACTGCGATGTCTTTTCGCCGCACTCGGGGGCAAAACTAATGTTAGCAATTATCGAAGAATCGTGTAACGTAAATTAAACAACTCAAGTGCTAACCAATAAATAGTAAAAAAAATAAAAAAAAACATTTAAAAAAATAATAAAAATAAATCAGTACAAAAAAATTAATTTAAAATTAAAATCAAAGTGGAAACGTGTCGGAAAATTCCGCGTAAAATGTCGATGTGTGCGTTTGTGTGTCTACAACAACCCACACCCATGCCGCGCACACTTAATGGCGCAATGGGATAACCCCAATCGGTGAAAAGCCCTCACCGACATTGCTACAAACAACTGCCACAGCCACCAACACCGACACCAACAAGGGGCGGACCGCGTACACCGACGAACATTAGTACCAACATCACACACCAGCATCAGCATCAGCATTAGCGCTAGCATCAGCAACTGTCTACCTTTAACCAAACCAACATACAAATACAAATACAAATGTACCTAAAAGTATTCGTACAATCCTCGATAACACTGTAACAGTAATAGTAAATTGTATATAAATGTATGTATATATATGCGCGTAGTACGTACGTAGAATTATTTGAATGGATGAGGAGGAGGAAAATATTTATGATTCATCATCGTCAGGATCGATTGTTTTCCAGTGGATTGGTTTAGAGACGGCCGAACAGCTGCCACCATATATAATGCGCTATTACAATAATTTGCATCAGCAGGTATGTACTCCTGTACTCTTCAAACACATGCACATAAACAGAAAAAAAAACAAAAACACTCAATCCTTACAAATTTACAAATTGGTATTTGTAAGCTAACATAATTTTTTGCTCGCTATGAATTGTTGAAAATTTTTGAATGTAATGGTCAAAAATGTCTGTTTGCTGAGCTAACTGTATATTTGTATATTTAAGTGCATGCATGTATGTAGGTATACGTGACTAGTATGTGTGCTTACCTACTCACATTCTATTCCATTTCTCTTGTCGCAAATGGCTGGCTACAAAGGCGATTAAGGGCTTAGTAATAAGCCGAACGAGTAGATCATAAAACAAAGGAAGAAAAAAGTAGGAATGATGTTAAAAAGCTTTTTCATTTCTCATTTGTATCATTAGCGTGGTGTGCCCAATAACTGGACTCGCTTAGCTCACTCATCGGCCTGTTTGTTGTTTTAGGCCGTCAAGCGGGCAAGCGGGCGGCGGGCAAGCAGGCGGCGGGCAAGCAGGCGGCGGGCACTCCGGCAGCTTGTGTTTGTTGAGTGCTGCTGCCAAAATTTGTATGTTACCATTGTATGAGTACTTGTAGTACTCACTTAGGGAGTTACTAGTTAACAAATGGTCAGTGTAACATTTTTTCCGCCAACAAAAAAAAAAAAAAAAAAAAAAAAAATGTTAGTTGAAAAAGTAAAAAAGAATAGGTAAATTAAATCTCTGCTCCTCTGCCTTACTTAGCAAAAAAAAAAACTTCGCTTTTAAGTTTTTGCAGTGTTTTTTTTCCCTTTCTTTTATTTTCACTTTGCATATTAGAGCATCTCAGCGTATCTATGTATATGCTCCTTAATTAAGCAGAGCAAAAGTAGAATTCTTGGATAAGTAGCATTAGAGTGGTTATACGTACATATTTGAAGTGTAGCTGAGTATTAAAAAAAATATGTTTTGCAAGATAAAACTTTTCGAATTCATTAGTGCATCTAATTGACCAGGTGTATGGAAAGGGGAAATTTTTTTCTTTTAAATCTCTAGTTCTTCATGGTATTTTTTAAATTTTTCTTTGGCTAGCGCTGCCGATTTTTAACTTTTTAATAAGCGTAACGTCTGCCAAGCTGCACTGAGTATTGAATTTTATCCTAGAATATTAGAAAAGAGTGGTCTAATAATATTTTTGAATTGTATCTCTTTTAACTTTTGGATTATTCTCCCAGTATTCGCTATTGTTTAATTATCAAAACTCATTTCTATTGAGAAATCTTTGCAAAATATCAGCCGTTAGCATATTGCTTCTTGATAAGAATACATTAATGAAGAAGCGTAAGGGACTTAAGCATGCTTTTTAATTATGTCTGCAGTGACACTGGATAATGGTTATATAAGGATAAAAGTTATTTCCATTCTCCATTTTTTACATTGGTCATTTTCTTCACCTGATCTTTTCCCAGTAATGGTGGTTTTTCTTTTCATCTGCCCCCACCCCACCGGTGTGTACTGCGTCGAAAACCTTTAAAGCTGGCATCTTGTCGCCAATACGGAGGACTCACTGTCTCTTAATTCGTAATTCACTGAGATGCGTCAATATCGTATCGCATGCAGCTTAACGTTCCATCATTTGCGGTATTCTCTGTTACCAATGCGCAAAGTACTATAAATCGCCCCCAAAAACCTTTTTCTCATAACCTTCTAATGTCGATTCATGCTGTCATCGTCCAAGTTTCAGCAATATGGAGTATAATGAGCGAATTGTTGAGCTTTGTATTTATTTATTGAGAGAATATTTTCCTTTTCAACTGTCTGCTCAGTCTAAAGTTGCACAATGTTGGCAAGAATGAGTTTTCGTTGGATTTCAAGGCTTAGCTTGCGCTCTCTGACTCACTAAACCAGAGTATCCTATTCATTATATTTTGCAAACTAACATCAAATCAAAATAACATTTGACTATCGCTAATGAAAAAATTTGTGAGGAACTCAATTGTATCTTGATCTATATAACTGCTGAAGCTATTTTCGGCCGATTTCCTCCTCCAATTTGTGGTTTTTGCGTCTTGTTGTTTTTCCAAAAATGAAGGGACCTACAGTTTATTTTAAGCCGCCTCCAAACTGCTGATGGGTTTTTATGAGGAGCCTTTATTTCATGTCATAGATACACCTGAGGGAGCGGTTGACATTCCCTGCTAGGTAGTGACCGCAAATAGAAAACTTAATTTTTGTAGTATTGGATGCTGTCTCAATAAGAAATTTACAATATTGTGTCACAAATTTTAGTTAAAGCAAGACTCAGTCATAGTAAAGTTTTACGACGAATTTTTGTGGATTAAATATACCTATACGAGATGTGACAATTAAGTAATCAGACTGATTCCACAAAAACCGTATATTTCAAACTTATTCTCTGTCATCCCTTCAAAGTAGTCCCCTTGGGCAGCTATACAACGATTCCAGCGCGTTTTCCAGGCTTCGTAACATTTCTGGAACGCTTCGACTGGGATGTCCGTGAGTACCCTCGTCACGGCCGACTGGATGTCCTCAATCGACTTAAAATGGGTTCCTTTGACCACCGATTTTGGTCTAGGGCACTTCAGAAAAAGTCACAGGGTGACATATCGGACGAATAAGTAGGTTATTACAACACGGTGAATCCTTTAGATGCCAAATACTGGGTGACGCTGAGGGTGGTGTGGCACAGCGCGTTGTCGTGATGAAGGATCCAGTTATGAGCGATGTCTGGGCGCACTCTGTTGACACATTTTGGCAATCTTTCGATAGTAGATTTGATTTATGGTTTGCCCCGGTGGAAGAAATTCTTTGTGGACGATTCCATGGCAATAATCATCGTTTTCCCCTTCGTCTTGCTCATGCGAGCTTTTTTCGGCTGGGGGCGTGTGAGCTTTGGCGTTTGGTTTCGAGGTCATATTGAAAAAACCAGGTAGACTACTTTTTAAAGGTGAAGTCATGTCAATTGGTTGTATAAGGTCTATATGCAGTTCTTAAGTTTATTGTTAAGTAAACAATAATATATATAAATACTTGAGAAAAAAAAAAGATTGTAGTAGAAACGTACTTTTGTTAAGATAAGCAACCCTACCGCAATAAACTGTTAAATTTAATTTGTGGTTAATACGACACCAAAGGACTTTAAACCCGAAAAAGCCAAGTTAGCAATTGAGTATGTATTTCAATAAACTCACAGTGTGCATTTATGTTCAGCCCTATTCTGCATTTCGATAGCGTTCTCGTTCTCCCCTCCGTTGCAGTCGCAGTTAAGTATTCTGAGTTACGATCGAATCGAAAGAAGAAGAGGAAGAGTGAATACATTTTCGAAATCAGCTGCTTACATGTGAACTTGTGAAATTGATTCCACATTGTGCTCAGATCTCAGTGTTCCCTATATCTACAGTTCGAACCTCTCTTCTGACAGACTAAATTATATTTTCATTTTTGAACCAGGATTTAACTAGTATGAGGCGGATGCATAGACGGATAGTACACCGCCGAAGATGAAATAGTTAATGCAAAAATGCAAAGTTGGATTCGAGTTAACAACTGGTATTTTTCCCTGCAAGGTATCTACGGAGAGGATATTAGGTTTGTTCGGCATAGTGGTGCATGTAACGGCATAAAATAATCGAAATACGCGTGTGTACACGATAACTGAAGTAACGATTGCCTACCATTCATTACCTCTACCGTCATTTGTTAGTGATAGAACACAATTCGGGGCAAAAAGTATAACTCAAGAGCCTCTATATGATATTAATAAAGTTTGATATTTATAAATTTCCATGGTCTGAAATTGAACATTGACGCAATCCGGCAACAGCTACGCCTTTGTATATTAAGATCCCGTAATCTCTCCTCTGGGGCAACCAAACGCTGTACCACAGTCAGATCGTTGTCAAACCCGACGGGACACGATGACCGTGGGTGGAAATTTCATGCCAATTTAGCCGAATTTTTACACTGCACCACTCGGTTGACAAAATGAAGCGACAAGTGGCCCGTCGTCTGCGCAAACTATCAAACACTAGCACGATGTTTAATTTTTCCAGGGAAGATGTTTTAGTGGTCATCGGGAAAGCGAAAGCCTCGAAACCCGTCGGGTGTGACGGAACAAGCATCCTGTTTCTAAAACAACAAGGACCACCGGAAACAGACCATATCATCGAAGTCTTCAATTTGTTTTTCACCCTCCTAAAAACAACACCAACAGCAACCTAGCTGACATATTTTAACCAAACTTGGTGCACATATCCACTAAAACATTTAAAGTACTATAACCAAATGTAGTACTATAACCTAGCCAAGCATCTATGAGTGTATAATTCGTAATTCTGCACACATTTGATGGATTACATATTGGTATGGAAAATCGTCGAAATCTGACATCTACAATATAACATACGAGTAAGTGTAAGTAATTTTCATTATCCAGTCGAAAATTGCCGGTTTTTTCGATAAAGAAAACACTTAATCTTCAGAGGAATCTCTAACGAAACTCGACATATTCACTGAGGTAAACAAATATGACGCTATTATTTTGGCGGAATGTGACTTACGTATTTTTGTAGGTTAATGTCAATAGAAAAAAATTACATACATGCCAAATCATAGAAATTTATACATATTGCTAGCGACATCTACTAGTAAAACCGGCAAACTTCAACAAACACACCTGGTACATTTGTATCTCCGAATAACTTTTGCCACCGAAAATTATCGAAATCCGAGGACTACACGTATATCATATAGCTCCCATACAACCGAATTGTTTAGATAAGAGGTGTTGGTTTCAAAACCCGTCAAATAAACATCTAAGAGCATGATATATTTGTATTTTGTAGAAGTATATACAACTAAACATTGACATCGAAACTGATCGAAATCGGAGAACTATATCATATAGCCCCCATACAACCGATTTGCTCAGATATGAGGTTTTAAGTCAAAAATCCGTCAAATTAGGTACATATTAGAGCATGAAATTTTATATTATACGCTCGTAGCTACAAACAAACATTGCCACCGAAAACCATCGATATCCAAGGATATGAAATAGTCCTCCATGCAACCAATTTTTCAGATATGAAAATTAATATTGAATTGACATGCCACAAATTTGATATAGTCATGAAAGTTATAGACTTTGGCAACGTCAAAGACCGCTCTTCTATTTTGTTTTTCATTTGATTTCGATTGGTAATGAATTTCACTTTTCCATTGTGCATAGATTGCTCAAAACTACTATTTACAAGGGGGCAGACTTTATTAATTAACTCTACGTTTTTGTGATTATATCCCTATCGCATTGTATAACAAGAATTTTATTAATTTTGAGACAAAAATCGATTATTGCAGGAAATTATTGGTATTTTTAATAGTTTATGTTTATGCTTAAAGTAAACGTATGAACATTTCTGTGTATAAAATGTTAAAAAATTACCCAATTCCATACTGAAAACCTACTTAAAATACCTTTAATTAAACTTATGTATGCACTTTGTTCAGCGGACTTCAAGTGTTGACCCCGCGCCATATTTCGCTATACGAGTACATAGTATACATATACCATATTGTACTAGGGTTTGCACATATGTATGTACATATACACATATGTACAGCCTTGGCCAAAAGTATTAGGCACCCCACTAATCACTGAATATTTTGTTTTAACAATCGCGAAGTAATGAAGTTTTATTAGTAAAACAGTGAAAATATAATAAATTAGTGATAATAACATTAATATTTAGTAGGTCCACCTTTCGATTTAATAACGGCAGTAATTCCCTTAGGCATGCTGCGTACAAGCTTTGCAAATTCGTCCGCACTTATAGCGTACCACTCGTTAATTAAGGCATTCTTTAAGGCAGTTTTTGATGTTATACCGTGTTCTTTAATCTTGCCTTTTAAAATAGCCCACATGTGCTTAAAGGGATTAAGATCTGGAGACTGTGCAGGCCAATCTAACAAAACAATGTTGTTATCTCTAAACAAACCATCAGCAGTCAAGCATCCCCAGATCATAATGCTGCCTCCTCCATGCTTAACAGTGCGTACTACGCAATCTGAATGATATTCTTCCCCAACCCGTCGCCTCACGAAAGTCACACCAGGTGTTCCAAATATCTGTAGAAAAGAAACAAATAATGTTTTCATAAGATTTGTATTATGTCTTCAAAATTGCTCTAGGGTAAGAAGCTATGGCTGTTAATACTTTAAGACGATCTTAACTAAGCTTACCTCGAAGTTTGATTCATCAGACCACATAACATTCGACCAATCTTCTTCCGTGAAATGTTGGTATCGGCGAGCCCATTCCAAACGATTTTTTCTATTCTTTTCTGAGAGGCACGGCTTCTATCGGGCTTTACATCCTTTTAAACCTGCTTCCAGAAGTCTTCTTCTAGCTGTTCGAGCACTAACTGGCTTACTAAATTCATCCGAAAGGGCAGCTGCAAGGGCAGAATAAGATTTTTTGCGATCCTTGGGAGACTCGCGTATAAGTATTCAGTCTTTTCGTTTACTGGTTAGACGATTTCTTCCGCTTTTTGATTTATTATTGTAGGATTTCGTCTGCACAAATCGCCTGATAGCACATTGGACCGCGCACCGCGAACATCCCACCAAATTGGCAATCTCAACCCGAGACCCATCTTCTTCACTTAGAACTTGAATTCTAACTCTATCATCGTAACTAATTTCACTTTCTTTAGGCATTTCGGTAAATATGACCTGTTCTTATAAGATTGGTAACTTTTCACTAAATGTAATTTACACTTTCACTTTCAAATTTTAAATGCGAAAATATTTTATGAATTTCTTAAAAATGACAATTTTTAGGTTTAGCTTACCCAGAGTGCTATGACTTTTAATATTACACAATTTATTCGTTTAATCAAAAGTTAAACACCCATTTAAGACATTTACAAAAAGAAGTGGTAACTTTGATAGCCACATTTGAGAATACTTGTATTTTAGTGGGGTGCCTAATACTTTTGGCCAAGGCTGTATATAGGTACGTACAGCCCAGCCATGTAGTACAATCAATTGAGGTTAAAAGTCGTTGCTTAATGATTTTCTAATTTCTTTAGTTATTGTTATTGTTGGCAACACTGTGTGGCGTTGTATGCATTTTGTGTTTGTATGTCTATATGGATGTCTAGGTATGTTTGATTATTGCTTATACTATGTATGTATACGTATGTATTGCCACAACATGACAGTCAACTGATAAATTTTTCATTTTGATGGAAAGTGATTTGCAAATGAAATGCAAAAAAGGAGCGACGCGGCGATATGCAAAAGAATCATTCGCGAATTGGCAACGGTACTTGGCATCGAATCCATCATCTTAACGATTCACGACAAATTTGGCTGATTGCTATACCTACATACATACACGTACATACATACATACAATTGCTTTATGTAAGTACTCGTATGTGTATATATATGTTTGTATGAATGTCCATAGCGTTTGTGACGATGAGTTTGAACGCTTGTGCCACTTTGAATGGTTGAGTGGTGCTTCTACTCTGTCGCTGGTCCGTTGGTTGCTTGTTTGGTTCCTTTGTCAAGCGCGAGTTTGTGTTTGTATACCGGCCGCGTCCTTTTAGCTGCTATTGCTAGCGAAGTTGGCTGCACTTGTGCATAAGCTTGAAGGTAACTGTGTTTGATTTCTGCTTTATGGACTACTTAGAGGTGTGTGTGTGTGTATATGTTGTCTTGGACATATGGCCGATATGAAGCATACTGTTTGTATTTCGTGTTGTTGTTGCTGTTGTTGTTGTTGTCGTTGTAGCTCACGTTCTTATATGCCTGTGTTTTATTATTCAAATTACAGCATTGTGAATCCTTGACCTACCCACATATGTGCAATGGGTGCTATCGCTTATGCTATGTACATATGTATGTACTCGTATATGTGAATTCTAATGCGCATATTTATGTATGTTTGTATGTTTGTATACATGTAAATATGTATAGATAGCCATATCTCTTGCTTTCGCTTCGCTGCTTGTCCCTGTCATCCAATGCACTTCTATCAGCTCTATCTCCCTAAGTTTTCAACGGCGCCTAGTGAGTGTGTGCATTATAATCATTCATATTGTAGCATATAAATAAATATATGTTTAATAGGTTGATCCGCAAAAACGTAGATTTTTTTGTTGAAATTTTCTTGCTTTTACCCTCAATGTTCGACAATTTGAAAAAAAAGGTTAAAATAAATTTTTTATTCAAAAAGATAAAGAAGATCTGTAATTGGCGCCACAAATGACTGAAATTTACAAAACATTTTAAAATCAAATAATTTCGAGAGCCGCGAAAGACAATTTAGAAAAATCTACTGATAGCTAATTCTCAATACGAACATTCTTCTACCATCTACCAGCCTTAGGACAGTGTTTCCTCAAACTCTCACTTATGCTCCCGTATCATGGTGTTTCGTGTGAAATTCTGAAAACGGCAGAACATAAAGTGGAATAAACATAGAAGAGGTGCTATTTTGATATTCAAAGAAAAATGGCATTTTTTGAGATAAATAATCGCATGTTTATTTCAATGTAAAGAGAAAGATATGCCATTAATTATCGATAACAATATCAGCAAAACGAGCGCCACGGCCACGGTTACAGGCCCGTATCCTTTTTATGAAATTTTCTATCATCAAATCGCAAAGTGGCTGCTGTATGCCCTTAAGCTTCACCAATTCCATCTTTGAACTCTTGAATCGACCTCGGCCTGTTGGTGTAGACCTTTTGTTTACGTGGCCCCAAAGGAAGAGTCGCAAGTTGTTAAATCACAAGATCTCGGTGGCCGATTGTGTTCACCTCTTTGAGAGAAAACACGGTCCGGAAACTTTTTCCTTTAAAGATCGATGGTTTCGTTGCTTGAGTGGCACGTAGCGTCGTCTTGGGGAAAGTAAACGTTGTCCGGATCAATACCATCCAATTCCGGCCGTAACTGTTGCTCCAACCCAATTTTCAAAAAAGTAAGGACCAATAAACCCGTCGACCTATAAACCGCACCAAACAGATACACGTTGATGATGGAGAGGCTTTTCAACAATAAATCTTGGCTTTTCCTAGTTTCAGACGCAACCGTTTTGCTTATTGACGTAGACATGGCAGTGGAAATGGGTCTCATCTGTCAGGATGATTTTTTGATGAAATTTTTATAGTTAATTTCACTAATTTCAATGCGCTGTTGAAGCATATTTCGTTCCATTTTTATTACTGGAGCTTCAAAAGTGATTTCTACCGTAATAGCAGGATATTCAAAATAACACCTCTCATTACAAACACCTTTTTATTAAAATTTCATTCTCAACAACAATAAAAACAATATGTACGACCGCCACAATCTTTAAAATTTCCTCAGGAGGGAAAGGAAACTTTATCGAAAATCGACTACATGGCGGATAATCGCTAAAAAGAGGTAAATCTTTCTTAGTTTTGACTGGCCATTGCTTAAAGCTCCTTTCAGAAGATAGTTGCTGTGGAAATAATGAAAATAAGACGATTTCTTTCCAGTTATTTTGATGGTGCCCTGAATCATAGTGAAGTGAACAGAGATTGTTAGTAGCATTCTAGTTCACAAGTATTGTGATGTTTCTCTCCTGGGTAGTACCATGTAGTGGGCTATGGTGCTAGTTGTTTTTCAGTAAAGTTTCTCTTATGATTTGTGGTGTTCGTCTTGATGATTTCCTCGCAAATCTTAAAACCCACAGTTTTAAAACGCCTCCGGGCCATTTATCCATTCTCCGCTCTACTGGATGATGTACAGAGAAAGATTTCGTTGGATCATCCTTATTTTCACGTACATATATCTACATATTTATATATCTACAGAGATACTTATATATATATACGTATGTATGTATATCTCATGGAATTAACAGTGTTCACTCGTAATCACGGCAAATCGTTCGTACCGCATTAATTAAATTTTCACAAAAGCTTCAATATTCAAATTGTAATATCATACCATCTCTGCTGTACGCCCCTTTTTCTCACTGCCACCTCACTACCACCCTCGCATGCACGAGACATGACACTCGACCGTTCAATGTGTATGCTGCTATGAATCGTAGACACATTCACTTTATACACACTTTTCGTATGTAAATAAATGACAATAATAATTCCTTTTTTTTCACAACTTCTTGTTGTTGTACGAATTTTGGCCTTGTCAGAAAGGAGGAATAAATGAATGATACGCGTAGAGTGGTTCGTTTGTCTGATGCTTTGAGTACGATTGCATACCAACTCACATACTTACAAACTACCTTTAGATTTACTTATACATAGGTACATATATCTATGTATATATTATATATGTTATGTTATGTACAATACATACATATATTTTTGTGATTTTTTTATAACTAAAAAACTATGAGTTCTCCATAAGTAGCACAACAATTACAACAATTTCAACAATTGCAACAATTTATTGGTGTTGTTGTTGTTGCTGCTGTTAAATAATAATAATAATAGTAAATTAATGAATAAACGAATGAATAATGAGTGCATACCCACCCGTGAGGAGGGGTTGGAAATTGGTGACTTTTGTGTATGCCATTGAATCCGCAAAGTTGCCGGATTAAAGTGTTGTGTAAACTGAGATTTCATTTATAAAATTGGCTTTGAGCAGCAAAGTGGAAGATAATTGGTTCACTTGAGGTTGTTGTTAATTAATTGTATAATCCGTTGACAGCAAATTGCGGTTGTATTCATTCACATAAACACACACATCCATACGTATGTATAAATGGCATATTGTTGTAATTTGTCTTAAATTTGGTCTTTTACCTTAATTCTTTTGGGTTCCTTAACGAAGGTGGCCACACAATTGCGTGCCAAAAGTGGTCTTTGGCTTTACTTACAAAACACAAACTTACATATTTAGAAATATATACACTAAATGTGCGTACTTTCATTCGTACATACTTGTATCTAGTACTTACCATATTGAAGTTCATCAAAGCGTATGCTTTGCGAAAAAGGCCAACTGCTCGGCGTAGGCAATTTAGATTTTTATCACTTTTGGGCCAATTTTATTATGTTGAAAATTTATTTAAACTGTGAAATGAGAATATTGCGAGGATTTCAACTTAATTCATTATTGAATTAACAGACACAGACCTTTTAAAGAGGTCTTCAACATATTTTCATGTTAACTTATGCACAACTTGTGCCATTTGGAACTCCACTGGGCACGCGGGTAGCTCAGCAATTTGAATGAATAAAAAAGAAAACAATATAAAAAGGAAATAAAATGTACTGAACTGAAATGTATAGAAATAAATTGTATAACAATAAATTGTATTAAAATAAAATTAAAAAAAAAATTAAATAAAGAAAAAGATAAAATAAAATTTAATAACATAAATTATAATAATATAATTTATATAATAAATTATATAAAATAACATAAAATAAAATAACAAAAAAATATTAATATAATAAGAAAAAATAAAATTAATTAAAATAAAATAAAATAAAATAAAATAATATAAAATAAGATAAAATAAAATAAAATAACATAAAATAAAATAAAATAAAATAAAATAAAATAAAATAAAATAAAATAAAATAAAATAAAATAAAATAAAATAAAATAAAATAAAATAAAATAAAATAAAATAAAATAAAATAAAATAAAATAAACTAAAATAAACTAAACTAAAATAAAATAAAATAAAATAAAATAAAATAAAATAAAATAAAATAAAATAAAATAAAATAAAATAAAATAAAATAAAATAAAATAAAATCAAATCAAATAAAATAAAATAAAATAAAATCAAATAAAATAAAATAAAATAAAATAAAATAAAATAAAATAAAATAAAATAAAATAACATAAAATAAAATAAAATAAAATAAAATAAAATAAAATAAAATAAAATAAAATAAAATAAAATAAAATAAAATAAAATAAAATAAAATAAAATAAAATAAAATAAAATAAAATAAAATAAAATAAAATAAAATAAAATAAAATAAAATAAAATAAAATAAAATAAAATAAAATAAAATAAAATAAAATAAAATAAAATAAAATAAAATAAAATAAAATAAAATAAAATAAAATAAAATAAAATAAAATAAAATAAAATAAAATAAAATAAAATAAAATAAAATAAAATAAAATAAAATAAAATGAAATGAAATGAAATGAAATGAAATGAAATGAAATGAAATGAAATGAAATGAAATGAAATGAAATGAAATGAAGTGAAGTGAAGTGAAATGAAATGAAATGAAATGAAATGAAATGAAATGAAATGAGATGAAATGAAATGAAAGAAAATAAAGTAAAATAAAATAAAATACAATAAAATAAAATCAAATCAAATCAAATCAAATCAAATCAAATCAAATCAAATCAAATAAAATAAAATAAAATAAAATAAAATAAAATAAAATAAAATAAAATAAAATAAAATAAAATAAAATAAAATAAAATAAAATAAAATAAAATAAAATAAAATAAAATAAAATAAAATAAAATAAAATAAAATAAAATAAAATAAAATAAAATAAAATAAAATAAAATAAAATAAAATAAAATAAAATAAAATAAAATAAAATAAAATAAAATAAAATAAAATAAAATAAAATAAAATAAAATAAAATAAAATAAAATAAAATAAAATAAAATAAAATAAAATAAAATAAAATAAAATAAAATAAAATAAAATAAAATAAAATGAAATGAAATGAAATAAGATAAAATAAAATAAAATAAAATAAAATAAAATAAAATAAAATAAAATAAAATAAAATAAAATAAAATAAAATAAAATAAAATAAAATAAAATAAAATAAAATAAAATAAAATAAAATAAAATAAAATAAAATAAAATAAAATAAAACATTAAAAATAAAATAAAATTATTAAAATAAAATAAAATGAATTAAAAAAAATATAAAATGAGATAATAAAAATGTAATAAATACAATAAATTATAGCAAAACGAAATGAAATAAATTGAAATGAATTGAAATCAAATGAAAACAAATTGTAGTAATTAATATTTTTTAACTTGATTCATGAACACATTAATGTCGTCCCAAGTTATATAAAAGCTTGAAATTAAAACAAATCAACAATGGAAGAAAAAGAGAGTGAAACTTGTGACACCCGCTCGACTATAAAATTTTACCTTCCCTTATCTACTCCTTTATATTTGGGAAACGAGTCTTTCATAAAAGTTTCAGTCAAATGATGTTCTAAATCTGGAACATTAGAAAAGGAAAATTCCCTTTAAATATTCATAACATTTTCAGAATACTGACAAGATGTATTCGTGGGGAAGATATGACATATTTTTAAATATACATAAAGGTTTTAGCTAGATTTTGCGTATTATTTGTTATTTATCAAACTCACATGGTGGAAAAGTCTTAAGAAAAACTTGATTAAATTTTTCCAACTGACCAATTATACCGTTGAAAGCGTTTGATCCCGAAGGGTATCTAATAACACGAACATTAAAAAAATTGCAAACCATTTATATTCTGTACCGTTGAGTGATTTATTTTTAAATGGATTCATTAACGCGCTCACTGTGTTAGGAATTCAATTTTAAATTTCGCCATTTTATTAACACATATTTATAATTCGTTTTTATTACTATAAATAACCATAAATTTTATTGCTACATACGTTCATGCGCTTTGTACTTGTAATTTCATGAATGACGTTTCATTCAGAAGGTTATTGGTTTTTCCCGCAAAAAACTACAAGCAGCACATGCATTTGAGTTGCGAAAAAATCGACATTTTGCCATATTATTAATATATATTTTTATTATACATAGCTTTTCTCGCATACATACTCGTACACAGTACATATTCCAGCTCAACGGCAGCACCTCAGCATAGTTGCTGCTGCTGAAGCGCGAATCACATTGAATAATACAATAAAATATGGCAAAAACTGTTTGGCAGTGCCATGCGTCGCTCGGAGTTGCCTTTTTCATAGCTGCCCCCATCATTCATGTTGTATGCATACATACGAGTGTGCACATAAAATAGTTATTGTATGCATTGCTTCAATTCCCAAAATCCATTTATGAAAATCACATATATAATCGCACATTTAATGCTGTAAATATTTGCATATAAAATAAAATTAAAATATACTATATACGTAGTGTATGTATATGTGAGAAAATATAAAATATTAATTTAACTGTTTTGCTGTTTTGCAAAAATCAACTAAGTAGTCTATTTTTATGCATCAGTTGAAAAGTTTTAGTTTTGCACGCCCGCCTGCTTGCGCCCTTGCCTTCCTGTTTGCTCACAACGGCAAAAGTCCGTTCGGCCCAATAATTTTATCATCATCATCAACAGTGGCAGCAGTAGCGCGGCATTGCTATTCGCCAACAACAAGTACAACAATGGAGTAGAGAGTATGCTGTAGCATCATGTCCCACTAACGCTTCTTGAATACAACTTGGCTTTTGCCGCATACAAGCAACGGCACCAAGTTAGCTGTTGAGCGAGAAAGTGAACAAGCGAACGAGTGAGCGAGCGAGCGAAGGAGCGAGTAGGTAACTAGCGAACTGGCAAAATGACACAGCGGCAGGCAGTCCGCCGTCAAATAGTGCATATTTAGTGGAGCAGCCCAACAATTTACAACTTAGTTTTTGGTATCGTTGTTGTTGTTGTGGTTGTTGGTATTTTTTGTTAGCCACGTCCTGTAATCACGTGCCCGTGTTTCTGTGTTAACATTTAAAGTGGAGCATTTTTCATATTTACAATGTCGGTTACTAAGTGTATGTGTGTATGTGTGTGAGTGTGATTGTGTCCTAGAGCTGGCTATCTCGGCCACCACAGCTACTTTTGTTGGCTGCAACGACGATGACGACGACGACGATGAGGACAACGGCGTCTGGGAGTTGCCCAATGAAAGTGCATGCATTCGTAGTATGTCCTTTCACTGATGCAGCAGGCCTACTTTACTAACAGGACCTACATACCATTTATTATATATATATATATGTATATACTGAATGTACAGACATATATGTATAATATACGTAGTTGATAGATTCAATTCATGGTTTTTATGTTGGTAGGTTGTGTTTGCTTAATGTTTTCGATACGCTCGGGTCCATTTTTTCAAGTTTTATAAGGTTGCACTGCTGCAATGGTGTGTTACAGTTTTGTTCGCTTAACGGGTTTATGGAGACGTATATAATTAGCGCTTTATAACAGCTGATCTGGTTTTCAGTCGTGTCGTCCTCCAATTTTGGTATGCGTCTTAAGGTTTTTCCAACAAATGGAGGAACCTACAATTTATACTAAGCCGCCTCCGATGGTTTTTTATGGAGAACTTTTTATTTTATGTCTGAGTTTGCGTCATTCCGTTGGTTAAAGGTAACTCGTGTAATGCTCCCCAAGATTTCAGGCCCATCAGTGTCTTACCAACATTATCAAAATTATTTGAAAAATTTATTACTGCTCAAATGGTGTCACACCTGCGTCTACATGATTTATTGAGCGAATTCCAGTCTGGGTATAGATCCAATCATAGCTGTTCCACAGCTGTGATGAAAATCATGGATGACATCCGTCTTGCTTTCGACGATAACTCACTTACCATCTTAGTGCTTTTATGTAATTTTTTTCTATTGACATTAACCTACAAAAATACGCAAGTCACATTCCGCCAAAATAATAGCGTCACATTTGTTTACCTCAGTGAATATGTCGAGTTTCGTTCCAAGTAAATCGCATTTGCGGCATTCGTTGCTTTTCTTATTTCATCAAGAGAAAAAAGCAGCTGAAGCTCACCGGTTGCTTGTAGAAACTTATGATGAACATGCTCCAGTGATTAGAATATGTGAGACATGGTTTCGTCAATTTAAAAGTGGAGATTTCTATTTGGCAGACAATGAACATTCTGGTGCAGCGAAAAAGTTCGAAGACGTGGAATTGGATGTTGATCCAACCCAATCGCAACAAAAATTGGCAGAAACACTACATGTGACTCGAGGAGCAATTTGCCAACGTATAAAAGTCATGGGAAAGATCCAGAAGTATGGAAAATGGGTGCCACACCAGCTGAACGATAGACAAGTGGAAAATCGAAAAACCGTTTGTGAAATGCTGCTTCAACGATTAGAAAGGAAATCTTTTCTGAATCGAATCGTCACGGAGGACGAAAAATGGATATATTTTGAGAACCCGAAGCGAAAAAAATCATGGCTTTCCCCTGGTGAAGCTGGCCCATCGACTGCAAGGCCAAAACGCTTTGACCGTAAGACAATGCTCTGTGTTTGGTGGGACCAGTGTGGTGTTATGGTGTGGTGTACTACGAGTTATTAAAACCGGGTGAAACGGTGAACACGGATCGCTACCGACAACAAATGATCAATTTGAATCATGCGTAGATCGAAAAACGGTCGGAATGGGCCCGAAGACATGGCAAAGTTATCTTGCAGCATGACAACGCGCCGCCTCATACCGCTAAACAGGTGAAAGACACATTAAAAACACTTAATTGGGAAATATTATCGCACCCGCCGTACTCTCCAGACCTCCCCGCCCCCTCCGATTATCACCTTTTTGCATCGATGGGACACTCCCTTGCAGAGTAGTGCTTCGCTAATTTTGAAGAAGTCGAAAAATGGCTCGTCGAATGGTTTGCCTCGAAAGAGAGCACGATTAGCACAAAACTTTAACTAGTTCAGTCCCTTATTATTCCCCAAATTTCTTATTTTGAAGTCGTATATGGAACTCGAAGCTACGATTCCAGAAACAAATTAAATTTAGCTTTAAATAACGTAACTAGGTTCATTTACTGCAAAAAAAGGTTAAACACATCTCTTTGTACACCAAAAATATTTTCGGGTTCACCCTTAAGAAGGTTCGAAGGTGACGCTTCAAAACGGCAGTTACAATCCTATTTGCATAATACCCATCCCTATTCTCCTTATCTATGTCAACATACTGTTTTGAAATCCCTCCTTTTAGATATAATATTATTCCTAGATATTCCTAAGATTAAAATAATCAAATTGTGAATGAAAAGACTCTGTGCCTTACTGTATGGATAAATAAACTGAAATTGAAATACGTGTACACTCGGAGGGGTTAAAATTCCCTACACAATAAAAAAATTAATTTAATTTTTCGCTTGAATAAGTTTTCTATAATTTAGAATGCTGGTCGGACTAGGACGCTAACCCTGGCCTTCCGAATGGGAATTTCTAGTATTTGCCCAACGTTCATTTACCTGCACAGGTACGAGTTCATCCTGAAGTATTTAACATGCTAAACATATAATATGATTAATAAAAAAACTTCTTGTGTGAACTCTCAATCACGTAGTTTTGGAATTTCTGATAATCCAATATAATCACCTGAAAATATCACGCGCTATAAAGTTCTCCTCCTGATCTCTTCAACGGCGTGTAGGTCACCAGTATCTTCTGATGTCGCGAACGCATGCTTTCTCTCTAAAGATCAACAGGACCGCAGCTATGCAACATAGCGAATTGATTGTAACTCGCCTCTACCATTTATCCTTCGCCTCTTCTTCTTCATCTTACTTGTCATAGTCACCGCCTATTCGACTATAGCCGAATCAACAGTAGCTCGCCAGTCGTTTCTATTCTTAGCAGATCGGTGTCTGGAGAATATGGCGGGTGGGGCAAACTTATTTCAGCATTTCCAAGTAGACAGCCATGGGGTCGCGAGCATTGTCCTGTTACAAAATCGTCTTGTCATGTTTTTCGGTCGTTTCTGGCCGTTTTTCACGCAACATTTCATTTCATTGGTTTCGCCTGATTTTAGCATCATTCCTCATCTTCAAATTTTGTGGGTTGGTCCGAACGCTCTTTGTCATCAACGCTAAAATCACATTTTTTAAAGTGTCGAAACCACTCTCTTCATGACGTATCGATCGGCGAACATTCTCCATAAACTACCACAAGCATTTGATGAGCTTTAGCTGTACTTTTCGTCCAACTAAAATAGAAAATCAAAAGTTCCCGCAATGTTGTTGTCAGAAACAGACGGTGATCAGATGTCAAAACTTTCCAGAGAAATAGGTAATCGCTTCGAAAAAACTTGTAGGTGGACCAAATTAATTTGTACCACCAATACATAAATTTAGTAGGCTCCATGCGACCAATGAGTTTCTATGCAAAGCATTATATTTCTTGTCAGAAGCATGCAAAGGGATACTGACCTTTCCTGTGAAGCAACGATACCACTTTTGGATAAACATTTTCGGTGTAAATCTATACTGGGAAACAATCCATGATTGGGCTCATAGAAGCGTGCTGTAGAAGAAATATAGTTCTGTCTCGAGTCTACGCGGTTCTATGCTAAAATCCATGATTTTTCTGTTTAAGGAGCACACCGCTATATACTAAGTTACTGCAACCCTTAAGATATAGGGCTATCCATTTCGTGGTTTCAAAAACAAAGTACTATATTTTGACATCTGTCAAACCAAACATATTCATTTTTAGTTTAGGCATTTATGAGAATGGATTGCTTAACAAAAATGGTGTTTCAAACTTTGTCACGTTTGGTGCTTTAAGAGGAGATTGCGGTTCACGGCTTGAACAACACGCAGTTGACAGCGATTTTTTTAACCAAAATTTTCTTTAGCGGCATGGCACATTTCTCACTTGAGCGATATGTAAACAAGCAAACTATTCGCTTGTGTGCCTCAGAGGATCCTCAAATAATTGATGAGCGGCCATTACATTCAAAACAACTTATTGTGTGGTGCGCTCTTTGATCCGGGGGTAAGATGAGACTTTACATCTTTGAAAATGACACTGTCGAATCGGAGCGTTATGGTCCTACAGTAACCCAATTAATAAAAAATATGTGGTTTCAGCAAGATGACGCTACATGCCACACAACGCGAGCGAATATGGCTTTATTGCGAGAGAAATTTCCGGCGATGTCAATTGGCCACATAGATCGCGCGTTTTAACACCGTTGGACTTTTGGTTTTGCAGGGCTACGGGAGACCGTACTTATGTAGATAAGCCCTTAACCTTTGAGCACTTGAAAACCAACATCCTCGAGTTATGATTGAGGTTCCGGCCAATATGTGCCAAAAAGTGATCGAAAATCACCTCAAAGGATCGAAGTGTGCATAAATTCCGAAAAATATGAAACACTAAGCCTGACGGTGTTTCATATACTATTGTATATAATGCTAAGGTACAAACTTTATAATAAAAAAGGAATTTCATGAAAAAAATGTTTAAATGCATTTTATTTACGAAACCGCAAAATGGTTAGCAATATAAAAAGCTTTTAAACAATTCGGAGAATGCATTTTTTTTTTGAAGAAGCAAGATTGACTTGCCATCTCCCATGGAGATTATCTGGGTGTGACATTTCAAACATAAACTAAATTAATTTTAAATTTTTTATATAAAATTTTTCTATGTATATACAATAATTTTTATATTTTTTAAGTTTCTTACTCAGCTCTGCCTTATGTCCACTTTTTTCGGTTTTTGTTTTTTTTTTTGCCTGAATTTTTGCGCATGGTCATACACTTAAACAAACAAATGCCGTTTTTTTGTTCATTTAAAAGCTGAATTTACTCCATATGTAGGATATACTCGCTTATGCTGTATGTATGTGTGTGTGTAAGTGTGTCTGTGTTTGCTTGTGACGTGGCATGGGCCCTCAGATTCTACGTGAATGTTTTCTCAAATTTTTCGCTTTTATGGCCAGTGTCTGTCGACCACACACCCCGTCTCTGCCTCTCAGTCCGACAGTCTCGGGCTCCATATGTATGCTGGGCGAGTCCATGCTTGCTGCGCTTTCTTTACTTTTGCGGTAAGTCCAGCAGCAAGCCAGCAGGCAAGCAGCTACTTAATGTACTCGTACACTCGTACTCATTTATGTAGGTATATGTATGGTATATACATACATTCATGTAGATATAAATATGAAAGCTTCTTTGTATGCAATGCGCACAAACATGTTTACTATCCGTAATTAGGTTGCGGTTGCGGCGGCTCATTTTCATTTCATTTTATTTCGATTTGTGACTTCATTCTTACTCGTCTTCTTCATTTTATTCTTCTTCGTGCTTCCTATTTATTACCATATAGTTATAGTCATTTGTAGTGTAGTCAATAAATGTGAATGTATTTATGTATTTATGTATGTACATATGTATGTAATATTAAGTAGGCGTTTGCTAGGAGCGAGCGGTACATCCTTTTTACCAACCGCAAAGGATATCCCGTATTTTGTTAAAGCGATTGTGAGCAGCTCAGCACGTCTGTCCACCAATAGCGTATAGTATTCGTGCATACATTTGTAAGGACTCGTATATATACGTACATATATATGTATTCAATATCCCATGCTAAGCATCTCAGTTATGTATATATGTATGTGTCTGTGTGTGTGTGGTAAAGCTGGCCTGACATGATTTAGAAACTCATTTTTGTGCTCTAAGAAATGCCAATGGCATGTGTATATATGTATGTATGTATGTACTTGTGTTTATACATACATATGCACTTATGTTATGAGTATATGTTGCGATGCATGTCTATGCATTATGTACATATTCACCTCGTGTATGCACTTAACCACCAACCAGCGGGCAACTTGTGCATGTTTGTGCGCCTAAATGTATGCTCGTATCTTGGTTTTGTCAACCAGTCCGTCAGCCTGCTGTCAGCTAAGAGTTTATCTATCAGCCAGATGCGCTTTAGCATAGGCAATAGCAGAAACTGCAGCAACTATGATACAAGAACAACAACTTGCTTCTTAGTAAGGTATTTAGCTTTTTACATAATACATTATACATACATACATATAGCTATCAGATATACTATTGTACATAGCTACATACCTAGGGCTATATAGGCGTATGCATTCGTTTATGCGTGAATACAAATGTACGTATCGTATGTATGTATATATGTATGTGCCAGTGATTGTGCAGTTGCTTGCATCCCTTTTATGTTACTCACCACTTGCATTTGTAAACAAAGCCACCAAGTGTGAGCTACGAATTTAAAGGGATATACTATTTACCATCGGCAAGACGAAAAGGAGTTTAAACGTTGGACAGTGTGGGTGTGAAAGCCGATATAAATTGCTATTAAAACCTTTTTGAAAACGAATTTGATCATAGCAGGTTGGTTCAAGTCCAAAAAAAAATCTGAGGTGCCTAGCAACTCTTCGTCATATGATAGAGAGATGTCTGGCGTCTAATATTTGCTCTCTCTCTCTCTCTCTCTCTCTCCTCTATTTTGAACACCTCTACCTATCTAGTTTTCTTGCAGCTAGATCTTTCTCCACTTAAACTCTCGAATGTGCAGTGTAAGACTCTCTCTTCCTCCATCGCCTGTGTTATTCGCCGTGGGCAATGCACAAACCAATTCTTTCGAAAACTGCTAACGCCGATTCATCGGATGTTGTTATCGTCCATGCCTCTGCAACATATAGCCGGACAGATATGATGGCAAGACTGTGCCTGTGTTAGATTTCCATGTTATTGTTGTTGGTGTACAAGCTAATTCTATGATAGACAAAATTGTATATGACTACAAAGGTATTACTGCCAACAGTTATGTCGGGACAGAGTCGCGTTCCTCGTTCACTACCAGACCCATTCGTCACGCTTCGTTATACAATCTGGAGACTTACAGCGCAGTTGTTGAATTGTTACCGAGAATTTGTGCTCATCTTTCGTAGTTGATCTAAGTAAAGCTTTTGTATAGAGCTCATTGAAATAGCTTTTGGAGTTAAGTTAAGGTGACAGTGCCTTTAATAGAGACGAAAATGATACTGAGTTTTGATTGAAGATGGGTGGCCCGTTGTGATATGAATGTTGGACCTGAGTAAAGACCCCTCTCGCCTTTCAAAATGTTCGGAAGTTATTAGCGCATAAAACTTTCCGAGCAAACGATCTGAGGTCTGGGTAGTGTCAAAGGTGGTGCTCTACTGATTCCGTCTTATTTATGCCCCTGCAGCTGCGGAAGAAATCGTTAGGAAAGTAGCCCATCCTTCTCCTCGAGCAATGGGTAGATTTGTCTGGTTGCATTGCTTGTGGTTTCATGCCGCGATCTAGTAAAGGTCGATCATAGCTTGCGTTTTCCCTAGGAGAGAATGTGCCAACGTCTTTATAGAATTTATCATAGTTAGAAAGCGAAAATAGCTTTTAGCTAAAATGTCGGCCGCACCGGTGCCTGGAATGGCTCTCTACGTGGGGACCCAGAACTACAAACACCAAGCGAGTATCGCTGTTTTTATGAAGGTTTCACAACTATTTCGTTATGATGTTCTTAAGTCTCTCTTTTTCTACTATAATTCAGCCAGAACTTTTTTTTCTACCTGTGAGGAGATAAACTAAGCGCACATGTATGTATATGGAACATATGGTAAAGGGAGTTAACTAGAGGAAAAGCAAAAGAAGTCGATGTGAAGACGTTTAAGCTCTCCTTAGGTAGAGTGACCGCGAGAGCCGAGTGTTTAACATTGTGTACTGCCATTCGGAAGGCTCGGGCTCAAATCCCATTGTCGTACTAACATCCATAAAAAAACTTAATTTAAATAAAAAATTAAGCTAAATTTTCTAATTGCGGCCGCCCCTCGGCAGAGAATGTCAACCCCTCCGAGTGTGTTTCTGACATGAAATAAAGCTCCTCATAAAAAACCATCAGCCGTTCGGCGGCAGCTTAGTATAAACTGTAGGTCCCTCTATTTGTTGGAAAAACATTATGACGCAAAACCACAAATTGAAGGAAGAGCTCGGTCGAAAAATCGCTTCAGCGGTTACAAAGCGCCAATTATATATATGAGTATATATATATATATGTATGTATGTATATAGGTACGATTTTGTGAGAGATGTACGTGTATATTCACTATGCGTCCTTATAGAAATTGTTGAATGGGTCAATTATCAAATGTAGAGGTGGACATAGACATACAGACTGTCAAGCTTAAACTCTACTTTAGCTGTTCACACTGAGGCAGTTTGTCTGGTCTGCAGGTGACCTATGAATTCAAGAGATATTTACAGGTACGAGTATATCACTTTTAGAGCAATGATGTGTCCGCCATGGACCAACGTTTAAGTTCCTTACCTACTTTAAAAGCCTAAATTGAGAGTTCCCAAATCTGCTACTACATAAACATTAATGTAATAACAAAAGTAGAATAATAATTTACATTCGTATAAATGTGTCATTCCAATATTGCCTTTGAATTTTCATTTATTCCCTTGTCACATTTCTCAAAGAAGCTTCATTTCTTTTATTTTTCTGTTTATTTGTAAGAAAACTTTCTTTGCCTACTTTCGAGCTGACAGAAATTTACTTCCTACAAAAAGCCACACTTTCAACACTGTGCAACTTGGGAAACAGCGGACAAGCAAAAGCTATGAGCCTACACCGCACATGGACTGAAGGACTGAAGGACTGACGGGTTGACGGGTTGACGGCTAAGCTAGTCGGACAGGCCCACCTGCCTGAAAGGCGGGCAGACATGTCAGCATGCAATCCCTGCAATTTGTCATTGCGTTGCGCTGTTGGAGATGGCAATGCGTCATGCATGTTTGTGTGAGTGTGTGTGTGTGTGCGTAATAAATACGCTGCTGAATATCTGAATGTGCACATGTACACGCACCCACATATGTACATATATACAGACAGACGTATGCACATATTGTAAATATTCAAATTTAAGCTTTGCATTGAGGCATTCTGATGTACTCGCTTGCAGTATGCCTGTCTGTCTGTAGGCACATACATATGTATGTATGTATATATGGTATGTGCATATATATGGTATGTCTGCGCATATCTTTTAGTTCGCCCGATTGTCGGTTTGACATCGAGCGTCGTTGGCTAGTCCGTAAGTCGATTTGCTGGTCGGTGGGTCCTTCGGTCGGCGGTCGACGGTCGCCGCTGACGTTGCCGCTTACGCTGGTAGTAGTACGAGTATCTGAGCCGTTAACTCGTTTACCGATTCTCTGTGAGTGTCTTTAAATGCTTGCATATTGTTATTGTTGTAAATCTCGGTATATTGTTTTTGCTTGCCATATTGACTCGTACAGTTTGCAGATTCAGCACGCATGCTGTGAATTGATTGAGCAGTCTTCACGACAAAACATCATCCAACAACTAGAAGACACGCGCTCTGAATGATGTATTGTTGCCTGCGCTCTCGCACCACCCACCACTTTGGACTCTTTGCTAGGGCCGGTGGTGGGGCTAAGATTGTTTTTTTTAATATTTCTCTATTGCCATCTCGCTCCTGTACACATAGCTTTATTGGCGGCATTAAAAGCTGTACCGGAAATTGATTGCTGCCAAAGTCGTTGTCGACGTCGACGTGGACGTGGACGTTGACGGTGTCAGCGCGGTCATTAAAACGAAAGGTAAAATACGACGTTAACAACCCGGTAAGCTGGTAAGGTGGCTAATGGATACAAATGACGGTGTGTGCTGCTGGTGATGGTGTGGGTCGAGCTGAGCTGAGATGAGCTGTTATGTGTTGTGTTGGTTGGAGGAGCCGGGCAGAGGGGGGGCGGGCGGGTACTTCAAAAGCTAGTATACGCAGACAGCTGGTATGAGTGGAGCTCTTTGAAATATTTGCAACATATTTGCTTGACTCAGACGTATGGTGTGATTTTCGAAAGCTGCATTCAGCGCGCGCTGCAATTTACATGCTTTGAGTAGCAACAAAATTCCTCCAGCACCATTGAGCGCCACTGAGCGCCATTGAGTCAGTCATCAAATCGAATTGTGTATGAGCAAAAATTATTAAGTCAGCCAATATGTGTTTGTTGGGGGCTCTCTTCAGCATTGCTTTGCCTTGCTGTTGTGATGCTGCACTGCGCTGCGTTGCTCTGCGCTGCGTTGCTCTGCGCTATGTGTTGCTCTAGAGTTGTAGATATCCTTTCGTTGGATCTGCGCGATTTTCGCGTCTATAACAGTGTACCTTACTGGCGCTATTTGTGGCAGTCGAACGCGAGCCCTTGGCTGGAAAGGGTACAACACAACACAACTGCTGCTCAGCTCAGTTTTTAGTCACTACATATACTGCAAAACGGGCACCAAGCGAGAAAAGTAGAAAATTAAAAAGAATACAAAGTAAACATACATACATAAGATCTACTTGCATACCTAAAATACATACATATGTACATATATTGATTCAGTGGTGCTTTAAAGAACTGAAAAAAAGAAGAAATAAGTATAAAAAGTGTCTCCAAAAAAAAAAATATGGAAACTTGAGAAATTTAGACAATAAAAATAACTGTGAATAATAATTAACTGACCCTCACACTTTCTACACGCACACACACATTCATAAAAGCGAAGAGGGTTAGCATAAAATGTAACTAAAAATATGTGTAAAAAATTGTATAAATTTTTTGAAATGTAAAATTACTCTTCCTTCCTTTAACGGTATAGCGGTAAAAAGTGGAAGAAAAAAATAATTTAAAAAATTGTGTTTAAATCGAAGTTGCAAACTTTCTTCTTTGCCATCAAGCGTTTTTTCAGCGACTTCTCTGAAACAGCCCAGTACGCACACAACGCAGTGTGTGTCTGTCGTTCGTCAGCGTCAGCGTCAGGCTTGTTTGGTCATGTGCAACATACATTTATGTACGTGTATGTGTGGTGTTTTATTTCTTCTTTTATCTCCTTTTTGAGATATTGAGTTTACCTTGCTTTTTGCCAACTTTTACCCCAACCGCTGCAGCACAGCTTGTCGTGCGGCGCCCACTCTGCGTTTGATTTGCACATATTGCCATGTTCCCAGTTGCCATTGCCATTCTAATCGTTTCGTTTTTATTGTATTAAATCTATAGAAATGTGTGCGTGTGTACACGTATGTGTGCTTTTGTGTATTGCGTGTGTATTGATGATAGCCAGCGCATAGTCACGCACACACACACACAGACACAATAAAAGTACTCTTTTTATTCCACTATTTGCAATTTGCAATTTTAAAAAGCAACAATCATCTATTAACGAGCGACGAGTGGGCGAGCCGAGTAGGCAATGCAGTGGTGGCTGGCTACAGACGCGTCTCTCATTGGAGGCGTATGTACGTAAGAATAGAAAAAAAAAGATTGAAAAATAACATAGTAAAAAATGTACTATATAAATAAATAAAAATAAATAATAACGAGGAGCGAAAAAAATGCTGGCTGATGATGAATAAGAATAGGACAATCGAGTGCTGTAAGCGCACGCACCCCTTGGGTGGTTGTTTCGTTGTTTCCTTGCTTGGCTGTTTGTTGAATAATTTTTTGCTATTCTTTTTTTTTTATTTTTTTTTTTTAATTCAGCCTTCTTTCTAAATGGGTTGCTGGTGATCGCCATTCAGTCGTCCACGCTTAGTCGCGTCGCAAAGGCAGGTGAGGGTGCGTTTCGCTGCGTACGTACATACATACGTGTATGTACTCGTATGTATTGTTGTATTTTGCATATTTGTTATAATGAAGCGAAATAAAAATACACATCAGTTGACAGCAGCTTCACCCTCACCTTGGCCATTCTTAGTGACTCGCTTATACATACATATACACATTTGTATGAATGTACTTACTAAAGAGCTTTTAAACGCCATTTATGCACATTATTGCCGCAGTCGACTCAGTGTGTGAGAGTCTACGTTCAATAGACACATAAATTGGAGTTAATGGAGTATTTAATTTTGCCTTATTCCAAACTATATTATGCAAGAGTAGCTCAAAGTTATCGCTAAAAATTTAATGTAGTTTTAAAGAAGGAAAATTTAAGAAAATTATTGATCTCAACTCGTGCTAAAATGTCAACTGAAGTATGAAGTTGTTTACTGATTTGAGGAATATAAAAGTTTAGTTAGATTTCAGCTGGCGAATGATTTAAACATTTTACATGGGTATCTCCCATACACGTATAATTTCTTTGGAGCTCGATAAATATTAGTTTATATATATTTTTAATCAAAGAAAAAATAAAAATAAAATGTAAAAACTAGTAGAAAAATTCGTTCGAAATCATTATCTTAAAAATTTGCTTAGAATTTAAAGAGAGTTTGAGAACTTGAGAAATATGAAAATATTTATGTGGCATGGCGTGGGAAAATTCCGCTTTAATAATTATGAAACGAACGATATTGTATAATAAATAAAAATAAATCAATAGCTTCAATATTTAAATATGATAATTTTAAAAACAGTTGGAGATTAGTATTGATATCAATTTGGCAGATATCATCGTATTTGTGGTACATGATGTTGGAGAAACTCTGGCTTATGAATAATTAAGAAATTATATTGAATAATTATTTGAAATTCATTGGAAAGGAATTAATAACTCCAAAATATGAAATGAATTTGAAAATAATTCGGATATACTATTAATATCTATTTGAGAATTTGGGAAATATTTCTATGACTTGAAAACTTTAGCCCAATGGAATAGAATTATTGGAAAATTTTTCACCTGATAGTAGAAAATTTATTCATTATAGTTGATCCTGGAAAATATATTACATATTCAAATACTTATACATATATCCTTAAGTCAAATGAATGGTTGTTGGATATTATTTTCCAAAATAAATATGTATTTCTCAAAGCTAAAAATTAACAAAATGCTTAATATCATCCGGAAAAATATCAAAGTTTTTTTTTAATTTTCTGTTAGTTTTTTCTAAGTTTTTTAAATTTTTTTTATATTATTTTATTTTTTTATATTATTTTATTTTTTTTTAATTTTTTTTAATTTTTAATATTTATTAAATTTTATTATATTTTTAATTTTTATTTTTTGTAATTTTATTATATTTTTAATTTTTATTTTAATTTTTTTTTTAATTTCTTTAAAATTTTTTGTTCTGGCATTGGACAATTACGCAATGTAAATAATTGATTTTGCTTATTAATTTAATCAAATAAAAAACTTTTGAAAATATAGAACTTTTGAAAAGAAATTGAGCATAAAATAAAATATTCTAAATAAATAGCAAATAATAATTCAAGGAAAATAATTAACTTTAGAACGGCAAATCCTTAGAATAAACAAATAAAAATTAGCTAGAAATATATTTTTAATTTAATTATTTTTACTTTGAGTTAGAGAACATCCAGCTGGTGAGGTACATAATATTCGGAAATAAATATTCATCAAGATTTTCAAATATTTGGATTTTTAAAGAAATTTCAAACAATTGAAATAATAATGTTCTATAAAAAGACTACTTATGGGTATGCCCCCAGTTTTATCAGAACCAATTTTTCGAATTTGTAAGTTGGAAACCAATAAACTTTATTTTAAAACTCAGAATGGCTATAAAATCATGTTGGTAACCGCTTGAAATAAATAAATTCTTCAAAATTTTAGAGAACTTTTAGGTAATTTAAAAAATATAGTTTTTTTCGAATTTTAAAACAATTTCAGAACAACGAAACTGCGCTTTAGGAAACAAAAAATTTCTCTATTAAGGGATACACTTCACACTTTGTTTTTGTTTTCTTTTTTATTGCTTGCTTGGCACTACATTGCCTCTTCTGCTGGGTGGTGTTCATCAATACGCCTACGCTCGCCTGGAATTGTTGTCATAATGTTGTTAAATTTGTTTGGGGACTCCCTAAAGTCACATATTTCTTGCCTAACGGCTTGTAATGATAGTTAGTTGCGTTACTTAGTTGTAATTTCTCAAGTCACTCGCAGCGGAGCCTTTATGACGAACGCGTAGCATTGTGGTGGTACCTCGCCAAAATTTCGCGAAAATGTATTATTTTTCTGTTTGCTTTGCAATTTCAATTTCCGCGTCAATACTGTAACTGTTTATTTTTATTTTGATTTTTATTTATTTTGCCATTTATCATAGTAAGCTCCTAGTAGCATACTTCGCTCTCCCTCTCTCTTTACCACTCTCGCTGTACTCCTCTGTACTGCCTACTCAACTTAATTAGAAAATTTGAAAACAAGTCACAGGCAAGGAAAAAATTTGCAAAAAAAAAAAAAAATGCACACACACACACATACACAGAAGAAATAAAACCGTTATATGTTTGAGGGTCGTCGAAAAAACGCTTAATAGTTGCTCTTGTTGTTGTAATTGTTGTAATGGCTCTTAAACTTTTTCACTCGACGCGCATTGAAAAAAGGAAATTGAACTGTACTGGCTGAAGACGACGATAAAGAAAACCAACAAGCATAAAAAACTTATACAAAAGCAAACAAACAAAAAAAAATATGCAAAGCAAACAATAATAAAAAAAAAAGAAAACACTGAACTTTGAAATACAACGTTAGTACAACAAACAATAAAGAAAAAACTTTGTCTTCGTCTACGTTTGGACTTGGACTTGATGGTCGTCTACTCGATGGTAGAGCAGCGTAAGCGTAGAGAAGCGTAGCATCAGTGTGCACAACACGCACGTACGGACGCACACACACACACAAACATTTATACATAAATACCAGCTTGGAGGAGCCTTCAAACGTAAACGCATACACAAACAAGCACACCTACACACCTACAAACTCCATTTTCTACATCACTTCGTGCCTGTGCATCAGCTTAGTGGCTCAGCACCTGCCTCAGCCTCAGCCACAGCGACGGCTCCAGTACCAGCCTCACTGCGTCGTACTCAGTGATTCAGTAACAGTATCGGTATAAACGGCTTCAACCCAAACGCCAACCAACCCACAAAATCTAACATCATTGGCGCCCAACATCAACGCGCTCAGTAGTGCAGTAGGAGAATTGTGAGTGCACGCGTGTATGTGCTTATGTGTATTTCTGGCTGAGTGCTGTTCTCGAGTTCTGCTACTGTTGCTGCTCGCTGCCTTCACTCCAAAAATCTGTTATTGATTTTGGATTCAACAACATCACGCCATCCTCGTTACGAGAGAGATACATAGAGAAAGAGAGAGAGAGAGAGAGAGCGAGGCAGCCACAACATTCAAGACATTCCACAGTCAAATACATCAAGTGAATGAAGCAAACGCATACATTGTGTTTGTTGAAGCTCGTATGAGTGCGGTTTCTGAGGGTGCAACGGGCTTGGCAGAGGATTCGAAAAACCGGAGACGTTGTCAGTGCCAAAGAAGAGAAAACAGCAGCCAGCATAACTGAGCGACCTCGTCGTCTGTCCGACCGACCGCCCGAACGACAGCCCAAAGAACCGCCCTCCCGACACTAGCAGCAGTCAGCAAACCAGCCATGAAGATGCTCACAATATTGTAGTAAGTATGACTTTGCCACTTTTTTAACACATTTTTTTCACAGAAGTTTGTTTTACTATTTTTTTTTTTCATTTGTAAAATCTTCTTTATTTTTTTCTTTTGCTCTTTTTACTAAAAAAGTTTTATTTGTTGCTGTTCTTATTATTGTTGCTGTTACTTACTTACGTTACAGTTGTTACTCTTGGCTTAGATTTCGCTTTTCGTTTTCATTATATTTGCTTGCAAGTATATATGTAGGTATGTATGTATGTATGAGTGCATACCGCGTAGTTTAGCGTAGGCATTCGTCGGGTGCCTCAGCCGCCGCTGTAAGATGTTGCTGCCGCGCTTTGGCGACAGTTGCAACGCACACTTTGTGTATTGAATTCTGATTTCGGTGGTGAGTTCGCCGCAATAATTTTTTTTTTTTTTAATATTTCATATTTTTTCAATTTTATTATACTTGTATTTTGCATTTTTCCTTCGTTATTCCTTTATATTATATGCCACAGGAATTTTGTAAATTAAAAAAAGAAGGAAAAAAAAACGCAAAGGCAAAACGGTAGCACTTCTCTACACTTCGCACTCAACGCATAGCTAGTAGCCAAGCTGCCAAGGACCAGCGTTCTAGACTGTTAGTCAGCCACTTGCCTTGCGTTTCGTTTGCTGTTTGGCTTCTTATTCGTTCATTCGTTTAATTTAATTAAATTTTCCTTTGCGGTTTTTATTTGTAACAACTGACATGGCACTAAGAGCCATATTTGCAGGCGAGCAACCAGCCCAGTCTGCCCGCAATCTTCCCATCATGCCATCCATATAATTTTAGTAAATACATATATATTTACTTTAGCCCATTTTAATTCGTACTTCGCAATTTTATTCGTTACTTTGTTCATTTGTATTTATTTTTATTTTTGCATTTTCACTTCCCTCACCAGTGTGATGACTGGTGCTATTAGTAGCAAATCATGCTGTTTCTTCTGTCATTGCTGTTGTAGTTTCACCACGCCGCTACTCGTCGCTTTGCCGTCGCTAAGCATCGTATTCGTTCCGAGTGTCTTCAACGTGGTAGCTGGGGAAACTTTCCGCACAGCAGTTGATTAATCGGAAATACCAATTTAATTAAGAAGAAATTTTCAACTTCCTGCGAATGTTTGTGCTCAGCTTACGGTAGACGCAGTTAGAAAAAGTAGCGTGCGAAAGATGTTGAACTAATTGAGAATTATAAAGTTTCTTATCTTCATACATAGCGCATTGTTATTTGTGCTTTCACGTTTACATTCGCTTAGGCGCTCACTTGTTTGTTCCTTCGTTCGTTCGCTCGCTTAGGTGCATGTTTTTAAATTAAAAAGTTCAAAAATATGTTTCCTTTCATTAATGAAAGGCTTCAGGTTTTTTATATGCTAAAAATTACTTTGACATGGAGTCAATGAGCAGCTGAGTGTTTATTTTTCTCTGAAGTTCTGGGCGCTTAATTTTTGAGAATGCCTTTTTTGTGAGTTTTACTGTGTATTGTGGTTTGCTTTAAGCTTAATACTTGTAAAATTCTATTTTTCTATACTATTCTTCTCCACGAAACAAAACCTCCTGACGACGGAAATATTATATATAACCTAAGGTATACACTTTTTTGTTCGACCTAAATTTTTGATTTTTCCACTAATAAGTGAACCGAATTTGCCACTTTTACACCTAAAGGTTTTGCAAAGTTTTCCGTATGTGGTGACATAATCTTTCTTATAATCTTTGAGCAATATTATTTTACAATTCCCAAAAGCATTACTCATCAAATTTTCCGCCACCATCAGCGCTTTGAACTTCTTTGGAGATGGTGTGTTCTCGTTCCGCCACTGCTTGGAGTCCGTGTTCCTATTAGGTTAAGAATTATGAGCCCTTAAAAAATATGAGGTAACACACCGGCAGTGCCTTTTAATATACCCCATTGTTTTCTAGAAAAATACACAAGTCAACAGTTTTAAGCTGCTTTCGAACACTAGCTTATGAGTATCGTTTTGAGTCGACGGCATTCAGGAAGTAAATTCTGCTCCTTTAGACGCGATTCGACCCTTTTTTAACATAAAATTAAAAAAAAAAATAAGTAGAAGAATAAAATAAAATAAAACAAAAAAATAAAAGAAAAATATTAAAAGAAAAAAATAAAAATCGAAGTAAAAATAAAATAAAGAATAAGATAACAAATAAAATATAAAACAAAGGAATCCAAAAAAAAAAACTAGGTAAAATAAAATTAAAAAGTGAATAAAAATATTAAAGAATTTAAAATAATTAAAAAGTGTAGTAAATAAAAAAATATAAATAAAACAAATAAAGAAAAAAGTCAAATAATGAAACAATATTCCTTATCTTCAAAAAATAAAACTAAAAATAAAATATAATAAAAAATAAGTAAGTAAATTTAAAAAATAAGCAAATTATTAAAAAAAACAATAAATAAGCAAATTAATAAAAAAAATAAATAAACAAATTAATAAAAAAATAAGCAAATTAATAAAAAAAATAAACAAATTAATAAAAAAATAAGCAAATTAATGAAAAAAAAATAAATAATCAGAGTAATAAAAAAAATAAGCAAAGGAATAAAAAAAATAAGCAAATTAATAAAAAAATCAACAATTAAAGGATGAAATAAAATAAAATAAAATAAAATAAAATAAAATAAAATAAAATAAAATAAAATAAAATAAAATAAAATAAAATAATTAAAAAAAAAATAAAATAAAATAAAATAAAATAAAATAAAATAAAATAAAATAAAATAAAATAAAATAAAATAAAATAAAATAAAATAAAATAAAATAAAATAAAATAAAATAAAATAAAATAAAATAAAATTTATTTATTTGTTTTATTTATTTATTTATATGAAAAATAATTATGAATAATTACATACATTACATTAAAGGCAACGAGCAGCTGGGACTATCGGCCTAAATAAAACAAAATAAAATAAAATCAATTAAAAAAACAAAAATTTTATATAAATAAATATATATTATAAAAAATTTAAAAAAGAAATAAAATTAATAAAAAGGAAATATAAATTTAAAGAAATTAGACTAAATAAAAAAAAAATAAAATAAAGAACAGAAAAAAAGTAATAAATGAAATGAAAATAATTAAGTAAAATAGTTTAAGAGATTATATTTATATATAATTGGCGCGTTATAACCGTTGGAGCGATTTTTGGCCGAGCTCCTCCCACGATTTGTGGTCGTAAAGTTTTTCCAAAAAATGGACCTGCAGTTTATTTTAAGCCGACTTCGAAGGGCAGATGAATTTTTATGTGGAGCTTTTATTTCATGTTAGAATTATACTCGGTGGGCTTAACATTCTGGCCCGAGGGGCGACCGCAATTCAAAAAATTCGAACCAGAACTCCTGGACGTAATTGTAATTTACTGTTAAGAATTTGTTTGACAATAGAAATGTGGTTTTTATCTTGTGCTAAACTATAGACTAAATTAGTTTGTTACGAAAATTTAATCATAAATAGGATATTTTAAATAACACGACATGAGCGTATAGTTGAAAATGCATTTGTGCGGCATTAACCGTAACCCTAGACCTGCTCAGTTAAAATATTTGGAATATATTCAATATTTGCTCTTCTATTTCATATTGTTTGCACTGTATTTTACATTGAAATTATGAATTTAGTATAAAGTCATAATTTAGCTCTGAAATTCTTTTTCATTTATTTTTTTCTTGAAACAAGAAAAGAAAAAAAGAAATGGAGCTATCTTAAAGCTTTTGGCACACAATATGTTTTGCTAGATGCCCATTTTCAAAGAAATTACGACATCTCCTTGTTAAAGAAAGCAACCTTAGGCATTTTTCACGCAAAATAAAATTTGTTTACCATAAAAACTCACTAAAGCACTCCCTGGAAGGTGTGCAAAAGGTAGTAAGAAATATTGCCATTTTTCCGGCGTGTAAATTCCGCAACGCTATAAAATGTAAATTGCGCCTTTGTGTTGATATCTTAATATTTGCATAAGTAGTTTTTTATTATTGCATTAAAAATGATACGATGGCATAATATTTAGCTTAAATTCGCCAAAGGTGACAATGCTAAAAGGCCTGAAAATGCCTTAATATGATATTTTAAGGGTGTGAAAAGGAATTTTAGAAAATAGTCATACATACAGAATTCTGATTTTTTTTTTTAGAAAATAAAAAATATGCGCATTACTGTAAACGAGTGTAGGTATGTATGTAATATGCCTAGCCAGCAGGCATAAACCTGCCAAACGTACATATATGCAAAAATATATGCAAGTACATATATAAAATTATTTATTTGTATATACCTACATCCGTATATATTCATTTAGTTGAAAACTTGTTTTAACTTCATGGAATAGTTATGAATGAAGAAATTTTCCGAAAAGCAAAACGGAACATGGAAAATAACAAAACTCAAGCAACGAAAATCCGTACCGGAAAGAACAAATAGTTTTGCAAAAAAAAGACAACAACAAATTCAGCGCCAAAAGATAGTGAAGACATGAAATTTCAATTAGAAAATCCTCAACAAATAAAAGAGAAGTAGAAAAGTCAAAAGGCATTAAAAAGTAGCTACTAAGGGTAGCGAAAATATACTAGTATATACATATACCTATGTATACAAATAACTGAGGGTAGCCCAAAACGGTAGATTGAGGCAAAAGTTAAAGTAAAATAAGCTGATTTAAATAAAAAAAAGTTACTAATCGTAAATTCGAATTTAATAACATCAACGCCATACAATACTCACACCAAAAAGGACGCCAAGTGTTTTTCATACGTAGGTATGTACAATGTATGAATTTTTTCTCTCTCTGACATGTGCGAACACATACATGCATACGTACATATGTGCTTTATAAATAATGAATAATTGATTGCACTTAAGTTGCGAAGGTGTAATTCACTTACATGCATAGTAACACACATATTTCAAGCTTTATATATGGTATGTAACATATGTGTGTATGTATATAACAGTTGAAGCTGTCTGGAAACTTTCTGTCATTGATAACATTTCTATTTCGATTTTCACTCGTTGTGTTATTATTACATTTTCGGTTTATTTATTATTTTTTTTTTTTATATTTCATTTTTTTTTGTTTGTTTTGCTTTTCACCTTAATATGATGGATGTGCTTCAAATGGCAAACAATTTGCAGTTACTTTTTGCAAATAAGAGAAATGCGTTAGAAATGATGTATGAATTTGCAGACATTTTTCTACTTATGGCATGAATGAATGACAGACATTTGTATGTATGTGAATACCTTGAAATGTTAATATAATAATTTAAGCATTTGCAAAGGAAATTTGTTTTTTTTTTCTTTTTATATTCGACTGCGAGAGTAAAGCAAAAGAAATTACACCATGTGATTAATGTGTAAAAAGAATATGTTTGATTAGCGGGAATTATTTAATTATTCGTGTAATTGATTTCATGAACTAAATGCGCTGTGTATAGGCATAGCAAATATATGTACATATGTTTTTCTCGAAAGTCTTAATTTTTGAAGAAAGAAATATTTTTTTTTTTAATTTTGCTTTTCAGTTTATTTTTTTATTTTGTCCTGCTTTAGCTTGCTTAGTAAAAACAAATATTTTTAATCAAAAACAAAGAAAAGAAACAGTTAAAGTCGCAAAAATTTATTTTCCAAAAGAAGAAGGAGGCATTTCGGTATTCTTTTCCTTGAGCGCGCTTGAAAATAATACTAAAAATCGCTATCAAAGAGAAAATGCTTGGGAAAATTTCAGAAACGTTGCCTTGTCGCCCAGTCACCAGTATTGTCATGCCACATATTCGTTCCAATTTATGATCGATTATGATCGTCTCTAAATATATTGCAATGGATAAATATCGCATCATTAGAAGATATGCGAGTTTTCATTTTTCTTTATTTAGATAGAACCAATAATACTAAATTGCAAACCCGTCTCGCATACGCATTTAAGTTTCACTTTTATGTCTAAGAAGACATTGTTTAACCTTTTTTTTATATGTAAAATATAAGAAAATTTAAAAAGTGGAATGTAAGTTTGTTACGTATACGCAGCGGTGCTCTTACGAAGAATTTCATTGATAACTTTTGAATTTAAAATATCAATAGTTGTAATACAACATTAATAATTAAATATTTTTTATGTTTAAAGCCTTCTGTGTGCCAGAAACAGCAATGATGATTTATATGATATAAAACTGGAACTTTAAAATTGTTTTAAAAATCAAGTCGGCCAAATATAATATTTTTCAATAATTTCGCCATTTTTTGATTCGCCTCTATATGTCAGTCAACGCTTTATTCATATTGCTGCCCATTCTATTCTGTTCTTCTGTTCTGCGCGTTGTTCCAATTTTTTGATTCGGAGTCGAATTTCCGCTGCGAGACGGCCAGTTGACATCGGCGTTTCCATTACTTATATTAATTATGTGATTTTCGTGCACAGTGCACAAAAGATCTGTCATGATAATGTTGGCTATGCGAGGCGTAGCAGCATCCTGTTGAAAATACAGATCCTCCTGAGTTTCAATTTCTGTGAAAAATGCTCACCTTCTGTCCATTGAATGAATCGGATTCACATTGAATGGTGATGAGGCTTCCGCTTTTGAATCAATAGGTGTCGGGTTGGTGTTGATGGCTGTTCGAGCATACTTTGTGCTACAGCAGTAAGATTTTCCTCTGAACGCACCGGTTAGGTGAATCTGCTGTAATTTTCTTGCAGTTGTGGTTGAAGACTCACCATTTTCCCAATTTTCTTCAAACGTAAAGGCAATAGCCGAGTGGTCAGCAGGGCGTACGATGGAACGCCGCGGACTCGAGTGCTGTACTAATCAACATATATAATTATATATACATATATGGTATATATAATTGACGCTTTGTAAGCGCTGAAGCAATTTTCGGCCATATATAATTATAGAAAATGTATTTATCCAACATCAGTTTCACCTCGGCAGGGAATATGTAGTAAAAAGAAATCCATTATTCTTCCAATCCATTAGGTTATTTATTTGTATCTCGCTTTGTATAGGTCCGATCGGGTTCCGTTTGATGGCATTAGAAATATGACATTTCGTACTAAAAAAGCTTTTCTGACAGTTTTGTGATTGGCTGATTCAGTTTTGTTTGAGCGCACGTCAAAGATTGACACTATCAAAAAAAATACGCTATATTTTACAGTTCTTCTTCGATAAGGGCGAAAATGCAAGCCTGGCGGCTGAAAATTGAATAGCGTTTATGGTACTGATACTGTTACAGTCAATGATGCATATTTCGGTTTCATTCCGGTAATTTTGATGTGTAAAACATGCTTCACGGACATTGTCGAGTCCGACCGTCATGTAAGCACTGTTTCGATTGCCCAAGAGCTAAAGATTGCACAATAAACCGTTTGGAACCATTTGAATAATGCTGGATACGAAAAGAAAAAATTAAACCGTTCAATTTTATGCAAAAATAATGGTTTATATAACTTTTTTCTAAGCAATTTTTTTCTAAAAAATATTTATTTATCATTTTATCAAATAAAACTCAAATTTAATATTGTTTTTACTTAAAAAAGAAATTTCAATTAATTGATCAAATTTTCAATAAAGTGTAAGAAATAAAAAAAAACATTACTAGATACTCAGTTTTTCATCAGTACTAAAAATGTTACTCATACGCACTGTTGGCGGTCGTATGTCTGACGCAAGCACAAGTCTACACTACAGCTAAAGCGGTTTGTACAGATCTCAAAGCAAATGGTTTACAGTTGTTATAATTAGTTTTTATTTGTATTTTTTTTTTTAAGTTGTGAAGAAATATGTTTTTTATCAAATTTAAATTTTTTTTCTAACAGCAACTTATTTTTACTTTTCCTTACATACATACATAAAGTGTAGCGTAAATATTTACCTGCTTTATTCCACAACATTTTTTCCCTTCGCTTTACTGTTTGCTCCTGTTTACGCTTAAATATCTAGTTAAATTTTCTTAAATTTAAATTCTTTATTATTTTTACTATTAATCAAATATTCCATTATTTGCTTCTTAGTTGCGACACTGCAAAATTCTGTAAAAATAAAGCCTTCTAAAAGGACTAATTTAATTTTCGTTCTTGCATTTCTTACAGAACACGCATGCTTAAAAAAGATTTGTTTATATGAAAAAATAAATAAATTATATTAAAAAAAAAAAACAAAAACCAAAAATTAATAAATAAACTGTTAAAACTAAATAAAGAAAAAAAACTATTTCTAATGCGAACATGTGATGCGAATAAAAATAAAAATCATAACGCTAAACAAAATAAAACTAAATAAATAAATTTAAATAGGAAATTATAAAGTATTCAATAAAAAACCCAAACAAAGTAGCGCACAAAACCAATATCAATTACTAAAACTAAATCCAACAAACAACCAACAGCAAAACACATACAATAAGTATAATAAGTTTGTAGTATGTACATATATATGTACAGTGATAAAGCCGAAAAAAATGCAAACAAAACGAATCTCGTAAAATTAACCAAATAACACACATTTCACAAAGTTATAACCAGAAGCGAAGAAGCAAAAAAATTCCTATAAAGGATACTTGTACAAGCATAAAAAGCAGCTGCGTGTCAAAGCCAAAGTATATATGTACATACATATGTACATTTAACCCAATACTCGCTTTTCGGTTTGTGTAGATGAGATGATATGAGATGAGAAGAGTTCAGCTGAAGAAGAAGTTCATTCATTCGTATTCATGAATGCCGTTCATTCGTTATTTTTTACGTTCGGAACCAATAGTGCTCCTTTAAATTGTTGTATTATTAGGCGTAGTTATTGTTGTTATTGACTAATATATATATCTACATGCATAAGTACATATAGGGACACATATAAGATAACAAAAAAGTGTAGAAGCAAAAAGAAGCAAGAAATATATATATAAAAAAAAAATATAAATAAATTTATACAAATCTACATAACACATACGCCTCGTATACACACACACACACACACGCATACGTTAGGATTAGTAGCGAACTACTAGTAAGAAATCACAATCGGCTGACTGAGTAAAAGAACGACTACGACACAACGAGGACAACCGCAAAGCCGGAGCTGACAGCACACATAGCCAGCAAGCGAAGTTTAAGTTCCAGCGTGAAAAAGTTAACTTGCGTCGTTTGCGAAATTGAGTGCTGAACAGCGGAAAAAACAGCTAAAGTCGCATAAAAACAAGACAGAAAACCAAAAGCGGATTACGCTAATCCATTGGTGATGACGTTGACGTGTACAACAACGCCAAAACGGAGCAACAGTGTAGTAACCGCCCTCAAGCAACAGCTTACGCCGCAGCAATAGCAACAGGAGCACTTCGATCTGTGGCTCTCATTGATTGTTCAACGCGCGGAGCTAACCGCAGTCAGACAATAGTGGCAAGTGCCAAGGCGGCAGGATACAGAAACGTTTAGTAGATAGTCGAGTTGACAGCTACTCGGCTACGGATACGGATCGAAGGTTTGGCGTTGATTACAACGAACGTGTAGTGAAACCAGTCAACGGCAGTTACAGTGACGGTGCAGTGAAGTGGAATTGTCTGCTGTGACATCGCAAAGATTTCGTTTTCGTGACTACGTGACCTCGAAGTCAGCGTCGTGTGTGCTTGGAGTTGGTCTGAGTGTGTGTGCTTATGCGAGCATCGAATCTTGAGAAGAAGGAGAGGTTTACCGTTAGGTATTAGTAAATAAACATTTATTCACGTCAGTCATCTCCACCGCCACCGCACAGACTACAATGCTCTGGTAGCCAAGATAGTTTTGCCGTGGATCACTACTGCGGCAGCAGCAGCGTTGATACGCCACACGCAGTGAATAGTAGCGGTAGTGTACTTGGTGTTGGAGCGTCTTCGGGTTTAAGTGGCTCGAGCAGCGGTGTTAGTAGTGGAATCGTCGGCGGCGGCAGCAGTGGTGGCGGCGGCGGCGGAGTCGGAGGCGTTAGCGTTGGTGGCCTTTGTAGCCAATGCTCATCAACGGCAGCAGCTGCGGCTGCAGTTGCAGCAGGACATCAAACATCGTGCGGTGGCGGTGGCTGCAGCAGCAGCGGCGGCGGCGGCGGCGGTGGCAATCACAGCGGAATTGGCATTGGCGGCTGTTATTGCAGCAACAGCAACACGATGTGCCATCACCATGGATCCGGTATCGGTGGCATGCCAATGGGTGTGCCACCACCACCACAACCGCCACAACAATCGATGATGTCTGGCAGTGGCGTTGGCGCCATCGGTGGCCTCGGCAGCATCGGTGGCGATCTACGCAATCCCTTGCACAGCAGCAGCAGTTTACTCGGCTCACACATCTCGCTCGGCGGTTTGAGTGTAGGCGGTGGCGGCGGCGGCGGCGGTCTCTACGGTTGTGATACGATCATCTCAGGCGGTCCCAGTCATTGCCGCAGTTTGAGCGGTTTAAGTAGCCTAAGTATTGGACCGCCAGTACCAGCACCACCAGTGCCGCCGCCACCACTCTTCAATGCTTGCGGTTCAACGAGCTTTAATTCGATCCACACGATGCAACAGGGACCGAGTGGCGCCTCACGTTGGGGACCGCGTACATCATGCCCAATACATAGTCCATTTCGAGTGCGTGCGCCCAACGGTTCGATATGCTCTGGACATCAGGTAATTTAATGCTAAACTAAAGCTTGGTTGTTGTACTTAAGAGATATACATATATACTACATATATACCATACAAGCACACACGCAGATATATTTACTTATTAAATAACTCCAAAGTAATTTGCTATGAATTGTATTAAACAAAAACCGCTGTAAAGCCTGTAAACGCGTATGTATGCGTGTGTAATGGTGCATGTACCTTTGATTACCTTAAGTGATATTTGAGTAAGAAAATGGCGGTCACAGGGAGGAGACGAAACCGAAATCCAGACGTCAAAGAAATTGTGTCGGTGGCTTGCGTGTTTTCGTGTGATTTATGTCATTTATATGTATGAGTGAGGCTGTGAGTGTAGGTAACCGCAAGCACATACACACACACACAATACCGCAAACATATTCAGATTAATATATCTGTATTAAATATGTATATATGTATACCATATTCGAACTACACACACACACATATGGACGCATGAATTTAGTTATTTACATAAATACAAAGGTTTTTGTGATGTTTCTGACATTTCTGAAATGTGTAAATATGTTAAATTAAACACTTGTGTTGTATTCGGTTAAGCTTGTTTAGTAGTCAAATAAGTACTATATACATACATGCGGCCAAGAAATTGCGCCAGTAAGAATAGTGAAACAAAGAAACCAATTGCTGTTATATGTCGACAGCCAAATAACGTTATATATATATATATTATATTATTTTTTACTCGTTTATTTTGTGTGTGTTTCGCCCTTTAATATGTGAGAAAAGCAGATTCTTGCCATCACCTTTTAACCACTTAACCATCATAAACCAAATGTAATATATCAAATGCCATTGTGTATATCACGTACCAACACCAACAGCGTCAACAACAACAACAATCTGCAAATTCTAATATCGCCCACATGTCACACATGGCGACATGCCATGTATGCGGGTTGTATGCTTTCTTAGGTGTAACAAAAGTAAATATGTACAATATGTCTATATGTATATGAATAAGTATATTAAATTATTAGGAATGTGTCAGAGAAATTTTTATTTTCACTGACAGTTCCAAAAAGACGGTATTTTTATTTTACTTTATTTTTTGCTGTTTAGAAGAATTGTATAAAATGTTATTTTAACATCAACAGCAATTTAGTTTAAGTGACGGCGTATTTGTTCAGCAATTTTAAATTTTTGATAAATATGAACACATACATATATATGAACCAATAAAAAAAAAAAACAGTTCATTAATGAATGTTAAACAGGTGGAATTTTAGTTAATATTCAGTCGGGTATTATTCATTGCAAAGTATGAAAAGAAACAATAATTACTTTTGGATAGTCCATAGAGCGCCACCTATCGGATAAATTTTTAATCAAAGCGTCGATTTTTATTTAACTTACATACTCGTTTCTTTCGAATATCTAATAAATCCAATAAAAAATATCGAAATAATTTTCAGTAAAGGTATTTCTATGCATTACAATTGAACTTTCAATGCAAACATTTATAAATAAAACATGTTCTCGACTGCAGTGCCCTCTAGCGCCTGTTGAACAATTTTCTATTCTTCGAATGGAAGAAAAAAATATGTACTAATAAAAGTTTGAAAGTTAACCACCATCCATTGTAATAATTTTCCCTAAAAATAAAATTAAATCTGTTAAGTACGGTCTCAACTGCACTTAGATGAACATATTTGTAACGAAAATGTCAGCTTTAAACTCACTTCGACTACAGCGCCACCTAAAGGGGAAATTATTAACTTAGAATTAATTTACAGGGTTTTTCAATAAGAGTTATTTTGCTCTTCAAAGAAAAATGAAATCTGTCATTAATAATGGAAAACGATTTCAGCCAATTGGCCACCACGGCTACGCTTACAGGACCATATCCTTTTTATGAAATTGTCCATCACCAAATCGAAAAGTTGCTTCTTTAGGCCCTCGATAGTTTCACAAATCATGAGGTCCTTAATCGACGTTGCCCTGTTTGCGTACACCTTATCTTTCACCAGGATTTGAACCCGAGCCTTCTGAATGTCAGTAGGCAATGCTAACCATTCGGCTTTCGCGGCCGCCGTTGAAAGTAAACGTTGTCCAAATCAACACAATCCAATTCCTGCCATATAAAAAACCATTAATCATCTCTCGATAGCGCAATCCATTCACCGTAACTGTTGCTCCAGCCTCATTTTCGAAAAGATAAGGTTCAATGACCACACCAAACAGTTACACGTTGAGGATCACTAGGCTTTTCAGCAATAATTCTTGGGGTTTCCGGTACTGACGCATCTGGTCAGTTTTGCTTATTGATGTAGACATCTCGGTGGAAATGGGTCTCATCAGTCAAAATGAACTTTCGATGAAATTCCGTATCATTTTCAGGCATTTCAAGGACCCAATCTGCCGGATTAAGTTCTTGTGTTAACTGAACTTTATAAGCCTTATGACTCAAGTCTTTATGCAAAATACTTTCTAAAGAACGAAGAGTAATGGACAAATTTGAGTTTTCTTTAATTTGCAGCTATTCTTGAGCGTCGTGTTTTATTCTTCAGATACATTCATCAACATATCCCAACATCTCAATTTTTTTCCACCAATTTCTGTATGGCGGTCCGACATCTCGGCGACCGATAAATGTTGTCTACCAGATTTTCACCATTTTTATTGTGAATTTTGATCATTTTAATGCGTTGTTGAATATTTTGACTTCAGCGGCACCTTATGGGCTCAAATTTTTACCAAAAAGCGTTAAAATTTCATAAGATTTTCTTTCAAGAAAAAACCACATCGACTACAGAGCCACTTAATGAATAGGTTACTAGTTGAAAAGAGTCATATCATTCAAATATAAGTTTTCTGAATATTGAAGAGATTTGGAAAGAAAAAATATATATTTTTTAAATACTGAAATTACAGCGTCAACTGGCGGGTTAGATTTTACTTAAAAATTTAGTAATTCATTATTATTTCCCAATAAAATCGAGCTTTAAGCAAATGAAATGACACAATTCATGCTCTCTTTAGGGGTAATACTTCAAGGGCCACCGTTCAGTACTAGTACCCTTAGTATATTTAAGTTACCGAGAATTTTCTCCAAAGAAAATTAGTTCGTCTTTAAATAAATTTTCGTTTAAACAAGTTGTTTTTGAATAATTTCGCTCTTAGTACGCCAATGCGTATACGTAACCTAACTTATTTTACATGTAAGATTTAGTAAAAATCGTTTCGGTCGTAAGTATATTAAAGAATTGCTACCTGTGGGAAGAAACACCTTAATATGTTACGAATGTAGATGTAAATGTAAATATACATATAGTCATACTTGTGTAAATCCTTTCGTGTTGGTTTGCAGATTTCTACGCGTTTATTATTGGTACGTGGTATACGTGATACGTGCCCGCCTCGTGCGAAGATAGTTTAGTTTATAACATTGTATTTGTTGTTTACACACTTTATTCGAATGCCTTTTTATCCTACACTTTTAACATATGTCGTTTTCTTTGTCTCCCTTTCTCCATTTATTTCAGGTAAGCAAATAAATCCACGCTCATCAGCACTTATACTCGTATACTACTACAAATAGCATTTGCTTGCTATCAACTAACTGTACACTACCACTAACCACACAAAGTAACAGTACAGTACAGGCAAGCAGGCTAGCAGGCAGGCAGTTGGGGCAGCTTAAAATGTGTCAACGACATGTAAGATTAAATTTGCTGTAGAAAATGTGAAAAAAGAACGAACGAACGAATTGCTCATTCAAAAGTAACAAAAAAAAAACAAGAAAAAAAGAAAAAGAAATCAAAGTAACCAAAAAAGAAGAATCATCTTACATATGTACCTTCATGTATTCGTACGAACATATGTGTGCTGTCATTGGTTGATGACAACAACAACATCTTACTTCTTCCCCATGCCTCGAACACTGAGGGTTGAGAGTTTATATGTAAAAATACGAATATACATTTTTATTGACGTATCCACATATAAATATATATTTACATATGTAAAAATACAGAAAATGTATATTTGTATTATACCATATATGTTAACTGTAAGCATACGTCACACGTTGTTACCATTGCTTAATATGGGTCATTTTCATTTCCAACAACAACAACAACAACAACAGCTCTAGAGCCACATAATACCCGGCGTTAAGTTATCACATTGACAAAGGCCACACAGAGACGGAGGGTAAAATCGAATGGTCACATTTGAGTAGCCACCAATGCCACATTGCCGAACTATTTTCGTCGGTGCGGCGCATATTGGTGGTAGCGGTAGTGTGCGGCGTTTGTGTTGTGCCACAGATTTCCGAATTATAAAGACTTGAATTCACATGATTGCCTGTCATCATTGCAGATAATTGTATGGCAGTATTTGCTGGTAAAAAATATACTTACATACAAATGTACATATATTTATAAGGGCATACATTATTGGCCAAGTTGATTTTTGGTTTGCGGCACGTTTTTTTTATGAAAAAAGCATTCCTTTTATGACTACAGAAAATAATTTATTTCGCATTTGTTTTTGAAAATTTTTCATTCTTTCCCTGTGCACATTGTGAATGGCAATTCTTTCTTGCATTTTCTTATTATTTTACAACTAAATTTGATTAGATTGCGTATATGCACTGTCGTAATAACCATGCTTAAGATGAAAGTTAAGACGTAAATCTATTTAAACCGAATTTAAATTGAAGAAACGTTAGTAATCTTGCTTTTAATATATTAATATTTCTTATAATAATATTTTCTTGTATAATTTAATCCGAAAATCTCTTAAGAGATTATTATGGGGCAATATGTATACATATTACTAGCGGACCCAGCGAACTACGCCTCACCCGAATTCCATGCCTTTGGCTTAACTCCAAAACAACAAAGACGATTTGCCAACACCCAAACGTCCAGTGTAGGGTGATCATGAAAAATTCATGGGCACCTTCCTTTCATTTTCGTATGCACACTTTGCGATCTAATAGAACGTATTAATCAAGTACCATACTTTAAAATTAGCAAAATCGTTTTATGAAAATCAAAAAAAAAAAAACAATATATACGATTTTCCTAAACTGATCGATCTCAGATCCACTACTTGAAAAGTCAAAAATTTCAAGCATTTTTTAGATCGATTTTCTGCATGTTAATCTAAACGATTAGCTACCAATCAATTAAATTTCCAGTGAATCAAATCATAAATAAGATTTTCCCATATACCAGGTAGTTGAAATTTGCTGGTTTCTTCGATAAAGAAAACACTTAATTTTCAGAGGAATCTCAAAATTTTTTTATTCAAAGTATTGACCATTGGTTTCTACATATTTCGCCCATCTATCAAGCAAATTATGGATACCATTCCAAAAAAACCTTTTCTCTTTCGAGGCAAACCATTCGACGAGCCCTTTTTCGCCTTCTTCAAAATTAGCGAAGCACTGCTCTGCAAGGAAGTGTCCCATCGATGTGAAAAGGTGATAGTCGGACGGGGCGAGGTCTGGAGAGTACGGCAGGTGCGATAATATTTCCCAATTAAGTGTTTTTAATGTATCTTTCACCAGTTTAGCGGTATGAGACAGCGCATTGTCATGTTGCAAGATAACTTTGCCATGTCTTCGGGCCCATTCCGACCTCTTTTCGATCAACGCATGATTCAAATTGATCATTTGTTGTCGGTAGCGATCCGTGTTCACCGTTTCACCAGGTTTTAACAACTCGTAGTGCACCACACCGCACTGGTCCCACCAAACACAAAGCATTGTCTTACGGCCAAAGCGATTTGGCCTTGCAGTCGATGGGCTAGCTTCACCAGGGGAAATCCATGATTTTTTTCGCTTCGGGTTCTCAAAATAAATCCATTTTTTCGTCTCCCGTGACAATTGGATGCAGAATAGATTTCCTTTCGAATCGTTGAAGCAGCATTTCACAAACGGCTTTTCGATTGTCCATTTGTCTATCGTTCAGCTGGTGTGGCATCCATTTTCCATACTTCTGGATCTTTCCCATGGCTTTTAAACGTTGGCAAATTGCTGCTCGAGTCACATGTAGTGTTTCTGCCAATTTTAGTTGCGATTGGGTTGGATCAACATCCAATAACGCCTGCAATTCCTCACTTCAAACTTTTTCGCTGCACCAGGACGTTCATTGTCTGTAAAATCGAAATATCCACTTTTAAATTGACGAAACCATGTCTCACATGTTCTAATCACTGGAGCATGTTCACCATAAGTTTCTACCAGCAACCGGTGAGCTTCAGCTGCGTTTTTCTTTTGATGAAATAAGAAAAGCAACGAATGCCGCAAATGCGATTTACTTGGACCGAAACTCGACATATTCACTGAGGTAAACAAACATGACGCTATTATTTTGGCGGAATGTGACTTGCGTATTTTTGTAGATTAATGTCAATAGAAAAAAATTACATACATGCCAAATCATAGAAATTTTTACATATTGCTAGCGACATCTACTAGTAAAACCGGCAAACTTCAACAACACACCTGGTATATATATTATATAATAATAGACCACACATTCTCATTTAAACATATACATATATCTTCTGCTCAAATATAAACGAGACTGTTCAATAAAACAAAAACGGTTAATTATTACTCAATATTTATTTATCCCCTTCAAAATAGTCACCATTAGAGGCGATACACATATGCCACCTTTTTTTCCAATCTTCATAACACTTCTGGTAGGCCGCTTTAGGTATGGCTTTCAGTTCCTTCTTCGAATTCTCTTTTATGACTTCAATCGACTGAAAATGCTTTCCACGAAGCGGCAATTTGAGTTTCGGGGAAAAAAAAGTCACACGGTGCCATGTCGGGTGAATACGGTGCTTGCGGAACAATATTTACGTTGTTTTTGGTCAAATAATCGCGTACAAGACGAGACGTATGAGCAACAATTTTGGAACAAGTCGAGCAGACACACGTCTCATGCCCAAAACATCGTGAATAATGCTATGAGCGGATCCATTTGATATGTTGAGCTCACTAGCTATCTCTCTTTCAGTCACACGACGATTTTCCAACACAATTTTCGACGTTTTCTTCGTTTATTGACGTTGCTGGACGACGATCATGGGGCAAGTTCTCCAGTGATGTACGGCCGTCCTTGAACGACTTATACCAATCAAAAATACGTGCACGTGATAGGCAAGACTCCCCATATGCCTTCTGCAACATTTTCATTGCGTCCGTCGCACTTATTCCATTGGAATAACAAAATTTCAAACAAACTCTTTGCTCAACGTTAATTTCCATAGTAAAATTCGAAAAACGCACTCGAGGTTGACTTGTTTATAGTGCCGTAAAAAAGAAAACTATGTGACAGATCGCACTCAAATTTGACATGTAAACATATAACAGTCCTGGCAACCTAAGCAAAAAAAAGTATGGCCATATGTCTTGTCCTTGTCGAGTTATGGATAAAGGCTCGTTTAAATTTGAGTAGAAGGTATATGTGTACATATACATATATAATGTCATGGCAGCAAAAATAATTGTTGCAAAGTTTATTCTTCGAATGCTTGGGGACTATTTTCATCAATTCGGACCACAGGTTTGACCGTTATTTTTGCTATTTCTTCTATTAACAAATAACAAATATATTAATAATTAGTAAATATATATACATATGCGAGCATAAATGGGTATACAGAAACCTTGCAGGAAAAATATTGGTTGTGCATCTAGTTTGAATTTCCGCACTAACCAGTTCATCTTCCATCTATTTCCCATGTAATCAATTGGTATTTTTAACATGGTGATCTCCCACGAACTGACAATTTTCCGACTATACAACAGCTTAATACTAAAACAATAGTTAAATAGTACTAGCACATTTATGGATATTGAATTTCTACATAACCAAAAATAGAAATAAATTTGCCTGTAGTGAGATTCGAACCATGAATTTCAAGCACGGCACGTCTTAACCGCAAACCACGCGGCGATAGTGACAGCGTACTTCAATGGAGCATAACAGAAACAAATCCGTAGCGCGTTTTTATGTGGGCGGATACATTTTTCAGAGTTTTTCAAATAATTTGCTTATACCTTCATAAGAAAGATCTCTTTATTTTCAAAATACGCCTAAACTCTTTCCCTGACTAGAATTTTTACCCCTCAACTTTTTCTTCATATTTGGAAAGAGTTAGTAATAACTCGGGGTCAGATCTGCGCTGTAAGGTGGATGATTCAAAATATCGCAGCTCACCTTATGCGGCTTTTGTACACGGGCGTGTTGACGTACAAAATCAGCAATCAGGTTCATAATGCTGATCCCAAATCTAGCTGCCATTAACAGTTCAGCTCAATACACCATTATTATCTTCATTACAATGGTTTAAAAATACACTTGAACATTCTACGGGGTGTTGTTTTTGCGAAGGCGTGAGCATTCTCGGCACTTGTCTTGTGTTGACCTTAGTCATGTTAAGATAATGGTGCCGGATTTCGAAAATGTTGCATCGTATTCTCTAAGCGTTTCTTCGAGTTGTTTCTTCTTTATTCGAGTATCGTCGAGTACGATTTTTACAACTTTTTGCATAAGTTCTAACATGGTCACTTCGCTGCTCTTGCCCGGCCTCAGGTCCCTTGTTTGTGTTAATAAACTGTATCATATGGCTTTTCTCCGACAAGAGTGAACCAACGACATCTCATTCATTATGAGAGCAACTGATTTTCCGATATTTTCCATATTTCACTTTTCACTCCCGATTATATTGTTTGGTAGACGATAACTCAAAATCTTATTGTCTAATAACAATGAAACGATCCTAATGAGCCTAATTACCCTCCTTCAACCCTTTCATTCCGCGAGCATAAAAACCCTCCCTCGTGCTGGTGGAAATTACTATTGTTCCCGTCCTTGGTGAAGTGTCAACAAACAGGAAACTGGTATGATTTCATCTTTATTTAACTAGAATTTTTTGCATAGTATTTTAGCTTTTCCCTACAGGGAAATTACTATGCATGTAGAAAGAGCGAGAACCTTTAATCTATCAGATCCTTTGCTCACATGTTTGAGCACGGTTGTGTGTGGTTAACACATAGTTGACTAACTAAAAACAATCTATGATTTACTACTGTCAACTTTTCCAAGTCGCTACCAAGTCAAAAGAACAATATTTAACGTTGTACATATGTACATACCATATATATTTGTCATTATACTTTTCTGTGTTGTTTTGCTTTTTGTTTGTTCCTTTCTAAATGACCTTAACGCTAGCAATGCCACCACTTTGTACATATATACCTACATATGTACATATGTATAATCGTATGTATGTGTTTATCCTTCATCATCATATTGTGACATTCGACCGCAAATTGAATGTAACTAATGCAATTAGTTACAATTTTTCCGCTTGATTGTTTTACTCTTGAAAACTTTTTGTTGGTACGAGTATGATGCTGTTCTTGTTGTCATAATTGTTGTTGTTGTTGTTGATCATTTGTAATGCTTTTCTTGGAATTCATACATACCCATTTATGTTAAATAGTGCGATGGCAAAGTTTCCTAATCATTCACAAGCCTTATTAAATTTACCATTGATAATTGCTTTAGAAGAAACTTTTGCAAATAGTTAATTCCTTCGTTAATTTTTGCCGTCATACCTACATACGTGTATGTTTAGCGCAAAAAAAAAACGAATTTGAATTTGTGGCTTCTGCTTTGCCACATTCACTGGCAAGCGATTTTTGTCATGGGCAGACCTCTCAGACATCACTTGGAAAAGTTTGTTAAAAACGATAAAATATCTGAAAACAATACATTAGTAGGTCTACGGCCCAATTTGGTATTCAAGAGCTCGAACTAATTTCAAATATTAATAATTAGATTTTTCCCTCCTCATGTAACTTTTCTTCATTATGATTTAATTTCTAATTTAGTGTTTGGCAAATTCTTCATAGATCTCATCTACGCGTTTATAGTCGAATCAACAACAGCGCGTCCGTTGTTTCTTCTTTTTGGCATTCGCTGTCGATTGGAAAAACCAAGTGCGACCACCTGATCTGTCCTCTTCCTCGGTTTCCACTTTCAAAGCTGTAAATTTTTCATCCATTAGGACCACATAATCTAGCCAGCGTAGCTGCTGCTATATATTCCTTTGCTAAACTATGTCAATGTTGCCGTATATCTCATTTATCTCATCGTTCCACCGTCTGCAGTATTCGGCGTTGCCAATGCGAAAAAAGTTCATAATTCGACTGATCAGATGTTGACATCGTATACACTATATCATATAGCCGAACGGGAATGATGAGCGACTCTTATATCTTAGTCTTCGGACATTGAGAGAGATCTTTACTTTTCGATTGCCTGCTAAGTTCGGAGTAGCAGCAGTTTGCAAAAGTTATTTTGCACTGGATTTCTAGGATTACATTTTTTATGGTTCCTAGGTAGACGGAATTATCTACGCTTGTGTGTGTGTGTGTGTTTTTTTAATGGCAGGATGGATATTTCGTCTTGTTCTCGTTCTCTGCCATGCGGTACACTCTTTTGTCTAATCTGGAGAAATGGATAGAAATATTGTACCTTATCTATTTAGCTTAGCAACTCGATCATCGCTCGATCCCACATAAGTATGATCGGGCTTAAAAACCTTCAGAAAGTCATCACATGTTTTTATAAAGCATTAAAGCTCAGTTGGTGTGAGGTCCGGACTGTATGGTAGATACAGAAGTATCTCCCAACCAAGCTCTCGAAGCTTGTGGGTCTCGATGTGTGTGATCTGGCGTTGTCCTGATGACACACAATTCCCTTCCTGTTAGCCAAAACTGGGCGCTTCTGTGCGATTGCTTCCTTCAGAGCTACGAAGTAAAAGTTTGACCGCAGGGGAGCATCTCATAGTAGATGAATCCTTGCCTAATACACAACACAACTTTCTTGGCCGTCAATCTTAGTTTGGAAACCGTCTATGCCGATTAACTGCCCTTCGAAAACGACCATTCTCATTTGACGTTGCTGTAAGTGATCCAGTTTTCATTACCAGTTATCATCCGCTTCAGAAATGAGTCGTTTTTGTGCGATTCAGCTGCGATTTGCAAATGAAAAGTCAGTCAATGAGGTTTTATCTGATTATATCGAAATTCCAAACTGCGTTTTTTTTTTCAATGTTTAACACCTGGGCAATCGAAACAGTGCTCGCATGACAGTCAGACTCGATGAATTCTATTATTTCTACCGACAATTGCCTTTCCGAACCATGGAGCATATTTTACTTCAAAATTACTGGAAGAAAATCCACTGTAACACTGTTCACATTTGCAGCCGCCTGGCTTGCGTTTTCGCCTTTATCGAAGAAAAATTTTAGAATATAGGTATACCAGGTGTGTTAGTTGAAATTTGCCGGTTTTTTCGATAAAGAAAACAATTAATTTTCAGAGGAATCTCAAAATTTTTTTATTCAAAGTATTGACCATTGGTTTCTACACATTTCGTCCATCTCTCAGGCAAATTATGGATACAATTCCAAAAAAACTTTCTCTTTCGAGGCAAACCATTGGACGAGCCATTTTCGACTTCTTCAAAATTAGCGAAGCACTGCTCTGCAAGGGAGTGTCCCATCGATGTGAAAAGGTGATAGTCGGACGGGGCGAAGTCTGGAGAATACGGCGGGTGCGATAATATTTCCCAATTAAGTGTTTTTAATGTGTCTTTCACCAGTTTAGCGATATGAGATGGCGTGTTGTCATGTTGCAAGATAACTTTGCCATATCTTCGGGCCCATTCCGGCCGTTTCTCGATCAACGCATGATTCAAATTGATCATTGGTTGTCGGTAGCGATCCGTGTTCACCGTTTCACCAGGTTTTAATAACTCGTAGTACACCACACCACACTGGTCCCACCAAACACAGAGCATTGTCTTACGGCCAAAGCGATTTGGCCTTGCAGTCGATGGGCCAGCTTCATCAGGGGAAAGCCATGACTTTTTTCGCTTCGGGTTCTCAAAATAAATCCATTTTTCGTCCCCCGTGACAATTCGATGCAGAAAAGATTTCCTTTCGAATCGTTGAAGCGGCATTTCACAAACGGTTTTTCGATCCTCTCATTTGTCTATCGTTCAGCTGGTGTGGCACCCATTTTCCATACTTCTGGATCTTTCCCATGGCTTTTAAACGTTGGCAAATTGCTCCTCGAGTCACATGTAGTGTTTCTGCCAATTTTTGTTTCAATTGGGTTGGATCAACATACAATTCCTCGTCTTCGAACTTTTTCACTGCACCAGGATGTTCATTGTCTGTCAAATCGAAATCTCCACTTTTAAATTGACGAAACCATGTCTCACATGTTCTAATCACTGGAGCATGTTCACCATAAGTTTCTACCAGCAACCGGTGAGCTTCAGCTGCTTTTTTCTTTTGATGATATAAGAAAAGCAACGATTTACTTGGATCGAGACTAGACATATTCACTGAGGTATTTTGGCGGGATGTGACTTGAATATTTTTGTAGGTTAATGTCAATAGAAAAAAATTACATACATGCCAAATCATAGAAATTTATACACATTGCTAGCGACATCTACTAGTAAAACCGGCACACTTCAACAAACACACCTGGTATAAATATGAACAGCGCTTCGTAAAAGCTGAAGCAATTCGCAGTCTCGGCGCAATAGCCGAAGGTACTGATTTCTCATCATTAGAAATATTGGCAATACAAGTTTTGTAAAGATTAATTTTCCTTCTTTTTTATTCGACCTATGGAAAACAAAGAATAATATTAAAAAGCTATGCTGGGCTTCTTTAGAACCTCAACCCTACACAACATTCCAAATTCCAATGCCGGTAACAGAAACCAATATCGATAAAAGCCTGGCATCACTCGTTGACATAAGTTAAGTTCACCCAAAGAATGCCCTACTTTGCACATTTGTGGACAAATAATGTACATTTCATTATGAAATACAATATATTTCTGTTTACATATAAAGTGTTAATTAACTATACTCTCCCATATTCCACATGTAAACATTCCTGACATTTTAAAGTCTTCTTTTTTCACACTTACGACTAACGACTCATCATTCGCCCATTTTTAAGTGAATTGTTAAGCCTTTTATGTAATTTTTATATCGCACTTAGTTTGGTTTTATTTACAATGCTCGACCTAGACATAGCCATATTCGTATTTGCAAATGTATTGTATGTAGTCAGGCATACATATGTTACATGTACATATGGTAGTAGGTTCTCAAACGCACTTAATAATGCATATAAGTTTTATTGAAGTTGACACAAGAACAAGTCGACCAAGTGACACATGAAAAATGTTCCAACTTATTTGCATACTTAACTGCAGCATAAACACACTTCTATTATACAGTATACAACTAGTTAGTTGTTTGTTAGCTAATCCTTCGTTGTGAAAATTGTTTAATTAGGCTATGGCATTTTGAGGACAATTTCGCTGTGTAACAGATTTTTAAGCCAGCCGTAAGGCTTGGCCTGTCTGACTTTTCTCCATTACCAACATCATCACCAGTAGGCGTAGTCATCGCTCATATCTACTATGGGCCAAGGACATCTCGCACTTATTTACATATGTACATATGTACATATATATATATGTAAATTTGTACATACGTGTATATTTATGTGTGTGTAGTCCATTAAGTAGTTGAAAGTAGCTCATTTGATAGCATGTCAGTTGACTTATGTATGGTAGGTACGTATGGACGCTACTTATGTACATACCTACGAGTGTGCACATGTGTGTTTGTGTGAATGCAAAAAGAGTTGCGAGTGGTAAAAGTCACACATCCTATGTATACATACTTTTATACCTATTAGAACAACACTCCTCCAACAACACAGCATGCATCCAGAAGTTGAACACAAACAATGGCAATATAGCTGACATCGCCACTGTCAGTTGGTAGAACCACATATATAGTGCTACCACAGCGTTTAGAGGATGAAGAAGGAGAAGAAACATACTACCATAAGTAGAAGAAACAATGATTGACATAGCCATCACCAGTGTCGACATGATGCTACTGGTAGCACAAACGTTGACAGCTAAGGCGATAAAATTAGCATTAGTGATGCACTTAAGAGCATATAAGGGTAAAATATTATATTAATGAAAATATAGTTGCTCAATATTAAGAGTTATTATTTTAAATTTAATTAAATTTTGTGCTAAACTGGAAAATGATTTTAGCCATTAATGAATCAAAATATTATTTTAATATAAAGTAATGTAGTCATAAACATTTCTCCAATGACTTTATGGAAAATCTGTAAACAAGCTTTTTCTTAATATAAAACTGAAAAATAGAACTTATAATTTTATTTTTCTTATATTTTTATATTTTTTCCGTGCTTCTTACACTTTCTACATATTATATTTAAATGCGCCAAAATGTAGGCAACAATTTCCAGCGTATCAAAAGCTAAATTTATTTTTTCCCTTTGTTCTTTATAATTGTAATCAGAAAAGTTTTCATTTTAAAATTCTTATAAAAAAAGATGGTTAAATTTTCTTCAAAGATTTTGCCTTTATTTAAATGCCCCATCTCCAACCGGTTCATTCATATATGGTAGATGCCAGGTTGCCTTGCAGTGGCCATCCATGGCTGCAATGGTGACTTCACTTTCTTGTTCCCAATTATGAATCGTCTCTATATGGTTTGCACAACACTTATACTCACCAAAAAAATAGTCCAACGTAGTCAAATCGTTGCTGCGGGCACAGTGCACAAAAGTCGGTTGTCCTGCCGCACCACCAAGCAGTCTTTAAGGGCGCGTTGGCTTTTCCATGATACTAATGCGACAGATTTGTTGTTAACATAGCCGCCTTGGTGAAATAGATTTCTAACGGAAATTAGGATTTTTAGGAAGAAATGTTCACCTTCTACCAATTTATCTTCAGTCTATTGAATGAAACGAAATCCTTCTTATGCAAAATCTTACGCAAAGGAATGCGCGAAGTGTTTAAATCCTGCAAATGGTATCGATTTGTTGTTGATAGTTGTTCGAACACACTTTGTGCTGCAGCACCAAAATTTTCATCTGGACAACCATAAAATCGAATTGTTTTATGCGATAATGTCTCGGTTTGACGAACTCGCGGCACTAACTGATCCACAAATTGTGTAGAAGGCGAGTTTCGTGCGTTTTTGTAAGTAAGTTTTCAATATTTTCTAGTTTTCCTCAAGCGTAAACTAAATGATTTCGTAAATAGCAAAGCTTGCACTAAATATTTCACACTTCGGGAATGTCTTTATAGATGTAAAAGCTCAAGGAATCCGTAGTTCAAAAAGCAAACTATGGATGTCCCACATTTTACAAAGTCAAAACTTTTTCATTAATTTAAAATATAGGCTATTGCGGTACACTTATTGTAGATAACGTTTTTAATCTGTATATTTATAAAAGGCTTTGTCCTGAATATCTGACATCCGATAAGAAAGGATTTTCTGGGATGTGGACCTAAGGCCGATCATTCGAAAAGATTGATTCTTATGAAATTTGATACATAGGTAGCGCTTTGCCTAAATTGACATGGAAAATACTTTTTCTTTCGAGAAATAGACTTGGGACTGATCTATTGAAACAACTTCTTTTATCCTTTGATTTCCAAAAAAATTGTACGAAGGTAGCTTTGGCTCTAAATTATTATGGTGAATGATTTTTCTTCCGGAAAGTGGGTAGGCAATTAATCTACTCGAAAAAACTGTTTTTAACGCTCGATTTACATGAAATTTGCCTAAATTAACGTTGGTAAAACTTACCTTTTAGAAAATAGGCCTCGAATCCATTAAAAGATCAGGTTTTGCTTAATTTATGTAACATAGGTGGCTCTTGTAAAAGCATGAAGAAATTTTTTTCGGGACCAATCTTTTCGAAAGAATCATATTTATGATTCGGTTTGCTTGTAATTTTAAGCATAGAAAGCTCTTTGCCTAGGCTAACACGTGTAAGACTTTTATTTATTTATCATACGATTTAACAAAGAAAAATTTATAATGAAATCTTATTAGAACCATCGGAAAATTCCATGCGGACGAAGTCGCGGGCAAACTCTAGAAATTGTATAAAAATAATAATTTCATAAAAAAGCTTCAAAATGGTATGAAAGAATCGAAAACTAAAAATAATTTGTAGCGCAAAAATTCAAAAAAGAGATAATTATATAATTTTTCTGCAAACTACAAAAAATGCTTAAAGTTAGAAAAAATAAATTTTTGGTTTAGTTGAGATACTTAATCTTGAACTATTGCTTTTCATGACTTGGCAAATTTCTTACGTCATGTGGATGGCGCCCCTCGTTTCGGTTGGTCGGGAGCACGCTAGAACGGATAAAAATTGTTGAAACCTATGAAAATTTTTTGAGGGCTTAATTTATATTGTTATTTTTTTTACTATTTGCGAGTAATAAGCGCAGAAATATAATTAATTTTAATGAAAATGTAACACTCAGTTTAGTAATTTTTTTTTTGTTTTTTGTAATATTTTTTTCATTTTAAAAACCAGTGTACTTAGTTAACCAAAAATTATGTTTCGAACGAAGGCGCGCTTAATTTTTTATATTTGAAAATGTTTTTAAAGAAAAAACGACAGACGGCGCTGAGTTATATAAGCACCAAAAAAACTTATCTACCAACCAACTTCTGCCAGGGTATGAATATTTGCTGAATATTTTTGAGAATTTATTATTATTTTTATTTGTGAAAATTTCTTTTTTTTTTTTGTTTAAAATGTGTTAATTAACAAGAGGAACCACCCTAATGCATGTCAAGCTCATCAACATAAGCAATGGCAGGCTGTTTGACACTTCTCACTTGTTAAAACTTGCTAATTGCTTAACACTTAAAAGGATTAGAAGAATGAAAAGTTGGCAACAGCAGCAGCAGCAGTGAAGGAAGGTAGAAGGTACGATAGTTATAGCATTGCAAATGGCAGAAAAACCAAACCACACACACAAACGTTAAGCATGCATACAGCATACAGTAAACAAAGCACAAAACAAAAACAAAAAACAATTGCAAGATACTGCAAACTGTGCACTTGCAACATGCAACGTGTAACTTGCAACTTGCAATATGCAAAAAAAAAAACAAAAACAAAAAAAAAGTCGCGAAATAATTAGTTTACTTGTTTGTGAAACGAGTTGGTGCCGCGAAAACTTGTCAACTAGCAACTGCCACCGGTGTTGGCTGCTCTGTCGCTGTCACCATTGATGCCAGCATTAAAATGCAAAAATACGTTTACCCTCTTCCAAACTATTGCCATCGCTGCTGTTGTCGTTGTTGTAACAGCAACTTTGTCAGTTTCTAATTTCTCTTGCGGCTATCGCACACATACACACACCCACCTACATACATACACGTACATACATCAATCTTGTGTTAGTCACAAATAAAATACAAATGTATGATAAGAAAGCAAACACACACCACCACACACAGCGTAAGGATTGAGAAAACACATTGTGTAATAATAAACAAATAAAAGTTAAATGTGAAAGAAAGTTTTTAAAAGGATCTGTGCAAACACGAGCGCAAAAGCAAATAAGCCGCACAATGCCAAGAGAAATAATAAATAAACTGATTTTTGAAGAACATTTTCTTGGTGTTGGTGCGTAAAGGGATGCTTTTGTTGACACACAAAAGTACTGAAAAAAAAGCGTGTAAGTGGGAAATCGTTGCAATTACATGCGCGCACACAAAAATAACAATGTAAATAAAACAAATTTATGATTTTTTTTTTGTTAATTTTTTTTTTATTTGAAATTTTTTTATTTAGTTGTAATTCATTTTTTATTTGTATTTATACACCTTTTTCCATTACTTTCTGTCTCATATAAAACATCATTGACAATAGAGCGACTCAACAGCAATAACAACAATAACAACAACAATTTTTGTCATAATCGAATGCTTACATACCTACATGCACACTTACATTTTAAGCGGGTATCAGTTAGTGTTGCCACACTTGACGTAAACCTGTCAATTTCGATTTTGAATGAGTGAGGTGTGACGTAAGCATGAGCAGCAAGCATCCTTTATTCTCTATTTCGTCGCATCGTATCGTTCATTCGTGCGTCTGTCCATCTATCAGTTGACAGCAAATGTCTATCGCTCATCAAAGTTTCCGATACTGTGTCTGCAAATGTACGTATGTGTATACATATGTATGTATGTTTGTGTCTTTGTATGCGACGTTTTCTTCCGCCCATTTGGAAAATAAGTGAGCTGCTAAATAAAAGACTCGTTCGAGCGCAAAGCGTAAAAAAGACCCTATTCACAGCTACTTATGGAAGGGGGCAAGCTGCTTTGTTTTGAGGTGTTTTTTTTTTTTTTTTTTTAATCGGAAGTTAACATAAAGATAAGAGCTATGTTTGCAACTTTAGTGTACATACAAACATAGTTTTTTTTTCTAATGTCCTTTTTGTGTCTATTTTCAAAATACTTAGTGTTACTGGTCAGATATTCACCATGTATACAAACTTGGAAAAGACCCGTGAGAAAAGAATCAATACGCACCATCTTTGCAAAGGTTTTAGAGCTGCTCTCGACAGCATAAAAATGAGTTACCTCTACGCCTGTCTACATGTCTGAATTTGGTATACCGGAAAAGCTTATACGGCTGTGTAAACTGACGCTAGACAATACCAGCAGCGCGCTGAGAAATGGGTAATATCGCATTGAGGCGTTCTGTACCAAACGGGGTTTCAGAAAGAGTGAGTGACCCTCTATCGTGTGATTTCTTTAATTTGGCGATATAGAAAATAAGCTGCAGAGCTAAATAAACAAGGTATCTAGCCTACACCGATGATATTGAAATCGTTGCTTTCTTCAGACTGGATAAAGAAGCGATTCGCTTCGCTTCTTCTGGCCATATATGAGGAAAGAACAAAATATTTTTTTTTGATTAAACAAACAGTGAACACATTCACTTCTTAATTCCTACGTCGCAGTTCGCTGTCAAATCTTTTTAGTCGTAGACGATTTCGTCCTGCTTTGAACCGAATAGGCAATTAAAAAGTAAAGTTCTCACTCGACCAACAAAGACCAAAGTCTCCGAGTCCCATATCTTTCCTGTCGAGCTGGTGCGAAAGTCAGACAAAGACAACTCAAAGATAGAAAGTTTTTGCGGAAGATTTATAGAGTTTTGTGCATGGACAGCGACTGACAGTTCAGCGAATGAAGAGACAGCGGATCTACTGGCTAGTTCATGTTACTCGGATAGGTGTGAGTGTTCCAATATTAAAAGTGGAAGCTGGTGGCTCGGCGAAATCGCTAGCGCGCGGACCAAGCAGCCCCAGGCACCTCTAGTTACTAAACTGATTAATGGATAATATACAACCAATGTATTGTTATTTAAATAGGAAATAAGAATTTAAATAAGCAATGAAGCTCACCAGCATAACGTCTTTCCGTCTGTTGTTATTGTGGTTATAGCCGCAAAAGGATTCCCCAAAGTAATTTTTCCGGTAATGACAGCGCTTGGCCGGATAAAAATTCGGGACTTACCGGTTTAAAGATATCGCTTCTTGCGATAGTCACGCCTTACCGCGGGTAAATTCTTCAGCCCCTACCCTGCGGGGGTCTCTTTCTTTCTCCAAAGTTTCGCTTCTATTACAATTTTTTTTTTTAATTTAATTAATCGTTAATTTTTTATTGAAAATTCTTTTAAATTTACTCATCAATTTTCTCTTCGCAATTTCATTAATATTTTTTTGATGTGAATAACACTACATTTTTCAGATATTTTTTTCCTTACACTGATTTTCTCCTCAGTAAGTATGTTTCAAAGAAACAATTACCAGCTAATTGTTGGAGTCTTTATTTTTTGCTTTTTCATATATTTATAATAATTTGGAATTTTAATTGTTCATTAGCTAATTGTCTCGACTGTGTGAACAGCTTTAATTTATGTTTTCATTATTATTTATGATCAGAAATTCTTTTAAACATCCAGTTTTATTATTTGCACAAAATAAAAATTAATTATTTTTAATTTAAACGAAAAGAAATAACCACCGATGACTCATAAAAATCAATTGCTCGTTTGTAGGCCGCGCAGACTAATATGTAGGTCCCTCAATTTGTTGGAAAAACATCAGGACTCAGAACCACAAATTGACCTTCTGCCGAGAATCGTTTCGGTGGCTATAAAGTGCCAATTATACACGGTGTGTCCCAAAAATAACCGAACTTTTTGGATATAAAATAGTAAAATACACATTTTATTATCTTTGAAAGTTATTATTTATTCAAAATAGGTTCCATTTGACTCAACACAACGTTTGGAACGATCAACCAGCGCATGCATAGATTTTTTTATGTCATTTATAGAAATGTTCTTCAGTACCTCGGTTACGGCTGCTTCATTTTTTTCAATTTTTTTTAATTTTTTAAACTTCAATTTCAATTTTTTTTTTCAAGTTTGACACAAAATTTTATATTTGCTCTTTGTTCCATTTTTTTTTTGGAACCATTAGTACACTTTTGGTTTTATTGAAATGGCTGTCACTTTTACATCTGTCATCCGACTTACATGAAGTTAGGTGCATTTGAAAGAGGATGAATGTATCTTTTTAATGTTGCAAATTTTCAATAGATGGCGCTGTATGTTGTATGATTTAAATATAAAGTTCGGTTATTTTTGGGACAAACCGTGTATATATGTATATATGTATATACATACATGTAACTTCCGTTCTTATGAAAGATGACAAATTTTAAAAGTACGCTGCATCGCTGGTGTTAAAAGCTTGACTCAGTTATAGATTTAGTTCGACGATAATAGTTTTTCACCACTGAATTCTAGAAAAAACAGTTGCGTATATTTTTTAAAACAATTTTGTCATTCTCTGCTGAAAAGTTGTTTTTACTTTTTTTATCAATTTATTTGTTCAATATTTTAATATTTATTTCCAGAGTTTGGTAGTGCATATATGTGCTTTCAATTAATAAAAAAAAATTTACACAATTCAAATTTAACATTTAAACACATATTCCAATTAGGCAACTCGATGATTTTCAATGTTTTCTCATTTTTTAATAGCAATTTCCATACAACTATTGTTTTCCTACCTACATACATACATACGAGTACATATGCGTTTTATTGTCGATTAACAGTAAGATTCCGTAGATATGAAAAATACCAATAATACTAAACTAATTGAATGTTCGATGAAACAAGCTAAACTTCCAATTAAAATAAATTTACAAAATTATGCTTGCATATTGTTAATTTTAATTGTAACCAAAACTACAAACTCTTAACGCTTTCTTTGTTAAATTGCAATAAAAAAGAAAATTCACAAATTAAGAAAAAAAAAATCTCAAATATCTCATTTCCAAGTCTCTCTCTTTCCATGTCATCTCCTCTCCCTCGAATGAGATGGTTGATATGCAAGCATGCTTCACCACAGCCTCTGGGTGACTGCGTTTACTTTTTCAAATATTCTTACATACATACATACATGCAGACAATCATATATATATTATTCTTATTGTTGTTGTTTTTTTGGTCTATTGTTATATTTTATAAAATGCGTTCGAAACTGCATGAATGCGTGTCACTTACTTACAACACAGATATGGCAGCCATTGTTGTGGTGCATGAAGCAAGCTAGAAGAAGAGAAAGAGTGAAATATGAGAGAAAAAGGAAATTGGAGTAAACAAGTATTGGTAGGCAAAATACAGAGTAGCGTTGAGAATAACCGATGACTTCTACAATGTTATGCAGACAATAAATGCCTTTTGTTGTTGTTTTTGTTTTTGTTGCTGTTTTTGTTTTTGTTGTTGCTGTTAGTGAATTGCGACTAAGCCTTGCGGTGTTTTTGCACCAACATCAGCATCAACTGCAAATAGTCGAGCTTTTCCACAGGCATACTCGTGCATGTATATATGTATGTATGTATGCATATGCATCTATTGAGTTGCCTCAATACTCATATTCCGAGGATTTCAATTTACCACCGAACATAACAGTACCGCAAAATAATCCCATATATATGCATATATATCTATGCATACATACATACAAGCAAACAAGCTTACAAAGCAACTCACTGTCATTTTTCTTTATTTAAAAATGTGGGCTACCAACAGTTTGAGGTGAGCGGGTGTGTGTGAGTGTGTGCGTTTGGTTGCCAGTCAGTCAGTCAGTCAGTCAGTTAGTTAGAGCCAACGAAAGAAGTCGCCACCAACAACCAACCAACCAACTCCTCGTCTCTAATGAGAAAGTGTTTGAAATTGTGTGCTCAATTACTGGGACATAGTCATACAGCAAATGTTGTGTTATAAGCCAATGTTAACTGTAAGACTGTGTCTTGGTGTTGTCAGCTATTCAACGTGGGATCTCATCGAGCTCGTAGTAGATATCTTAACCAACAGCTTCATAATAAATAATAATAACAAAAGAAAATTATGTGTGCTATTATACGTAATACATGCATACATACATACATACATACATACATACATACATACATACCCGTGCAACCGTATACATGAATGTCTGTAGGTGGTAATATCGGTTTCTAGTTTGTAATTAAATGTGCAATAACAAAAGGGAAATAAAGTCTTGTCGACTTTTACAAGTGGAATAAACTTCAGCATGAGACATGCAGGCATACACACACATACATACATACACAACCATAAATAGCAAACACATCAAAGTAATACAAAGAAAAGCATAGAATAGAGAAAACAAACAAGTGTCTGTTAAAAATTAATTAAGTGAATGTTTTATTGTTGTTATTGTTACGTTAGAAATACTTAAATTGCAGTAAGCGTTAAAGCAAAATTACATGGAAGATACTCCGAAAAAGAAAACAAGAAAAATGAAAAAAATTGTATAATTTGTTAAATAAATTCATTGTAGTTTTCTATTTCTATTGAATTCAATAATATATTTGTAAATCAAATTATTATATATAAAAATCGTATGTCCGTTTGGAAAAATCCAGTAACCTCCAAAAAACTCCAAAGTTACCGACTCATTTCGTGAGATTATTTCTATGATTCCCGAGAAGGTTTTATGGAAAAAAATTTTCGGGAAGTGGATCAGGGACTGACGTATTCGAAAAAAAGTATATTTATGGTTCAGCTCTCTTGAAAGGTCCGGGAAGTGGACCAGAGACTGACCTATAAAAAAAAATGTTTTTTTGTTCCATTTACTTGAAATTCGGTATATAGGTGATTTTTTCTTAGATTAACATGAAGACTACATTTCTTTCCGGAAAATGGATCAGGGACTGATCTAATCGAAAAAAGTTTATTTATGGCGGGATTCACTTAAAATTCGGTACATAGGTAGCCTTTTGCTTACCTTCTCTACGAGAAGTGGACCGGGGACTGGCCTATTCAAAAAGTTGGACTATTCCTCTCTCCGGGAAGTGGACTAATATCAATGGTAAAAAAAAAATTTGTATTCCTACAAGTATAGAGAAATAAAGTTATGATAAAAAAAAATCCCATGATTAATTTTTCATACATTCAGTGAGTATGCGCGACAGCGAAGCGTTGCAGGGTACAGCTTTATATATTTATTCATTTTAATATTTTTTTTTTCTTACATTTTATTTAATTTAAATTCATAATTTTTGGGATTTATTTATATTTTGCTTGCATTTAATTTAATTTTATATTATAATTTTTTGTTCTTCTCTATTTTGTCTTGTATATTTCCGTTTCATATTGTTATACTTTTATTTAATTTCACTTGTAATTATATTATTATTATATTTTATTTTTTTTATTTTATTTTGTTTACTTTATTTTGATACACTTCTTTTTATATTGTTATACTTTTATTTAATTTATTTGATTTTATTATTATTTTTATTTTTTTTTGTATTATTTATTTTATTTAATTTTGGTTTATTTAATATATTTATTTTATGTTGCTTTTTTATTTTTCTTTATGTTTTTTATTATTTAGTTCGTTCTATTTTAATTACTTTATTATTATTATATTAGGTCTAGTAAAAAGTAATATATTTTTATTTTTGCTATAGATGATTTTAGTGATCTTACTGTCGCTTTATATAAAAGCAATCGGATTACGCTAGATGTCGTTAGAAATATGATACTTTGTATTAAAAAAGATACAGGGAGAAGTGTTGATCACTTAACTCAATAGTGTTTGAGCGCTTGTCAAAGATATACATCAGCAAGAGAAAATGTTAGCGGGCGAAGGACAATGAGCCGGCACAAACTGGTTTTTTGTGTGTTTGGTGAGATTGGCAAGCAATCATACACTAAACTGCTTCCCTACTGTACTGTGAGCAATTGGAACAGCTGAAAGAAACAATCTCCCAAAACAGGATATGATTCCTATGGCGAATGATTTGGCTGAAGAAAAGCCTGTGAAAATCGATTTCCCAATTGTTTGCCAGTAGAGATAAGTGTTTCTATGAGATAGTCTCTAATCTGCTCCTAAAAGTAATTTTCTCTCCGGCCATTATACTTTCATGCCGTAGAGTGGGATTGGTCTAACTATCGATGTGGAACGATTCCACACGATATTCGGTCTCAAGTGCAGTTATAGCCTTCTTTGACCTTTCTGCCATGTTCCGGCTCCAGTTGAGTTTGCTATCTAAGATTATCTTGAGGTATTTGACTTTGGTAGAATGGTTGATCTCCACGCTCTCTAGAATTGGTGGCTTAAAAGGAGGTTACTTACATTAATTTGCGAATTTTTTCAATAAGCTAAATAAAGATTTTATTATTTTTTTGTTTTTTTTTCGGCTGTTTAAATTTTTTAAGCTTTTATTTCGTTTAATTTTATTTTAGTTTATTTCATATAATTAAATTATATATATAATGTTATTTATATATTTTTATATTTATTGTATGTTATTTTATTTTATTTTATATTATTTTATTTTATTGTACTATTCTTTGTTTTGTACTTGCGTATAAAAAGAAACATATAGCGTCAACATTATTATTTTCTATTATATAATTTTATTTAATTTTTTATCGTACGACAGTGCGTATGAGTAACTATTTTAATTTGATGTAGAATTTTGTTCATAAAATTATTTTACAGTCTAATTAAATAATTAAATAGTAAATCTAACGAGAGATATTGCCTATTTAGCTTATATATCTACCAAATTTCCTCTTTAAATCTAAATATAAACGTCAAAACTATATGCACTATTCATCTCAAAATGTTCTTCAGAAACTTTGTTACCGAAAACAGCAAATATCCATTTGCTTCAACAAATCAACAGTCAACATTGCTTCTTTCATTTTAAACCCAATTTACTGAAAAGAGTACATAATTCGCTACGCGAAGTGTGATAACATGTCTTACTCCTTCACTTTGTAGTGTTAATTTATGATAAAATAAGGATATCTAACCCCAACGCGCGCACTCGTTGCATGCAACGGGTTGGCAAATCAACAGTTAATCTGCAAGTATTACTGCTGTTGCTATTGTTGTGCCTTAAATCCCGTTCATCTCTTAGCTAAGCATAAAATTTTAGCTACACATGCATATGCATACACATAGGTATGTATGTATCTGCTATATACGAAGTTATACAACTACACGTAAACTACATACACACACACATACCTATCAACACTTGTTCACACCAACAGCGTCGAAGTGTCGACAACGGAAATTCGAAGCCAAACCGAAAAAGATTACCACCGAGAGAGGGAGGGAGGGAGGCTGTAGCTGCCGGAAAGCGGCGGGTGTAAATTGAAATTGTGTCGGCTGTGCGATGTTGATAACAAAAGTGTCAAAACTGCGATGATGCTGCAAGCGAAATGAAATACTTGGCCAATTTGCAGATAACTACCAAAGCTCTCTAATTAAAATTCAGCATTAATCCAGATGATTCAGCAGCTAGATGGTTGTTTGGTCGGTTGAACGGTTGGCTGGTTATAATCAAATCTAGCGACTTTGGTGACTGCATCGATAGTCGCACTGGCGATTTTGTATCTATAATATTTAAAGAGGATTTTGAGTGTCTGTAAAGTACTTTTGGCACACAAACTTATTCCAATGTTTTTGTGTATATGTTGTACATAAGTAATATTAATGCCAAAATATATGCCGAAAGCGAGAATTTTCCTACTTGAAAGTAATATCATGAATTTCTCTTAATTCAAATAGGTGCTTGGGGTTACGACGGCATGGCTAAACTTTGACGCCAAACCGACCTTTTTCGTGTTTGTTTTACTTGTTTTTGCTATTGTTTATTTTTCTTATTAGGTTTTATCTGCTCATTTTCTCACATTTACTTTATAGCTGGATATATGTATGTGCTGGTACTTATTATTTTGTAAGCCTGTATTCGGTACATTCTTGTTGTTGTTGTTGTTGTTGTTGTTGTTGTTTTAGCTGCTTTTGTTAAGTCCTAAATATTATTGTCATAATTATAAAGACCAACAAATGACGTTCGGCCGCCGTCGTCGTCGTCTGAAGTACTCGGGTCTCTCTGAAATGCTACTTCAGCACTTGTGACTTAACCCACAAACTGCACCGCCTAGCACACACACACACACACCTCGCCACAACCATCATCATCTTCGCCTTCAATTCATTCGCAAATACTTGAGATTACTTGAATAATAATCTACGGTTGGCTAAGCAAACAGACAACAAAAGCATATTCGCCGTAAACCGAGCTGGGCTACTGAACTGAAAGTTGAGTGACAACAAAAAGAAGTCCGAAAATAAACAGCAAACGACAAGCACACATTATCTGCATTCATACGAACGCACAAGCGAAGGAACTAAGCTATGCTGTTGTTAACTATTTTCACTCCCCCTCCCCAGTCCCACACTCTCTATCTCTTCCTCAGCGTCGCCACATTTACCTCAGACGACTCATTTGCAGTTGCTTACTTTTATTAATCATCAAAATCACAACTGAATGAAATGAAAATAAACTGTCAAGTTTGTTGTGCGTTCACGGAAACGATTTAAGTGGCTATATACGCTGGGGGAATAAATGAATGAACACATTTTGGTCAACATTCGTACATACCGATATCCACCCGGCGTATCGTAAGCATAATGTGTAGCATTTATTTGGATAGCTCAAATTCGAAATTAATCCCAAGTGTGTGCTGTAGCGTTAAGTCGTCTTAGAACGTTAGATTGGACAGTGACAGCAGGGTTGTCGCACTATTTTGGTTATACATACAGTGAAGTGTATGGTCGAAAATTCAATTTGTATATTTGGGGGCGTAATAATGTAGTTGCTGGAAATACAAAATAAATTTTGCATTTTTATTGCTTATTATTCATTATTTTTGCATTTCAGTTAAATCGATTTATTGCTTGAGGACCCAAATGTTATTGAAATGTTGAAATAAAAAGTATTTACTCTTCTTTCTTACCCTTTTCTCTCTAAATGCATATTTTTTGAAAAAAATATAAATTTCTGCAATTTGGACATATTTCCCTCAGCTATTCGTTCTTTCTTTTCCCCATTTCTTTTACTTACGACCCTATTTTGTTTTATATAATTATGTCATATTTTTATTTATTTGTCCTCTTTTATTTTGTTGCATTTTATTATAATTCGGTTGACTCCATTTTACTTTAATTTTTTTCATTTTGTTGTTTTAAATATTCTAATTATTATTTTTTTTTTTTGAATTTTGTATTTAAATTTTTTTTGCTATTTTTTATTTCTTTTTATTTTTTTGTTATTTTTTATTTTATTTCATTTTTTATTTTTTACATTACTTGTTTTATTATCAGCAAAACTATCCTATATAATTATATTATGTTTCAGTTTTGTTTTTTTTTTTATTTATTTTACCTTTGTTTTAATTAATTTTACTTTATTTTTTATTTTCTTTTTATTTTCATATTTTATAGTAATATTTTTTTTGTTATTTTATTTTTATTAAAATTTATTAATATTTTTATTTTATTTTTTTATTTTATTTATTTTGTGTTATTTCGATTTTACTTTAGTTTATTTTGTTATCTTTTTTTGTTTTTATTTCAGTTTTTTATTTCATTATATTCAACTTTGCTTTCATATTTTACAGTAATACTTTTTTGTTATTTTATTATAATTAAATTTTATTTAATATTCTTGTTTTATTGCTTTATTATTTTATTTTGTGTTATTTAAATTTTTCTTAATCTTCTTAGATTATTTAAATTATTTATTTTTTAATTTTATTTTTTTTTTTTTTTTTGGTTATTTTATCATACCGCGGCCGCGATAACCGAGTGGTTAGCATTGCGTCCTGCCATTCGTAAGGCCAACATGATACGACCAACATCCAAAAGTATTTAATAGAAAATTAATTTTAAATAATAAATTAAGTTAAATTTTCTAATTGCCGTCGCCTCTTGCCAGTGAATGTCAATCCCTCCGAGTGTATTTCTGACATGAAATAAAAGCTCCTCCTTTTTTATTTCATTTTATTTGATTTTCAATCCACTTATTTTGTTTTACTTTAGTTGATTCTGCTTATTTTATTTTAAGTTTATATTTTTTTTATAATTTTTTGTTGTTATTATTTAATATGATTTTAATTTATTTGAATTCATTTTTTATTTTTTTTTTGTAATTTTTCCACAATTTCTTATTTTATTTAAATTTATTATCTAATTTAATTTTATTTTGGTTTAATTTCACTTTTTCATTACATTTTAAGTTTTATTATTTTGTTTTATTTTAGTTTATTTAGTGATTTTATTTGTTTTTTTTTTTATTACTGTTTCAGTATTTTATTTTATTTTATTTTATTTTATTTTGTAATTATAATTTTTTTTATTTTAGTCCTCTTATTCCGCTTTATTTTATTCCATTTTAATTTATTTAAGTTATACAATTTTTTATTTTCATTGTTTTTATTTTTTTTTTATATTATTTTATATTATATTAATTTGTTTAATTTTTTTTAGTTTTTAATATTTTTTTATTTTAACTGATAATTTTGTACTTCACTCTTCATTTTATGACTTATCTCTGCTTGCTTTATGCGTTTTATTATATTTTGCGTTATTTTGATTTTGTTTTATTTTATTTTTTAATTTAATTTTGTTTCCTTTTTTATTTGATTATATTTTATTTTACTTTTTGTTATTTGTTGTAGTATACTTTTTACTTTAATTTGCCCTTATTTTTATTTTATTTAATTTTGTATTATTTTACTCTGTATTATTTTTAGTTATTTTAATTAATTTTTTGTGTGTGTTTTTAGCCTAAGTCAGCTTATTAAGGGTTATTTTGTATTTTCAAATTTTAATTTTTTATGACTTTTTCTGTAACGTTTAACCACTATGCACTTCCAATACAAACTGCTTTGACGATACAAAAGCGACATTCAACGCAGTAAACGTAGGGTCATAACTGTGCTCTTTTCGCCGGCCACTTTTCTTTGCTTACCTAGCACCGAACCTTTCATTAGCGTACTCGTATATCAATGTCGTGGAAAAGATTTGTGAACAGATAATACGGACTACTTAAGCAAAGTCTTCAAATAAAGATGAACAGCAGCAGGCGGCAGCCAGGCAATCACCAGTACCCAGTGCGGCAGTAAATACTTATGGCCGACTGCTGTGTGGTATGAGTTGCTGCACAACTGTGTTGCTTATTAATTTACTTACTACTCTATTTATATATTTTTCTCTACTCTCTTGGATTCATTTCATTTAATAGGCCTTCACTTGAACGCGCGAGAAACTTGAGGAATACGTAGCGCTGCGCAGTGGGTGAGGAGTGAGAGAAAGTTAAGTGCCGAAGACGACTTGGGTTTCAAGTATTTTGGACACACTTTAATTTAAGTGGATCTTACAAATTTCAAAACTCAATTTCGGTCACTTGGCGATAAGTGCAAATAGTTAGTTAGATGAAGTAAAGCGCAGTGAGTGAAAATGTTCGTCAAAGCGCGCACTAACGGTTGAAGTGTAACTGAGCTGAAAAATAGAGTAGGCAGCACTAGAATTATTGAATGCGAAATACATTAAATACCTGCAGCACGTTTTTATGTACAGTAATATATTTTCATTATGCCCGTTGCCAATAGCCGATTTTTTGGTTTCCTCTCCATCTCAAGCGACACTTTGTTGCTTCGCTCCCTCCCATCACAATATTTATTGTGTTTTTCACTTCGTCACAACGAGTAACGGCTATGAATAGTTTATAACTTTGCCATCAGCGAATTTAATTCAATGGATCGTTACAGTTTTTATTACCTTATCAAATTACGTCAAAATGTCAATATTTCAATATTGCAAATCGCACGTTCGTAAAGTTTCTCTGTCTACTTGCTGTCGCTTTCGCTGCCGTTCTCGCTGCCATTTACTCCGCTGTTGCTGTCACTGTTACTGCCGTTGACGTGCCGCGTATGGTTCGCTGTCAATTATGATGACAGTGCATTTGTGGTAAAATAAATATTCGCTGCTGCGTCATTTTTGAGGTCGAATTCGACGTTGTAGAGCGGCTGAGCGGCTGAGCAGCTGGGCGGTTGAGGGGCTGTAGCTAATAATTGGCTCACATTGTCTGGTTGCCTGGTTGTATTGTGTGGTTGCTCGGTGAAATGATTGTCTGTTTGTCTGTCTGGTTGCAAGCCGCCGCCTCTGGCATGGAGTGCGTATTATCGTTCATTAAACTATTGTCCTCTTTGATTCACTCTACGTGGTGGCGGTTTACGGTGAGTGAGCCTGGCATAAAATTACTAACTGCGGTTGGTAGTAAAATAAATAAAAGTATGAGCGTGATTTGATTTAATGAATTGATATGAAATTGAGATGGTTGCTTTTGGCAGTTCATTATTCATTCAATAGTGCGAGCATCATTTATAGTCGCATATTCACATACATACATATATACATACGTAATCACGATATGTATGTATATACGTTTCGACCTAAACTAAAATTACTTTCTAAGAATCATTAACAATAGTATGACACTCATTCATACATTAATACATTTCAATGTAATTTTATTATGTTCTATGCTGCGAACATCTATTTTATTGCTCCATTTTTAATTTGGCTACGCTGCTCGTTGTCATAGTCAGCAACATTTGAATTTATTTTGATATTCCAATAAAAAGTTTTTTATATCCTTGGCTACTAATACTAGTACGTGCGAGTATGTATAAGCCGTAGAAGTGTGTCGCTTTGGAATATTACTTTGCTCATTTGCCTCATTTGTCCCGTTTTTTTATACCTCAGGTAATGGTTTATTTGTGATAAGAATTTAATTGTCTATCGTGTCCATAATAAACTCACTCAGTTGCCACAATGGTTGCTGTTTTTATGTTTCTAATAAAATTCACATTATTTTTAATGCACGAAAAAAGTATTTTTTTCGGTTTGACTTAATTTATGTATTTTCGAATGAGTTTTATTTTTCAACGTGAATAAATTTAAAACAAATTTTTCATAGCGCAAAATAATTTAAAATTGTATTAAATACAAAAAGGGTTAAAGAAAATTCATAAAATTAAATAAATAAATCGAAATAAAATAAAATCAAGTTAAAGACAATACCTAGGTTAAAAAAACTAGAATTAAAAAAAAAAATTAATTTAAACAAGAGCAATTAAAAAAAATAAATAAAATAAAATGAATTGAAATAAAAATGAATTAAAATAAAATAAAAAAAAAACAAAATTAAGTAATTCAAAATAAAATAATAAAATAAAGAAACAGAAAATTAAATAATGTAAAAAATGAAATAAAATGAAGAAAGGAAACAAGACAAACTAAAAATAAATTATAATAAAATAAAATAAAATAAAACAAAATTAAGTAAATTAAAATAAAATAAAATGAGGGAAACCAAAATTAAGTAAATTAAAATGAAATAAAAAAAATAAATTTAAAAAATTTAAGTAAAGTAAAAAATAAACTAAAATAAATAAAATGAAGTAAGGAAATAAAACAAAAAATAAATAAATTATAATAAAATGAAATAAAACAGAAATAAATATCTAAAATAAAATAAGGTAGACCAAAAAAAAAAATTTAAATGAGAACAACTAAAATGAAATAGAATAGAAAAATTCAAATAAAGAAATAGAAATAAAATAAAATGAAGTAAATAAATAGAATTAAGTAAAATAAAATAATGTAAAAGTAATAAAATAAAGTAAATTAAAATAAAGTAGAAATAATCAAATAAGTAAAAAAATTAAATAAAGAAAAAATGAAATAAAGCAAATGAAATGAATTTAAATGAGAAAAAAAATAATAAAATAAAGTAAAAAAATAAATGAAATAAAAAAAACAAAACTTGGTAAATTAAAATAAAACAACAAAACTGAAATGAAATAAAATAAAATAAAAATTAATTAGGTGAAAAAATAAAGTAAAATATAAAGTAAAAAAAATAATAATACAAAGCAAAATTAAATAAAATGAAATGAATAAATAACGTCTCTTACCTCCTATCGCAATCTTAAGCACGTCCTTACGTTTTAAATAGGTAGTTCTCTAAGATTCTCGTAAAAAGTAATCCATTAATTTGGCGATGCATAGTCTTAGTGACGCTTTCTATAAAAGCGAAAGATGATATTTTGTACTAAAAAGATGACAAAAGAAGTGTTAATCACTTTACTCAGTAGTTTTTGAGGGCAAGATGAAACGTGAATGATGTTTATGGTCCCGATGTTGTAACAGTCAATCATGCACAATTTCGGTTTCGTCGATTTCGTTCCGATGTTTTTGGTGTGGAAGGTCAAGTGTCGAAAATGTCGATAAAACTAAGGAAATCGTCGAGACTGATCATCATGCGAGCACTATTTCGTTTGCCAGGATTAAACATTGCACAAAAAAATAACCACTTGAAAAAGGCTGGATACACAAAGAAGCTCGAGGTATGGGTGCCAAATGAGTTAACGAACAAATACCTCACTGTGGTGGCTGGTGATGAAAAGTGGATGACTTACAGCATTGTACAATGAAAACGGTTGAGGTTGAAGAGAAAACGATCTCCAAGCTGCGATTGATGGTGATTACCATCTGTTCCTTTCTAAGGCAAATGATTTGGCTGTTGAGAAGCCTTGTGAAAATCGATTGGTTCAATTCTCCGCCATATGGTTTCCATAAGAGAGGCATAATAACAACTTAAAAATGACAAAAAGTTATCTAGCAAATCCGTGCATATTTGACAGTTCGAATCTATGGTAAATAGAGCCTTCAATTTAATGCAAAAATAATGCATTACTTTTTACTAATATTTCAAACAGGCAGGTTTTATTCTAAGCCGCTTCCGGACGGCAAATTAATTTTTATGAAGAACTTTAGTTAACGTTTTTCTATACTTATGGATGTTGGACCGGCCAGGATTCGAACCTATGATCATAAGTGCTGATATCCACCCAGCAATTGCGGCAACTGCTCTAGCTCTATTGATCTTGCTAATCTAAGAGCTTCTGTATCCTTGGAATTCAAATAAATCATTGTTTTCCATTATTATCATTATTGTTATATATATTTTTTTTTTTTTGAAATACTGAAACATTAAGTGCTTTTCTTGGAAAAATACTTTTTTAGACGATTAACTAGAGATACATGATTCAATTGAATTTATTTGTTCAAAGGGCAGCTTTTCTATTTAATTTTGTAAAATTTATGTATTTGCGCCTATAAAATGTCAAATGGTCAATACAAGTTTTACATTATTCATACACACATACACACATATACCTATGTATAATTCAAAGAGAATTCTGTAGGCAATGTACAATGTAATAAAAATCACAGCTGTACTGTTGCAATTTCATTCTATTAAACTTCTTAAATGTCCGCATTTTTTTATTTCATAGAAAATCTTTAAAATTCATCATGTCGCACGCACACACACACACACAAACACAACGATACCCATACATATATATGCCATGAAATAATTTGTTCCGCCAGCAATAAAACTGCTTGACCATAGCAACCTAAACAAAGTTTGAGATTGTAAGATACTTCACAAGCAAAGCGCCTACCAACACGGATAGATAAACGACAATTTCGATGCAGCCTAGCCAAACATAGGCGGGCGGTTTGGAATGGTGCTACGCTGTCAACCTAGCAACCGACCAGTATTCAAATCCGTATTACAGTCAAAGGTTTTAATAAACGAATTTTATAGCAAATGCCGGTCGCATGCCAGATCTCAAAAACATTTGCAAATAAAACACAAACAAAACCCTAACTCCTTGGCGATGCTGATGCCATTATGTCACAGTATGGAGCTGCCTGTGAAGCCTTTGAAAGCAAAGCTACGCGCACGCCAGGGGCCTGGGTGGAGTTGAGGTGAGGACAGAGTTTGACTTCATGGCCGTAAGGAAGCGGAGGGAGGGTCAAAAGAGTGCTTGTACCTTTTGTCGTTTGTCGAACATGTAGTGAGGCAGCCAACCCATCAGCCATCCAGTCGCAGAGTGCTGTTTGATATTGGTTTGTGCGCAAAGGTATAAATAAATCTTGTGCGTGGTTGGGCGACAGTACATACCATATTGGTATGCTGTGCAGTTGGTTGGTGGTCGCAGCTGGTCGAGTCCATTTTAAAAGAGCACAAAATGAATTCCTTTTTTCCCTTTCGCATTATGAACAATATCAACAACACTTGAAATTTCTTGTGTATAATCACAAAACAAATGCGTATGCAGGCGGCAGTAGAGGTGTATACGGAGTATGTATGTATATACATGTGTACATAAACATAGATATGAATAAATAGTGAGATAACGGTGATAGCAACGGTAGCAATAATGGTTAGCGACAAACGACAGGGCAAAGAGCAATAATAATAATAACAATAATAATGAAATATTTGCCTATGACAAGAAAAGACGAGTACTGTATACCATACATACATTACTTACATTTACCATTTTCGTTACACACTCACTGTACCTTGAGTTTTATGGAAGACTGTACATACCTATTAAGCATTTAAACTGAGTTTATAAAGAGCAATAACGTGATCTCTTCAATTCTCAATCGCTTCTCAACCGTTTCTCAATAGACACTCGAATGTGTCAAGATTCTTAATTACAGATAATTTTTTAAAGTTTTTTATTTGTTTTAACTCGTAGTAAATATTGGGTCGTTCACTAAGTAATTTGGTTTTCTAAGTTCAATTTAAACAGGATTTTTTCAACAGTATTATTATTATTAAGTATTCTCCATCTTGATACAATACCTTTTGCCAACTTTCGTGTAAGAAATTGATTCCATGGTCATAAGCACCAAGTGGTTTTTGACGTCGTCATTTGAGATGAAGGTTTCCCCATCCAAAAAAAAAATATACTTGTGTATATATAATTGGCGCTTTGTAACCGCTGAAGCGATTTGCGGTCGATCTCCTCCTCCAATTTGTGGTTTTTTCAATCACAATACAATTCAGAATAAATCGTGATATTGTCCGGCAAAAACCCAAAATAGGCAAAACTTTTTTTTGGTGAATATCGACCTCCGAAGTTGTTTGAGCTGGTACATCCTTTGTAGACCATGATATTTTGCGCCTTACATTATTTTAAACAAACCCACTTTTCGTCGTCGCCAGTAACAATGCGCTTTAAAAATAGATAGACGTTTGATAATCAAATCACAGTCGTTAATGCGGCGAATCAAATTTCGTTTCGTAAGAACCCAATATCTAGCTTCTAAATTAATCCTAGACATTTCATGTTCTTGCAAACTGTCGTGTTAGCAATCTAATGAGCTGTTATTCGACAATTTTCATTATTTTTTTACATGGGCTTTAAGAGATCTTCCAGAACGAGCGGCATCCTCAAGAATCCACATTTTTACCCTTTCGATAGTAAAACAGTAAAATATACCGAAAATGCTGTTTTCGATTTTGCTACTATTTTTACCTTTTATTCCTTGTATCAGTTTTAAAGATTTTAATTTTTCTTTAATTTTATTTTGATATATTTTTGTAATTTTTTTTCTTTTAATTTCCCACAATTGTTAAATATTTCAATATTTTCTTTATAAAATATTACAAAAAAAAACTCTTATCTGAAAAATTAGTTGGAGGGGACGAAATAATAAAGACAATGTTTATATATATACACGTTAGTAGAACACAAAATTTCATGCACTTAGACCCCAAAGGCTCAAATCTGAAATATCGGTCATATAAATGCTACAGGGGTCCGATCTGGCTGGTTCCGACAAGTAATCTCCTTAATGTACCAGTGCGTCTCTATACGAAGGTTGGTTGATCTCATCTCAAAAACTTACATATCTCGTGATCTCTTCTTATCCCATTTCTCTTGATGTTTCTGTGACTAGGGACCCACGTGAGAGACAGTCTCGTCTACTGTCGAAATCGCCTATAGTTCAGCACTAATTTGAAATTTAGTGTAAGCGAGCCCAGTCCTTTTATTGCTGCCTGATTATCGCTGAAAATGAAGATATTCTTATCTTTAAAGCGTGCTCCGATTTGCTTTGGAGCCTTCTTGATAGCAGATATATCCGCCTGGAAAACACTATAATCGTCAGATATCCCGAAAGTTACAGCCCTGAGAAGACACCTCCGCCAACTCCCCAACTGAGGACCCATATTGAGTACAAAAAGACGGACAGATGGATAGATGAATCACCTCAACTTGTCATTCTCACCCGATCGGTATAAATTTTGGTGATGATTTTCACTTCTCCTTCTGGTACTTGCATACTACACCAAAGTTAATATACCAATTCATACCTATGAAAGGTTTGAAAATAATTAAAATTTTATTTAAATTAATTTTAAAAGTACTTTTTTCCCATATGATTCTATAATATTGAAAAAACATTAGACACTACTCTGAAATATTTTAATGTATTACAATTTAAAAACTAAGCACAATTTTTTTTTAAATTTTTTCATGACAAAGTTTGTACTTTTAAATAAATGGCTCGGTTAAAAAAATCAAAACTAAAATCTTTTAAATTTTGCACTGATGATCCTCTAAGATATCGCTTAAAGAACTCTGGTCTTCTTGAACATTTTTTTCAGATTTTTCGATGATTAGAGAATTTAGATATAATACTGAAATCTAAAATACTTTAATTTTGTGATTAAAGTCTTTGTGGAGCATTGCACTCTTTTCAAATCTTCCCAACCTTTAAAAGCTGTATATCAACCTGACAACTACAGGTTTATTATTTTTGGTTTGAAAACCATTTAAAAACCATACCATAATTTTTTGCATTAGAAATTATGTTAAATTTCAACCTGAGAACTATGATTTTCTCAAAATTTTTCAAAGATTTAAATACATTCGGTTTTTGCATGGTTAAATAAACTTTGCAAAACTAAGGTACGCAGTTGATTGTTAAAAAAATTTCAAATGTATGAGTGAAGTATTAGTTTGAGTATTATCGGATACTGATGTTGAATATCAATTCTCAAAGCAGAAAAGTTTAGAAAACGACTAAAAAAATAAAGAATATCTTTGGACTTCAATATGAGAACTATAATATTATTCAGATTTTTTCCAAGGTATTTTCAAATTTAAATAATTTTTGCATTGCTGGAGGACATTTGGTGAAGCAATAATTTTCTTAATCTCTGGCTTTTAAAAACGAGTAAAGTATGCTGCTGAATTTCATCTCCCCAAATATTATCTAAGTTTAATACAAAATTTCCCAAAAATAAGGGAACGATTGGAAACAAGATCGAGCAAGGAACGATATTCTTTAGAGAATGACGTATTTCAAGTCTCCTTCGACTCTTGGAGTTTTCTAAATAAATGAAAATGTGTGGAAAATTGTATACAGTAAAACCCAACTCAGGTGTCGAATGACTATTGTTCGTCTGCTGGGGGTGTCCGTTAGGAGAGCTTTCGCTGCATCAAATCGAGCATTGGTTTATTGGCAATATACCCCTACCGATGCGAATACACTGTACGCAACATATGTTTAAATTGGTTTGCCTTCTTGTCTGCAGCAGGTATTCGCGCAATAGCTTGATTTCATCAATGCATTCTCGTCGTTTAAGTATGATTAGAATTAATAGTGGGAGGCTTGGTTAGGTTATGATATGCGATATGCACGCAAACACACACATATATATATATATATATCTATACATATATATATCATATATCCCATTGTGTGTCCTTTGACAGAGCCAAACCACAAATTAATTACAAAGCTTATTCAAACATTTATTGACCATAATTCATTAACCATACCAACAGCCGAGTGATGACAAATCAAGAACAACGACAATGGCGAAGCCCATTTCCACGCAAGCCAAAAACATTTCGCCATTCTGATTGGTGTGCAATAACAACCGCTTGCTGGGGAAGGGGGGAGGGAAGTAGTTAAAAGTAAGATTCTTGAGAATAATAATAATTTGATATTCAACCACAAAGGGAATGCGAAGAAAACGTTGGTTATGGTTATAAAACCGCTACTTGTTTGCCTGCCCCGGCGCTCGGTCCGTTTTCACATTATTACTTTAATATTTTCTATTTTTTTTTTTTATTGTGCTTTGTTCATATTTGATATTGCAAATTATAGTACATTAAATTGGTGTAACAGAATTGTGGTCCTGTTAGTGGCAGACTCTTCTGTCCGCCCTTTCTTTGCTTGCTGTCATCCTATAAATTTTTAACCACAAAGTTTAACAGTTAAGTTATGCAGTTTTTTGCTTCATAAAGTTAATTTTAACTGCTTTCTTACACATTTTATAGCATTATTGTGTAAGCGTGTGTGCTCTTCTGTACAGAATGTTGCAACAATTAACCCTTATGCGTATAAAAATATTAATTATGTAACTAAAGTAAAAAGTCAAACAGCAGCTGTGCTGCGCGACATATAAAAGGGGTCATGAAAAAGGCTCAACCCTTTTGTTTGTATATACCTTGCGCTGTGAACCGACACCATGTTGGGTATTTCGGTATATGCGTGCTGAAATATTTATGAATTTCTGGTTATGACCCTTGCACTAGGACCTTACAGAAGATTTCTAAAGTTTCCACATTCTGATTTGCAATATCTATCAATAGTAATAAAATATGGGCTTTTATCTCTAACCTGCAATGAAAAGCTAAACTGATATATAAAAGTCTAGTTCAATGATGAAATTAAAATTTTAACCATCTCATCAACGGTATACTCGTATAGTGTTAACTTGGCACTCCATGCTTATGTTTTATTGTTACAATATGGGAATCGAATCGTGCTTCTTCGAACGAGAAAGCCTGATGAACTAGTATGGAGTTGGTGAATGGTGTAAACTAGTAGAAATCTGTTTAACAGTCAAAAGCTAAAATACCAGGTGTGTGTTGTTTGCCGGTTTTACCAGTAGATGTCGCTAGCAATATGTATAAATTTCTATGATTTGACATGTATGTAATTTTTTTCTATTGACATTAACCTACAAAAATACGCAAGTCACATTCCGCCAAAATAATATCGTCATATTTGTTTACCTCAGTGAATATGTCGAGTTTCGTTCCAAGTAAATCGTATTTCATCAAAAGAAAAACGCAGCTGAAGCTGGTAGAAACTTATGGTGAACATGCTCCAGCGATTAGAACATGTGAGACATAGTTTCGTCAATTTAAAAGTGGAGATTTCTATTTGGCAGTAAATGAACATCCTGGTGCAGCGAAAAAGTTCGAAGACGAGGGATTGCAGGCGTTATTGGATGTTGATCCAACCCAATCGCAACAAAAATTGGCAGAAACACTACATGTGACTCGAGGAGCAATTTGCCAACATTTAAAAGCCATGGGAAAGATCCAGAAGTATGGAAAATGCTTGCCATACCAGCTGAACGATAGACAAATGGAAAATCGAAAAACCGTTTGTGAAATGCTGCTTCAACGATTAGAAAGGAAATCTTTTCTGCATCGAATTGTCACGGGGGACGAAAAATGGATTTATTTTGAGAACCCGAAGCGAAAAAAATCATGGCTTTCCCCTGGTGAAGCTGGCCTATCGACTGCAAGGCCAAATCGCTTTGGCCGTAAGACAATGCTCTGTGTTTGGTGGTGTACTACGAGTTGTTAAAACATGGTGAAACGGTGAACACGGATCGCTACCGACAACAAATGATCAATTTGAATCATGCGTTGATCGAAAAACGGTCAGAATGGGCCCGAAAACATGGCAAAGTTATCTTGCAACATGACAACGCGCCGTCTCATACCGCTAAACTGGTGAAAGACACATTAAACACACTTAATTGAGAAATATTATCGCACCCGCCGTACTCTCCAAACCTCGCACCGTCCGACTATCGCCTTTTCGCATCGATGGGACACTTCCTTGCAGAGCAGTGATCCGCTAATTTTGAAGAAGTCGAAATATGGCTCGTCGAATGTTTTGCCTCGAAAGAGAAAAAGTTTTTTTGTAATGGTATCCATAATTTGTCTGAGAGATGGGCGAAATGTGTAGAAACCAATGGTCAATACTTTGAATAAAAAAATTTTGAGATTCCTCTGAAAATTAAGTGTTTTCTTTATCGAAAAAACCGGCAAATTTCAACTGGTAAATGTTGGATATTAACTTGAGAACTATTTTTTATAATTTTGATTATATGTTTTTGTTGCCCTAAATTTATTATTTCACTTTTTATTTCAAAAAATGCATAAAATAGTTGTTCATTTTACGATATGATAGCTGTCAAATCGAAAACTATAATTTTCTCAAAACTGTTCAAAAAGATGAAAAATCAAATTCTTTCGTGGAAATTTATGAAAACTGCCATTCGTTCGAGTCCTGGCTCGACCACCATCCAAAAGTTATAGAAAATTGATTTAAATAAGAAATGTCAACCCCTCTGAGTGTATTTCCGACTTTAAATAAAAGTTCCTCATAAAAAAAATCAGCCCTTCGAAGGTGACTTAGTATAAACTGTAAGTCCCTTCATTTGTTGAAAAAACATCAAGACGCAAAACCATAAATTGGAGGAGGAGCCCGGCCGGTTACAAAGCGCCAATTACAGATACAATTTTTCGCTCGAAGGATATTAGTCAGGTTTCATTTAAATAAAAATATCTTTTCTTCTCCTAGTCATATTCAAAATTCATAGTTTGTAGAATTTTTGTGAAATGTAATTAGATATAAATTTACCAAAGAATATTCACGAAGCCAGCAGGAGCCCAAATAGCAAAAGCGGTTCGCTAAATAATAATTAAAATAATATCTACTCAAAATGAGACTGCTTCCGAGTACTTCGATGAGAAAATCAGATCTAAAGGTCGTAAAAGAAAAACAATTCGGCAAAAAATAAAATAGTTTCAGATTCTACTGAATAGGTTTAAAATTTCAACACCCTGGAAGCATTATCGATATGCAAATCTGTCTTCAGGAACACGTGATATCCCCAGAGGAGATCTGAACAATGAATAAGTGTTGTTGGGTTGTTGAGTTTAGAAGATAATATTAAATGACATAAATCGATGGACCGAATTATGTGGTTTAGACTTAAATGCTAGCAAAATAATGCTAGTATTATTCACTAGAAAATTCAGTATTTTCTATCTTATAACACCACTAATAAAAGGTACCACGTTCTTAGTAGGTGAGAATGAAATCTGTTTTGCGTTAACTTTAGGCGCAAAGCTCTCATCGAAACAAAACTTGGAAGCTTATAAATTAAGAAGGCTGTTAAAATACTTTATCTTTATTAATAAATATGGTAATGATGCTGGCGGATGGAGGTTGGCGGTCGTGTCCATTTTCACGCTAATCCAAAAAACAATAGAAAATAAAAATTCCATTGAAAAATCAGTTTTCCAGTGCCACAAACACTATATGAACATTTAGGCTGAGAGTCTAAAAGAAATATGCAGTAAAGCGTGCAGAAAATATACAAAGTCCTGCTGGTATATGTATGTATCAGTGGAGCGACCAACCGGTAATGGGTTCCAGGACACAGTGATCAGTGTAGTCACCAACTTACAGTTAAATTAAGATAAAGGGAAAACATATGTATACATGTATGTACATATGTATATCTCTGACTACTTGTAAATATTTAATTGATAAATAAGTTATTTATATAACTGAGACTCGGTGGAAACACACACCCTGAGTGGTGCAACATGCAAACTAATGTTGCCAGAATAGAATATGGGCCGCTCTTGCCTACTATTGAGATTTAAAAGTAATGAAAAGATACGCACTTTACGATTTTCATGATGATTTCTCCGAAATTGCAAATGTAACACTTTTCGAATCAAATAACTGTGTAATGGCCATAGAAGATATGGTAGTGTGAGGGGATTTTGGTGCGTCGTAGGATGTCCACTATCTACCTATCTATCTACTTCAACTCTGTCTCTGACCAGTGGTTTCGAGTCTATATTTTGAATTAAATATGAGGTATCGGTGTAACAGGAAAATCCACATTTTCTTCTTCTTCTTTATTGGCGTTGGTTCCGCTTATGCGATTATAGCCGAATAGCGCGCCATTCATCCCTTCTTTACGCTGTTTGGCGTCAGTTGGAAATCCCAAGTGAAACCACCTGATCCTTCCAACGGAGTGAAGGACTTCCATTTTCTCTGCTTACACCAGCGGGTACTGCATCGAATACTTTCAAAGCTGGAGTGTTTTCATTCATTCAGACGACATCAACTAGCCAGCGAAGCTGCTGTCTCCTCATTCGCTCAACTATATCAATATCAGCGTAAAACTCGTACAGTTCATCGGTCCATCGTCTGCGGTATTCGTCGTTGCCACTGCGCAAAGGACCATAAATCGTTCGCAAAACTTTTTACTCGAAGGCTCCCAAAGCAGACTCTTCAGATGTTGACATCGTCCACGCTTCTCCACCATCTAGCAGGACGGTAGCAGGTGATGAGCGACTTGTAGAGTTTAGTTTTTGTTCGTCGAGAGAGGACTTGAGTTTTCAATTGCCTACTAAGTCCAAAGTAGTACCAGCCGAATTTTATACATACATCTATTTATAATTTTTATTTTCATTAATTAATTATGTATTTTTGCTGCCCCAAACTATAAAGCACGGTAGCTAGCAGCTTGTGAGTGGTAGAAGTTAAGCAAAAGATGCTGAATAAATAAATCAATTTTTTTTTTACCGTAAGCATTTCTACATACAGTGTATAAAACTGAATATGTGTATGCGTGTGTGTGCGTATTACCTAACGGCAAAAGAAGCAACAACACTTACAGTTTTACTTAAGTGCTTGTTGGACAGACTAACTTTTGTGGGCACATCGTGGCCTAGTCCTATTAAATATTGTTACGTATACGCCATGGTGACCATTAAAGACATGCGCTAGGTACATACCATACATACCTACATGTGGCTGAAGGTTGTCAGTATGTTCACGCACACACACAATATATTTTTAATTTGCAGGGGCATACTTGTATAGTAAATGACACTTTTATTGATAAAGTTGAGTGTAACATTTATACCGCATAATATTTATTATACCTAAATACTTACATATGTACATATTATAAATATGGTACATATGTATCTACCGGCGTACCACAACTTTCACAGTTACGATTGGCTACATAGGCTGCTGCAGGCAGTGTTTTTATGTTTTTACATTATTTGTGTGTACTTTTCAAGAATTTGCAGCGAAGACGAAGAAGTTTAGTAAACTCGTATATGTATGTGCATTTGTTTTTTGTGCTCCGTGTGTACGTGTATGTGTGTGTGCCTTTGATTTGTCGTTATGTTATTAATAAAGTTTTCTTTTTTTTTCTCTCTCGTTTTTTTCTTTTTTCACTTCTCTGATTACAGGCATTGCTACATACTCACGATGTTGTTGCACGAGACGTTTACGGCGAAGAAGCATTACGCGTTACGCCACCGCCAATGGCACCATATATTAATGGCGATGAAATCGATAATGTGGACAATGGCGAATTGCAGCATGTAACCAGAGTACGTTTGGTGCAATTCCAGAAAAACACCGATGAACCGATGGTAAGTGGCTAGAGAGAAAGAGAAAGAGAGAGAGAGAGAGAGAGAGGGATAGCGAGAGAAGACGAATACTTAAATGTCCTCGACATTTAATAAGATTTATGCATACGTATGTGTGCAAGCACATATGCTTTTATCTGATACATATATATACATATATATATATATATATGAACCATTCAGCACTAATATTATAATTGTATAATTTTCTTTAAGGGCATAACGTTAAAAATGACCGAAGATGGACGCTGTATTGTCGCCAGAATAATGCATGGCGGCATGATACATCGTCAGGCAACGCTGCATGTTGGCGATGAGATACGGGAAATTAATGGTCAGCCTGTGCAACATCAATCTGTGGGCCAATTGCAACGGATGCTGGTAAGTGCAGACATTTAATGTACTTACACGTATATATAAATATAGCTATGTGCATTAGGATGTGTGATTTTTTTTAAGGTTAACTGGGATATGTTTTTGAATTGAATAAAATATAAATAAATATTATTAATATTGCCATATTGTTTTAAATAAATTAAAAAAATCACAATACGAATTCAATATATATAAATATATACAATATATACTAATTGGCGCTTTGTAACCGCTGAAGCGCTTTTTGACCGAGCTCCTCCTCCAATTTGTGGTTTTGCGTCTTGATGTTTTCCAACAAATGGAGTGACCTACAGCTTATACTAAGCCGCCTCTGAACGACTGACGATTTTCTTATGAAGTCCTTTATTGATGTCAGACATCTACTCGACGAGGTTGACATTTCTGCCAAGGGTCGACCGCAATTAGAAAATTTAGCGTAATTTTTTATTTAAATTAATTTTCAATAACTTTTTGGATGTTAGTACGACACTGAGATTTGAACCCAAGCCTTCCGAATGGCAGTACACAATGCTAACCACTCGGCTACCGCGACTGATGATAGGTCAGAGGAAATTCCACCACCAACGCAAACAGAAATTCACCACGTGATTCACACACTTTTAGTTTCGGCGTAATTTACAGCCAAATTGCATTTGGAACGATTGCACCACCTTAAAAGACTATTTCCAAGTGGTTACGAAGATTCCAGACGCGACATTTTTTGTAGAGGACGGGCCCCGAAACGGTCGACCAAAGTCTTGCACTAACGACATCACTGTAGCACTGGTGAAGTCCAAAATTTACGAAGACCCACGATTGACACAAGAAATGATTGCTAATGATCTGTGATATACGAAGAAATTTGCTCGATGGGTACCTCGAATTTTTTTGTTTTTATAAGTACGATCCATAGACCAAACAGCAGCCGTTGGTATGGAGCCCACCCGTAAAATCTAAGCAGCAAAAATAATAGCAAAAGTAATGATGTCAGTTTACTTCACCCGATCTAAAATCGTTGCTGCTATTCCACTACAAAAGGGTCAGACGGTAACTGCAAAATGGTACACCGAAGAGTGCTTACCAAAAGATTTCAAAAATTTGTTGGAAAACAGGAAGAAAGAGGATTTGCGGCGCTACTTTTTACATCATGACAACGTGCCATACCACACTACGAGTAATTTTATTACGAAGAAATACGTCCAGCACTCCGGATATAGCACCTTGTGATTTATGGTTATTTTCAAAAATTTTAAAAAATTTAAAAAGAAAGTTCTTTAATAGCAACGAGGAGATAATTAATGCGGTTAATGCTGAACTTCATAAGCTTAAAAAGCAAGATTTTGAAGACTGTTTTCAGAAGTGGATCTATAGGCTCAAAAAATACACTGAAATCAATGGCGATTATGTAGAGAAGATAAAAATTAACAAAGCTTACGAAAATATATTAGGTCAAGTAAAGATTTTTTTCGGTTTTTATCTAAGAGATGGCGTTATTGTCCCTAGTACTAGTTGACAGTTTTTCGATTGATTGACTCATTACGTTGTAAGCGCTCGTCAAAGATGGACACCAGGAAAGAGAAAATTCGCTATATTTTACAATTTTTCTTCGATCAAGGCGAAAAAGCAGCCAAAGCGGCTGAAAAAATTAATTTAGTTTATGGGCTCGATTCGTTTACAGTATCGTGTAGCGCAAAACTTGTTTACTATGTTCCATTCCGGTAATTTCGATGTCAAAGATGCACCACGCGTAGGCAGCCCGACGTCGCAAATTGCGATAAAATCATGGAAATAGTGGAAACAGACCGTCACGTGAGCACTTATTTAATTGCTGAGGAACTAAACTAGAAAACCGTTTGGAACCATTTGCATAACTTTGGATTCAAAAAGAAGCTCAATGTTTGGGTGCCACACGAACTAACGCAAAAAAACATGATGGACCGAATTTCCATCTGCGAATCGCTGCTGAATCGCAACAAAATCGACCCATTTCTGAAGCGTTTGGTGACAGGCGATGAAAAGTGAATCACTTACGACAACGTCAAGCGAAATCGTTCGTGGTCGAAACGCGATGAGCCGGCGGAAACGGTGGCCGACCCAGGATTGACCGCTAAGAAGATTTTGCTGTGTGTTTGGTGGGATTGGCAAGGAATCATTTACTACAAGCTACTCCCTTATAGTCAAGCGCTCAATTCGATCCTCTACTGCCAACAACTGGACCGCAACACTCGTCCAGAAGAGGCCATCTTTGATCAACAGAGGCCGAATTGTGTTCCATCAGAACAACGCCACATCTTTGGTGACACGCCCGTAGCTCCAGGAGCTCGGATGGAAGGTCCTAATGCACCCACCTTATAGTCCGGACCTGGCACCAAGTGATCATTCTGTTCATGGAGAACGCGCTTAATGGTGAGAAGTTGGCCTCAAGAGAGGTCTGTGAAAATTGGCTATCCGAGTTTTTTGCTAATAGGGACGCAGCCTTCTACGGGAGGGGTATAATGTAGTTGGCATCTCGTTGGCAACAAGTTTACGAACAAAACGGCGCATATTTGACTTAAATCGGACAAATGTACACAAAGTCATCATATTTTGAAAAATCAATGAAAAAAACCGAACGAACTTTTTACTTGAAAAGAATTTCTTGTTTCATAGCTTTTAAAATGCAGTACAAGTGTAGCGTTCAAGGGTTTGAATTTGTAATTTTGCAATTATAATTCAAAGCAATGGTTTAAAAGAATATAAATTTTGCTAAAAAAATTCTAACTTATATTATAAAGAAGCAATAACACGTAAATAAATTTAGTTATATTGATAGAATAGTACCAAATTCCAAAATTAAATATAAATATGAGAATTATGTATTCTTCGATTTTAGATTTTATTTCAAACTCACTTGACATTAAAAAATTGAAAATCATTTAAAAAATCGCGCACACCCTAACATGCATACATATATATGTATATATAAAATATTTACAATTACTTTCTGTCACTGTACCCGACGATAATGCTTGAATAAATCGTAGTAATGAGTTCTCATTTGTTTACCTTTACTTTTCCCCACTCTTTTCTCATAACTTGTGTGTGTTCTTTTTTACAGCGTGAAGCGCGTGGTTCGGTTACCTTTAAAATAGTTCCTTCTTATAGAAGCGCTCCACCACCTTGTGAGGTATGTATAATTATTATTAACACTTTAAAAAGAGTAATAATTTTAAAAATTGCGCAGCTCTAGCCGTCACCATTACTTTTAGTTTAGCACCTATAAAATTAAAAATAAAACTAATAATAATTAAAAACTGTAGAAAAATATATATGAGCACCCAACAAGCGAGTCTCCTCAACACCTAGAAATTATAACATTTAAGCGCACTAAAAATTGAATCCAAGAATTTTACGATAATTAGTTTGCGCACCAATTCATGTTTTTACTTAGTTGATCAAACATAATCGGCTTAAATGTATTTTTTATTTTAACTACTTAAGTGACTATTTCATTCTAATTTTCGGCAATGAATTTCTTCTCAATTGTAGTTGATTTCTCATAATACATACATAAGTTTCTCATACTATTTTCCATTAACATTACTTTTATACATTTCTACACACATAAACAAATGCAGCTTTTCAGGATAAGACCAACTCCAGTACTTGTAAGTAAATTCAATCATCATTGTAGATATTATCTTGCTTTAATATTAGTTGAAGAGGTAGAAAGAAAGACCTAAAAAAGTATAAAAATAAAAGTAAAAAAAAGCTCAACAGTGCGTATACGTTACGTAACTAATTTCACTTATGCAAATACTTGTAGTATAAAATTATATTAGATACATATAGGTATATACGTAATATTATAATGTAGCATATTTTTTAGTAGATATCAAAATACTATTTTTGAGTGAATTAAAAAAAAAAAAACAAAAAATAGTACGAACAGTACGAAAAGCTTGAATTTTCGATAAAAAAAAAAAATTATAAATAATGTGAGCAAAAAGTGTGAAACTCACTCGGTTTGTTGGAGTGAAGAATGTACAAAAAAATATTCGTTAGATGTTGACTGCATCTCGAACTGTATAGATTTATGCTTCCTATAAATACTATCAATGCTTGTTCGTATTCTATAACGACATAGAACCCAATAAACGGATACCAAAGTGGTTTAGACCAATCCAGTGAACAAATAGACAATCAAAAACGTGTTGGTTTCCTGGTGTTGGTTACGGCCAGGTGTTCATGCAATATCGAATGTATGCTGGTGGGAGAAATGCATAGGCATGCCTCTATCTGAAGGTATGTTACATGACGGTCTTGCATTATCAGTTCACGTACGGCATCGATGTTTTCTGGCACAACGGCTGTTTTTGGACGACCTTCACGGAATTCGTCTTTGAGCGAGCGTCGGCCACGATTGAATTCGTTGTACCAGTTTTTCACAGTGCTATAGGATGGTGCTTCATAGCCATACAAAGATTTTAGTTCATCGATGCACTCTTGTCGTGATAATCACGATTAAATGACAAAACGTTCTGAGTGATGTTATGCTAAAAAATGTCAAACTTTCCAATGGAAATGTTAGATTTCCCCAGGCAACACTTAGTGTTGCCTAGGCCAGACCTATATATAGCAGCCTACGTATCACATTTCATTATTGAGTTTAAGCCATTTGATGTTCTCAATGAACCTTTGAGAGATTGCCATAGCGAAAAATAAAAACTTTCCTTTCCTTTTACCAATATAGCTCGCAGCTGCGACAATAGTTTCATGCTCCCCAAAGGGCCAATGCCCTGTTATTGTCGCTAGACTATTCAATACACCTTCAGTTTGTTATCACATAACAATTGGATATGAATTCCCTTCTATTCCGAGCTACTTGTTCAAATTGTATGTGGATGGTCTTGATTCTGCTTCATATTCGTCAGCAGATGCTCCCGATATGACCAACTTGTCAGCTTTTTCGTTGCCGAAAATATTGCTGTGGTCGTAAACCGAGATTATGGAGATGTCGAATTGATTCCTCAACAAGCTCCAAACCTTCTACCAATCGTTGACGATGCTGGAATTTACCATTGGCGACTAGTCAGAGTGCTATATGGATGATTTCTAAATATTGGGTTGTCCCAAAAGAAACCGGCGATTTTTTAAAATAACTTAAATAGATTTTTTTTTAATTTGGTAATGAACTTTAATCAATTATGTAACTTATATTTTGTTGGAGACCTTTCGCCATCTTTCCGGCAACACCATTATTCCACGCTCATAGAACTTCTGGCCTTTATCTGCAAAAAACTGAACCAAATACGATTTTATAGCCTCGTCATTTTTGAAAGTTTTACCATTTAATGAGTTCTGCAAAGATCGAAACAATTGGTAGTCTGACGGTGCAAGGTCAGAGCTATATGGTGTATGCATCAACAGTTCCCAGCCAAGCTCTCTCAGGTTTTAGCGAGGGGCCAAAGATGTGTGCGGTCTAGGGCTGTCCCGGTGGAAGAAGACACCTTTCCGATTGACCAATTTTGGCCGCTTCTCGTTGATGCTGTATTCAATTTGTCCTGTTGTTCTCATTAGACATCCGAATTAATCGTTTGGTTTCTTGGAAGCAGCTCAAAATATACCTCACCCTTCCAATCCCACCAAACTGATAGTATAATCTTCTTTTGGTGAATATCAGCCTTTAAAGTCGTTCGTGGCGCTTCATCATGATTGGATCATGATCGTTTTCGACTGACGTTATTGTAAACAATCCATTTTTCATCTTCAGTTATTATTTGCTTCAAAAACGGATCATATTCATTGCGTTTAAGATGCATATCACAAGCGTTGATTCGGTTTGTTAAATGAAATTCTTTCAATTCACCACCACCGAAATATCTAGTTTGTTTACAAATCCAAGACTTCGTATATGATTATGAACTGTTGATTTTGGTACACTTAACTTCTCTCCAATCTCACGCTCAGTTACATGACGATCCGATTCGACTATAGCCTTGATATCGTCATCATCAACTTCACTTGGACGACTTGAACGTGGCTTATCTCTAAGTTGAAAATCTCCTGAACGGAATTTGTCAAACCAACTTCGGCATTGTGTTTCTTTTAAGACCTTATCTCGTTACTGATGCCCAGAGTATACTGAATCTAAGGAAGGAACACTTATCCAGCCTGCTGAGAGGTAGTGAAGGTTTCCCCAACCGATGACCGATGACGACAGAGAAAATGCTTCATACAAATTATGCAACTTTTTAGCAACCTGCGCTGCATTTTTTCCTTTAAGGAAATAATAAAGTAAAATATGACGAAAATGTTCTTTTGTGGGCTCCATATTAAAATTGACGCCAAGAAAACAAATATAAACAAAATTAAGCGTACTTTTTTTTCTAATACAAGCTAAAAGTGACAGTTTATAACTGTCAACGGAAAAAATACTATTAAATAGTCATAAGCTGTTCAATAAAGTTGTCAACGCCGTCTGTACGAAAAATCGCCGGTTTCTTCGGAGCAACCCAATAGTTATTCAATATATTTTTCTATGCCTAGTATCATATTTTTACTAGGAATATGTTTGAGATTTTAAAAGTAGACATAGAGACAGAAATGTCTATATCCTTGTAGCATACTGCCGCCTCCACCGCGAAGTCCAATTGGACGCGTTGGTATAAAATGAAATGATGTCCTCCCCTACTGGACGTATTTTCCAATCACTTCTGGGGATTATCCTCACCTGGAAGAAACTATTGAAATCCAACCTTGGAAGAGTATAGTACGTTTTTTTTTTAAGTGTTATGAATCGGTATAATAACTTTTTTGTTTCAAATTTATAACAAAAATTAAAAAAAAAAATAGAAATATAAAAACCAATTATAGCTGTGCCCTTCTTCATGCTATTACACAAAAATTTTCACTGTCACCCACAGTTCTTTACAAAGTTGTAATGCTAAGCTTCAAAACAGTTAGTGAAGCAATATTTAGCAACATTTAGTGGGCGTAAAAAGATCAAAGTGTAGCAGTGAATAGCATAATGTCGCAAAGCAAACTGAATCAACCAACCAACTAACCACATTAAATTTACGTCTTCTCTTCCCCAACTTATTTGCAGATATTTGTGCGTGCACAATTCGATTATAATCCTTTAGATGATGAGCTTATACCGTGTGCCCAAGCAGGCATCGCATTCCAAGTCGGCGATATTTTACAGGTGAGTACACACAAGAACACGTGTCTGTGTAAATGAATCAGCTGACGTCCCATGATAACTATGCCCAACAACTTTTTGTTGTAAGTTAAAACAAAATTTGGGCATCTTTGGCATGTTGAACGCTTACTGCTTAATACTTAATGTCTGTGATATCAAGCGCGTAATGTGCTATTACACTTAATAGAATACCGTTTATTTATAACACCTTTTAATGGTGTAAATGTCTTTATTAATATATCGATGTGTCTATGATGAATTAATCGCTGTTATTAACTGTCATTAATCTCATTTTCAAAGATTATAAGCAAAGATGACCATCATTGGTGGCAGGCCCGCTTGGATACAGTTGGTGGTTCGGCCGGTTTGATACCGTCACCGGAGTTGCAGGAATGGCGTATTGCCTGTAATGTTGCGGATAAGACCAAACAGGAGCAAGGTGAGTGAAGGAATGAGTAAAGTAATTTATGAAAAACCAATACACACAAACACACTCGCTCTATGTATCTCTCTATTTGAGCTGTGTACTTATGTGCATATGTATGTTCGACGCTGTGTCTGATATAAGGGTTTTACCATACATGTAATTGGTTGTTAATTGTAAAATTTTACAAAAAAATATATTATAAACATAAGTATATTTATCTATCTATATGTGTATGTATAATGTATTTTATGTATGTATGTATATTAAGAATGTATGTGCTGTAGTTGAATATGTATTTAAACTGCTTTTGACTTATATTATCTTAACCCTTGTGTGCGTCAAATTCAATATTATTTATTTATTTCTTTTTATTCATTTATTCTTCTTTTTTCATATGATTATTTTTTTTTGCTTTATTTCAACTTATTTTTGTTTAATCTATATACGAGTATGTATATAAAAAGCTTTGTCCTGAACCCTAAACTATTAATCATAGAGACTACAAACTTGGGGGATGTCTTCTGCGAATAAGAACTGATTTTCTCGGATATGATCTATGACGTGATATTATTGCTTGTTCTTCCTTAAATTTCCTAGAGGTCTTGACATTTCAAACTTTGGGTTACACAAACAAAATACATTGGGGGAACTTTGTCTTTGTATTATTGCTAATAACCTGTGTAAATTTGCCTTGGTTGTGGATCTTAGACCGATTTATTCGAAACTATTAAATTTTTTTTTTTAATTTTTCGATCTACTTGAAATTTGGTAAATAGATTGTTCTTTGTTTAAATTGACACGGGAAACACTTTTTTTACGAAAAGTTGACCTGATTTATTGTATTTGAAAAAAGTTCTTTTATCGTTTGATTTTCAAAAAATTTGGTACTGAGGTAGTCTTGGGCATTAATAATTATGATGAACACTTCCGGGAAGTGGTTTTGGGATCAATTCAATGGTCCGTTGGTTGGCCTTTTGCCAAAGTAAAAAGGAACATTTTTCTATCTGGATGTGAACCCAGGGCCTAACCATTTGAAAAAATCACTTTGGTGGTTATGTGGACCTATCTATCTGAAAGGTTAATTTTTATGGCTCGATTTGCTTGTAATTTGGAACAAAGAAAGCTACTTGCAGAAAATCTGTCTTTCTTTTTCATACCTTTTAACATAATTGTTGTGTAAACTATAATAAAATAAATAAAGTTGAAATCCAATAAAAATCTGATTAGGATTATGCTTAAATTCTATGCGGACAAAGTCGTGGGCAAGCTGTAGTATTATTATATTTTCTTCTGTTCTATTCTATTTCATTTTAATTTTATATTATTATAATTTTATTTATTTTGTTTTATTTTGTTTTATTTTGTTTTTTTTTTTCATTTTATTTATAATTTAATTTCATTCTGATTTATTCTATATTATTTTATTATCATTAATTCAATTTTTTTTATCTGTTACATTTTTGTTTGCTTTTATTATATTATATATTGTATTATTTTATTATATTTAATTAATTTTTTTTGTTATATTTTAATTTATATTATCTTTTTCTTAATTTTATTTTCTTTTAGAGTATTTTATTCTTGTTAACTTAAAATACTTGCATATTTTTTTATTGGGTTTTATTACATTCACCCATTTACTTTATTTTATTTCAATTTATTTTATAATTCTTTGGTTTGTTTTAATTTTGTTTTATTCTATTTTATTTTAGTTGATGTCATTTTGTTTTTATCTATTTACTTTATTTCATTTTTATTTTCCATTATGCTATTTTTATAATTTTATTCCATTCTTTTATTTTATTATTTTATATATTATTATGTTTTATTGTGTTTTATTTAACTTCGTTTAATTGTTTTTTTTTATTATTTTTTCTATATCTTGGTTCATTTCAAGTATTACTTTAAATTTGTTCAATTTTGTTTTATTTCAGCTTATTTCTATTTAATTCTATTTTTTTTTTTATTATTTTCTTAAATATTTTTCTTAATATAATTTTGTTCAATTTTTTGTTTTGTTATGTTTTACTGCATTTTTTTTCATTCCCTTTGTTTCTTGATTTTCTTTATTTCTTCATTTTATTTTATTTTATTTAATTATATTTTTTTTTGTATTTTATTTCAAATTATTTTATTTTAATTTGTTCTATTTTATTTATTTTTTCTTCATTTTATCATATTTTTTGTTACAGTTTAATTTATTTTATTCTAATTATAATTTTTTATTTTTTTGCTGATTTTTTTTTTGTCGTTTTGTTAAAGAACTTTTTTCATTTTTTAAATTCCACCTTGCCCATTTACTGCCCTTAAAGTTTTTTTTTCAATTACCAAAAGCTCAAAAAGTACAAAAATGCTGTAATTTATGTCATTGGCTAAGTTTAATTTAGTAATTATGCACATAAATACATATCCAGAACTGTTCACGCAAAATGTCAGCGGGTTGAGGCAAGCTTTACATATATATGGTATATTTGGCGGTTTGTAACCGTTGCAGCAGTTTTCGGCCGAACTCCTCCTCCAATTTGTGGTTTGTGTCTTGTTGTTTTTCCAACAAATAAAGAGACCTACAGTTTATTTCAAGCCGCCTGCGATGAATTTTTATGAATAGTTTTTATTTAACTTCAGAAATACCCTCGGAGGGGTTGACATTCCCTGCCGAAGAGCAACCGCAATTAGAAAATTAATTTTCTATAATTTTGTTTGTTGGTCAAACCAGGACCTTCCGCGTGCCAGTACGCAATGCTAACCACTCGGCTATCACAATCGCCGCCAGCAAAGAAACGACAAAAAATATGATAATGATGGTGGTTATGCATGCGTAAAACACATTCAATTAAAACAAAATAAACATGACTATGTAAATTGATGTCGACGTTGTTGTAAAAACATTCAATGTCACTCATTATTTTGTTTTTTTTTTGGTGCTTTTTATTTTTATTTTTATTTTATTTTTTTATATAATTTTCTTTCTTTGTTTTCATTTAATTTGTAATGTAATATAAATGTACTTACTATGTCATGTATTGTATGTATGTATGTATATATAGTAAATCATGCCTACTCTTAGTTAAACTTGCCAATTGTGTTGTTGTTGTTGTGATTGTCTCCCCTCTCTTATACTTCATACTAATAACATATATATATATATATATATACGAACAATATTGAACTCATTTTTTATGATGTCTCATGATGATGTTATACCTCCATAAATATCTATAAACATTACCTTTGATAATATAAAATAATAATGATGGTGATGATGATGATGATAATGATGATTTTCATGCTGAATAATATACAAAATAAATAAAATAAAACGCATTGTAACCATAATGACATCAAAAAATGAAACAGGAGAAGGTGCCGCTGGCTGTTCAGCCCACGCTGATGGGTGTGATGGATCGACAGGTAGTTACCGTATACATCGTATACCCACTTGCAATCACAACTAATCCCTAAATGAATAGTTTTCTTAAACAACACCACCACCACCACCACCATCACTACTACTAGTAAAAATCACTCACACTCACGTGCTGTATGGGCAAAGTAAATTAAATCCACTCACACACATATACGCACATTTAATAAATAGTTCTTTGAAAAGAAAATTTAGTTGAAAATCAATTATTTTTAAAGAAAGTTAATAAAAATACACACAAACATATTCACAGTTCTTGTTCATTTGTTCTTGTGGCTCTCTGGTTTAAAGCTTTGTACATAGTTTTTAGTATATAAATCGACTCAGTCTGAACTAGCTTAAACTTTAGTTGTAAATTTCGTTCTGGCATCCACCCAAACTTCCCCCCAAAACAGATATGGACAGTGAAATTAATAGTTTTAAGCAGATTTTCGCCGAAAATATGCAATTGTGTTGAAATGATATCAAAATTTTCCATACTTTGCATAAACCACTATACCAATCAGTCATGTGAATACATTATATACCTATATTATATGTTTAATGTACATTTATTTATGTAGATAAGTTGCTTTGTAAAATATTGCGCAATTAGTGGTGTTTCCATTTGAAGCATTTTCATTCATCGCTATGATTAAAATTCAGTTGAAATCCATCCCAATTATAGCTCATTTTCACTGTATATATGTATATATGCACACACGCTCGTACATATTCAGCTGTCATACTACAAACCTTGCGTTGACCCAATCAATTGTCCTGCCATACGAGTATCTAGTGTCATTTCTATCAAATATATACCTGTATATATGTACATATAGTATGTATATTAGGTGCAATTAAATATTTTAAGTAAATTTTATGAAAATATTTTTGAAAATATGAAATATTTATTTATCATAAAAATATATTTACATACGTACTTCAAATTAATCTGAATGGCTTTACCTTTTAAAAATTTATTGTGAATTTATATTAAATAATTCCACGGAAAACATATAAAGTTTAAAAAGTTCACATGAAAAAGAAATGAATTATTATTTTTTTATTTTTATTTTTTATTTTGTTAAAATAGATTTATTTTTTCAATCACATTCATTACAATTTTTCAGTTTTCAATGAAACGAATCAACAATACAATATTGTCCTTTTAGTTAGAAATTTTATTGCGCAATCTATTTAATTAAAATGTTTAACTAAATAACATCTAATAAAAATATATACAAGTGAATATGAAAAAAATATATAAATATAAATAAATATAATCAAATTAAATAAAATAAAGTAATGTGAAATAAAATGAGATAAAATTAATTTAAAAGAATGTCTGAAATAAAATAAAAATTTAAAGAAAAAAATTATATAAAACAAATTAAAGCAAAAACCGGAAAAAAATAAATAAAATTAAATTAAATTAAAAAATTAGTAATTTAAAAAAAAATAATAAAATAAAATAAAGAATAATAAAATAGAATAAAAAATAATAAAATAAAATAAAAAATAATAAAATAAAATAAAAAATAATAAAACTAAATATAAAATAATAAAATAAAATAAAAAAATTAGTAATATAAAATAAAAAATAATAAAATAAGGAAAAAAATTATATAAAACAAATTAAAGCAAGAAACGAAAAAAAAAAAAATAAAATAAAAAATTAGTAATATAAAATAAAAAATAATGAAATAAAATAAAAAATATAAAAATCAAATAAAAAATAATAAAATAAAATAAAAACTAATAAAATAAAATAAAAAAATTAGTAATATAAAATAAAAAATAATAAAATAAGAAAAAAATTATATAAAACAAATTAAAGCAAAAAACGAAATAAAAAATAATAAAATAAAATAAAAAAATTAGTGATATAAAATAAAAAAATATATATAAAATAAAATAAAATATAATAAAATAAAAAATAATAAAATTAATTAAAAAATAATAAAATTAAATTAAAAATAATAAAATAATATAAAATATTGAAATAAAATAAAAAATAATAAAATAAAATAAAAAATAATAAAATAAAGAAAAAAATTATATAAAACAAATTAAAGCAAAAAACGAAATAAAAAATAATAAAATAAAATAAAAAATAATAAAATAAAATAAAAAATAATAAAATAAAATAAAAAATAATAAAATAAAATATAATAAAATAAAAAATAATAAAATTAATTAAAAAATAATAAAATAATATAAAATATTGAAATAAAATAAAAATAATAAAATAAATTAGAAATATATATACTATATATTGTGGTCAACCGATTTGGCCGGTTCTGACAAATGATCATCATGGTATAAAAATTCAGCTTCGTACGAAGTTTGTTTGAAATATCTCAAAAACGGACGAAAAAGTGTCCAAATCAACTCAACTCGTTGTTCTGATCTATTGTAAAAAAAATTTAATTATTCATATTATGCATTTTTTTCTTGATAAAACCATTTAGTTTGGTGTTGGTCTGACAACAAGTTCCACAATATGTTATATTATATAATTTTTTTTTTTTTTCAAAAGCATTTCAGGAATGTATTATATGTAACTACTGACTTTAGGTCCACTATTATTTTACTTTAAAAATATTAAATATTTGATATTCGCCTTCATTGATTGCGAAACTTTATGTTTTGCTGGTTGCTTAAACCAAAGCATGAGTGAGAGCATGAACAATAATGGCTAATCTTTTTTTTTTCAGCATGAAAACTTAATTGTTAATTGGGAAATACACAAACTCCTCGCTTTTTAATTTTTGTTGAATTTTAACCATAATAATTTTGAAACTATCATATTTTATACTCTCCATTTCTCTCTCTCTCTCTTTCTCTTGTTCATAGTAAATTGTTCGATCTTTGGACGTAAAAAGAAACAATGTCGCGACAAATATTTAGCGAAACACAATGCCATATTTGACAACTTGGATGTGGTGACATACGAGGAGGTTGTAAAAGTGCCAGGTAATTTCATAATTTTCAACAAAAATTTCATACTAAATGTAACAAGCAACTATATTGTATAATTTCTCATTAGTCGGTGATCCAAACTTTCAACGGAAAACGTTGGTTTTGCTTGGTGCGCATGGTGTGGGTCGCCGTCACATTAAGAATACACTAATTTCCAAGTATCCCGATAAATATGCATACCCCATACCACGTGAGTATTACAGATGTAAATATGTATGTATGTATACGCATACGTGTAGTTGTACATGACTGAACAAAATGAATTCATATACCATACACATATGAATTCGTTGAAATAATAATGTTTTGCTTTTATATGTATGTATATGTATTTGATTTTCAGATACAACGAGACCTGCAAAACCGGAGGAGGAGAATGGACGCAGCTATTACTTTGTTTCACATGACGAGATGATGGCCGACATAGCTGCAAATGAGTATTTGGAATATGGTGAGCATTCCATTTGGCTCTTTTTGTAGTGTATGCAATGCAAAATGTAGTTGCTGCAAATTTGAAATGAATTCTATGGAAGAGTAACACATTAATTAGTAAAAACAAGTATCTACATATGAAATATGAATTTTCCAAAATTTCAAAGTACATCTTTAGTGCTTTAACATTTTGCTGTATATCTATGGTATAAGTAGAACGAATTCATTAATAAAAATCCTTTCTTGATATTTTAGGTACACATGAGGATGCCATGTATGGCACCAAACTGGACACCATACGTCGCATACACACCGAAGGTAAAATGGCCATATTGGACGTCGAGCCGCAGGCGTTGAAGATTTTACGTACAGCTGAGTTTACGCCTTATGTAGTATTCATTGCGGCGCCCTCGCTACAAAATATCGCAGATGTGAGTTGAAGGTTTTTTTTTTTTTTGTTTTTTCATTCACTAGATTACCATTGATTATTTCGCTCTTCTCTTCTTACGTAGTATGATGGCAGTTTGGAGCGTTTGGCTAAAGAGTCCGATATGTTGCGTCAATTGTATGGGCATTTCTTCGATTTGACGATCGTAAACAACGACATAAGCGAGACCATTGCTACGCTAGAAGCGGCCATCGAACGTGTACACACCACACCACAATGGGTGCCAGTCTCATGGTTATACTGACAAGACAGTGAGCTTGAGTGTCCCGATTGCTTGGAGGGCTGCGACTGTGAATGGGAAGCATATGCAGCTGGTGCTCAACAACCAAATACGGGCCACTTTTAAAATTATTACATGCCACAACAAATACAACAACATCAACAACAACAACAACAACAACAAAACAAAAACAGCAGCAGTAATGAAATAAAAATGCATAATACTGTTATATATGCATAAAACATCACTTGGAAGCATCAACTTATTATATAAATACATAGTACATACGCGTATACCAAGGAATGATGATGATGATGATGATGATTATTATTATTATTGAATAATTAAAACAAAAGCAGAAAAAAGCTAAACGAATTCTGGCAAACATAAAGACATATTTACTTGCAACAGTGCACAAAGTGACACAGGCAACTTACCAACTTAAACACAGTCACACATACATACACGAAAAATACACTTACTTAAAGTCTAGTACGTAGAAAAATTTATAAATGAAAATTCGGGTGCAACATTATGAGAAAAAACAAAAAAATATATATATATAGAATATAGTATAGGTATATTAAGTAAATGAAATGAAATAAAAAAAAGGATGCATTAAACACTTACAAATATATACAAACATTCCAAGTAAAACAGAAAATTAACAAAAAGAGTTAAGAAAGTATTAGTAAATATCCTTTGTATGCGCATATGTATACAAGGAAAATTGAAATGGGACATTGAAAAATCCGAAAAAATACTTTGTTCGTTCTAAATATATTTACTGTTCAATAGACATATATTGTTGTTGTGTTCCAATGTACACATTGTTAATCGTGAAAATTACTTAAACTTGATTTTTCAAAGATTTTTGAAACTCAATGCTTTCAAAAACAGCCGGCTTCAAGTGATTTTCAACACCGTATAGCTTTCAACATAAAAATGCTTTCAAACACATGCTTTCTGAGAATATCTGAGAAGTGATAATGCACAAATATATATTTATTATACGTTGGTTATTGCTTTCACAACATTATATGTCTATTGAATAGTGCAAGGATGCGAAAACTTCAAAACTTCGTACACTTTATTTGGTACTTTGTTAAGTTTACTCAGAGCAATTGTTAACTTTTAATTTATTTAAAGACGCTTATGTAAAGTAAAAAAAATATATATATATATTTATACATACATATACATATATAAATATATATGTACGTATGTACACAAATACACTTGTTAAATTAATTTAATGTAAATTTTAATTCTAGTACTATTTCTTAAAACGAACTATTTGAAATTAAGGGAAAAATAATATGTGCAATGCAAGCAAGTGCATACTCGTACATGCAATTAATATTTACACAACAACAATTTTACGAGTGGGTACACAACACAATAAAACTAAAAGTATTATTAAAAAGTATTAAACAGATGCAATTAAGAGCGTTTCAAAAGTAAGAGTCACAAAACAAAATTAAGTTAATCAATTTTAAATGGCATGCAATTACATACACATATGTATAATAAAATGGAAGAAATCCAAAAAGAAAGCGAATAATAATAATCATTAAAGCAAGAAAATAAAAATTATAAAAATAATATTTGCACTTTTTAACAAGATAATACAATATTAATGCATAATAATCAAAGTAAACAAACAAAGTGAAGTGAGAACGAAAGAAAAAATAAAATAAAAACATAAAAAATTAACCAAAACAAAAAAGTTTGCTGAAAGTTAAATCTTCAGCACAAATCAGTTTAATTCCAAGCAAAGCAGTGAAGTGAAATTAGCACAAAAGAGAAAAAAACATACAAAGGAAGTATACACACACTCACACAAACACATAAGTAAAAACAAAATTTAAAAGCACATAACACACACACACACATTAAATTAAATTAAATTAAATTAAATTAAACGGTAAAGCTGAGCATCATAGTAATAAAAATAAAAAAATTAGTAAAGTTACTGTCAACCAAAAACTACCAAAAATAAATATGAAAAAGTAACAATTAAAATAAAACAGCAAACAAATTACATTACAAAAACGTATATATGTATGTACGTACGCACATACATAAATAAAATAAATACAAATTCGAAATGCGGACAGACAGGTATGAAATGAAAAGATAATCGCACGTACAAGTACACTTAATAATGTACATTAGATATGTATGTATTGTATTTGAGAAACGTTACATGGAATCGTAAGATCGTTAAAGAAATTGTAATTATTTGATTACAAATAACTCAGGTTGAATTATTTCAAAATATGTATGTGAGTGACAACAGACAGTAAACAGTAAATGTATTGAATATCTTTTTTTTCCACAAAATAAAATAAACTAACTAACTAACGAAAAACTACTACTACTACTACTAACACAATGCCCCACCAGCAGCACGGAACCCTTTTCTATTAAGGCACTAACATAAATGAAGATCAAAACAAATACATAGTTGTATTCTTCAGCATATTTTTTTTTTTTTTTAACAAATAATAATTGTAAACTTCCATAAGCTTTCACCAGTCACAGGCGCACATAATTAACCCTTGAGAGACGATCAGCTCAAAAATTTCATACGATACTCACAGAGTTTTTGAGGACGTAATTCACGCAGCGGGTATTTAAATTCAGTTTTGTAAACACAATTTACACTTTTCACATTTACAAATATATTCCACATGTACTCGTATAGTTGAAGTGAAGTGACGTCTCAGATAAGAAAAGAATGTTAAGCCAATTCATGCAGAAAAAAAAATTCTTTGTAATTCAATAAATGTTTAATATTTTTTCTGAGCAACATATAATATTATTTTTAAAGGAAATCCTAAGATAATTAACTAATTATTCAAAGTTTTTATTTAATTTTATTGAATTTTTTAAATATATATCTTTTAAATTAAAATAAAAAAAATAATAATTTCTAAAAATACACTTACTTAAATCAAAAGAGGAAAATCGCTTTCATTCGAATGTTTCAAAGTTTAAAATATATTTTTTAAACTAAAGTAAAAAGATTTCATTAAAATATCTTGAATGCTTAATACATATTTCTTAAATTAAAGTACAAGAACGCTTTCATTTGAATTTTTTGAGTGTTTAAATGTATTGCTTAAATTAATGCAAAAAAAAAAATTGTAATGTATGCTTCTAAAATACATTTTCTTAAATTAAATTGAGAAAAAAAATGATAAAAAATAATTTCAATAATTGTTTTTTTTTTAATAACTTCTTTACGAAGTAATAATAAAGAAATTATTTTCAGCCAATTTATGTTTGAAAATGGTTTGAAATCTTTAAAGCACATGAGTTGCTGTACTTTCATAAAAATCTACAAATTTAAGTAATTTTTAAGATTTATCACATTTTTTGTCAGTTTTTATTATAAAAAAGATTGTACAGTAATGAAAATGAATTTCTCACGAACGTCTTTAGTATGTGAAATATTTTTTTATTGTTGTTTTCGAAAACACACGCCACTGTTTTATCTGTAGTAACAAATATTTCCAGACACATACAAAAAATTTTTTTTTAAAGCCATGGCAAGCTAAATAATTCAGCAAAAAATAGTTAAATGTAGAATATCAAGGAATTGATAAATTATTTGAGACGTTACATACCAAAAGTATATAGAACTGCCAAATTCAATTAAATAACCCGCTTATAATTTAACATATTTATTTTTAGTTTTCTCACATAAACCCGTACTCGTGAATTTATGTGGAAAATTGACTGCTAGAAGCCAATAAATTACATCAACCTCAAACATTTCGTAAAGGATATTTATTTTTGAGATGAAAATTTTTCCAACATTCACACCAACGCGCACATACATAATACATATATATAAACTACTAAGCCAAACAATCAATCAACTTAAATGTGAGTACATACATTTGTATACCTAGCACACACACACACACACACTACCACTCCAACACGCATACATACTTACTAAACTTACAGACGAATATTTACTGTATTTCTGAGCTTATTTTGTAGTTTTTTGAAAGATGAAAAATATGTAAAATTTTGTAATGTATCTTTAAGATTCTATGGTTTCAAAGGGTTGATGATTGTAATCGAATATTTCAGCAAACTTTAATGGAAAATTAATCACACCAAATCGATGGGTATTACTATTTTATGGTATATTGGTCATACATCATACATATGTAAGTGATGGGCTAATATAAATAATTTTCACCAACATTAAAAATGGTAACTGTACTTCACACTACTATATACATATATGAAATGAGTTAATTTCAAAAATTAGCCAAACAAAAACAAAAAACGTTAAGTACACTTTCTCACTAAAAATGTTACTTACGAAAAAAAGGTGAAAATGTGTTAGTGAAACACTGCAAAATAAGTAAACATACAAAAACAACTACTTTGAAAATTAAAATGAAAAAAAAACAGAATACGGAAAATAAATCAAATTAATTAAAATAGGTGGAAAAACTTTAAAAATTTACTATAAAGTGAATGAAAGATTTAAAAATATAACTGTTGCCAAACTAAAGTAAAATTGCTAAACAAAAGACAAAACCAAAAAAAAAAAAACGTTTTACTAAAAATAAATTAGATTACAATTAGACTTAAATAGACTACAACTTACTATACGAGTAAACAAGAAGATGTCTGGGTAATCAAGCGAGTTGGGTGTACCACAAACTCATTTCTTCATTGCTAATTTCACGCAAAACTTTGTGCAATATATTTATTAAATTCTCATTGTTTTTGTTCATATTTTTTTTATATGAAAAGTGATTTGTAAATTCTTTCCTAACTTCTTTTAACTATATCTTCCACCACCCCAGCGCCCACACTTAGCCAAAATACTTTGCCCCACAGCAATGAAATGCAGCGTCTTGAGCGTTTGTTTACTTTAGAGCGCGCTGTTCGTAGTTAAATTATGTACATATGAGTTGCTTAATGTGAGTAAAACAAATTTTTGCTCAATAACGGTACTTAAATTAAGAAAAAGTAGGTTTTCATTGAAAAAAGCAAAAAAAAAAAGATAGAAGAAAATAAAAATTAAACGAAAATAATGCTAACACAAAAGTTACCAAAAACACTATTAGCAGCATTTACAAAATTATAAAATTCATTGAAATTCACTGTTTTGAAAATCAAAATTATACATACAAACATACATTACAACTAATCGGAATGCAAATTAAAAAAAAAAAAACAAAAAACAAAACACAAATGAAAAAAAATACAAAAAATAAACATACATACATATAAACGTGTAAAATAGAATACAAATATTCACGACACAATCGTAATCACAATACGATCGTCTAGTCGTTATTAGAATTTTTATTTTCCCAATGTAGAATAAATCAATTTAGAATTATTTCAATTGAATGAAATGAGAATTTAAAATTAATTAATTACACTTAAGTAAAAGTACTTACACATACATAGGCGAAATGAGGAATAATTTAATTCCAGCTATTATGAAAAAACAAAAAAAAATTACTTAAGGATTGTTGAAAGTTTTATTATAATTATGCGCCAGCGTATTTTCTTTAGTGCATCACACATCACAGAGAAAAGGTCAATCAATTGCAAAAGAAAACCCCAATTCGAGTTTGAGATCAATAGTAAACGAAGGCCGTTAAAGCAAATAATAATAATTAAAACAAAAAAAAAAAAAAATACCAGTTGTTATTTAAGAAGAATAAATTAAAAAATAAATAAAAATTAAAAAATTAATTAAAAAATCATAATGCAAAATTATTATAAAAATATTAAATGAATTCAAACGAAGAAAATGAATAAAAAAAGACCTCTAAGAGCTGTACATTCATGAATTCATGCATAATATAGGTATGTTGTACACACATACCAGTACACATGAATACATATGTACGTGGGTGTACCCAGCCGCACTAAGGACAGGTTAATTTGATGGTTGCATGCCGGTGGTGATGAACTTTTCGGATGTTAGTGATAACGGTGATTAGTTAAAAAAAACAAAGAGTCATAGGCGTTATGAGGCCTAAAAAAAAAAGCTGAAGCTGAACATTATTGAACCAGCATTAATATATAAACTTATATATTATATATTATATATATATATATATATTAGATTAATACAATGAATCGCATAAAGTCAGCAAAACCAAAAAGAACAAAATGAAAACAATACAGATAAATTAATACAAACAACAACAACACTAAATAAGAATTAACGAAATGCAAAGAATATAATAAATCCACAAAATAAATTGAAAAAAGAAAAAACAAGAAAAAAATAATAAAATACACCAAAATAAATTTAAACAAAATGTGTTTTTTATTTATTTAAAATGTGGAATTTGTGTTAGAAAAACAAGATTAAATAAAAAAAAAATTGGAAAATAGTCCGATTATATTTTCTTCCACAAAAAATTAGTTTAATTATATTTTTGAAAAGCGGTGAAATATTGTATACTTTACTATACTCCCAATTTCTCAAATTCACTAATTTTGACTAACCTGGCGCCTCATCGGTTGTTTGTTTCTTCTTTTATGCCTTTCATGTACATAAAATGGTATATTAACTTTGGTCCGACGCATGTACCTAAATAAGTATTAGTAGGAGGAGGAAGTTAACTTAACCATGTCCGTCCATGTCCGTCTGTTTGTACGCTCATACGATTTTTTTTTTTAAATTGATCTTTTCAGATTTTTTATATATATCATGTGCATGGTTTAATATGAAATTAAAGATTATAAAACAACCTTTCGAAAAAGTATAAAAACGAATAGGCAACAATCACCTAACCATGAAAAGAAGTCATTGGAAATTGTATTTTCTCGTATTCTCGTATACAGCCGATTTTTAAGATTTGAATTTTTCAGATATGAAAATCTATATTTAATCCTAATGTGAAATACCATAAATTTAGTATGATCAAGAAAGGTATAAAGACTTTGTCATGACCGAAGACAGCTCTTCTTACTTGTTTTTTTTTTCTCTTAAGTTTAAACAAGTTGACTTATTTATATTTTTCAGAGTCAATTTATTAGCTGCTAATTGAATGTTCAGGCCAATAAACTTTTCTAATATCAATGGAATTTTTATGCCATAATTTAATTAATTGCCATATCTTAATATTTGTTGTAAAATATTTAGTAGAGTCAAGATTGTGTTAAAATCTTGTAGGGAAAAATACTATCAGATGATTTTGGTCAGTTGATTTAGTAAAAAAAAAAAAACATAATTTAATTAACCATAAATATCTATGGAAATATATACACGTATGTATATCTTAATATTGAAGGAAAATTTTGCTTTTATAAATAAAAAGTTGTTTTGTTTTATTTCTTTTTTAATCTGAAATTCACTGCTTCGTTTTCAGGCCAAAAGAGCCATCAATCGTTTTTCCTGTCGTTGTCGTCGTCCACTTGTCAAAATCGGTATTGCCGTAGTTCTTTTCTATAGCTATTTGACACACTGAATTTAGTAAGGACTAAAAAAAAACCGCAAATAATTTGTAACTTCTTATCTTTTTATTAAAATAAATTGTAATTTGTAGATTTAGTTATGTCATCTGTTTATTCAAATTAAAATAAAATTCATAGATGCTTTTTTAGGTCATTGTTATGTTGAATTGTTTTTGGGTTTTCGTTTAAATGGAACTGTTTCAGACCATATATTTTTTTGGAAATAGTGAAAAAATTACAACAATAGTTTTGGACGGTAGAAGTTATAGCTGCTATTTCGGAAACCACCACGTTTCCTCATCAGACTTCTTTTTCCAGACACCTTTTGTTCGAATGGAATTCGAACTTGGGATGCCCGCAGCACGAGCCAATGGTTATCCCAATTTAATTGTAATTTTTTCACTATTTCCAAAAAAATATATGGTCTGAAACAGTTCCATTTAAACGAAAACCCAAAATTCATTTTAATTGTACAGATGATAGTTTCTCTAGTTTCTCTTTTCCTAATGTCTGTCCGTAGAGGGTATACATTGCTTCTAAAACGTCCAATATTTCAGAAACGACTGAATTTACAGTTGGTTCTAACAGTCGAGGGGGAAGTCCTTTCCAACACTTGTCTAATATGACCCCGGTCCCAGAAACCATAATATTGTCACCAAATTTGTAGTTATGGATATTAGTGTTGTCGGAATTCAGTTTATTTTTTCAGAATAGATTTAATTGGTTCGAAAATAGTACGCAAATCTGAAAAAATTTGCTCAGCTTTTTTTATTGTAAAATCAATCCCTCGTGATTTATTTCCCAAAGACCTGAAAAAGTTTGTTGGCTACCCAGAGGATTCTTGGTCGTGAACTGCTTGAACCATATGAAAAATAATCGTGTCTTACTACTCTCAGGTGAATGACAGTCAAAAACTTTTCTCAATGGCTTGAACTTCTACACATAATCCCATCCTCTAACTTCTCCACACGACAAATACTTTAAATCATTTTTAGTATTAAAAATAAATCCATTTTTAAGGCATGTAGTCACTAGATTATTTATAAAGAACAATTCAATTTGAAACTAATTTAAATAGTTGAAAAACAGACAATACCGAAATACCATAAATATGTTGGCATTTGAAGACTCAATTAAACACTTATTTATGTACTCTTGCTAGCACCTACATACACGTACCATATGTACATGCGTATGTTATGCTAACGAAAATACAGACGGTCTTGTATCTGTGTGCTGCCTTTAATGCATAATTCAGTTCGTCTTTTAAATGAATTCTCATTCTAACTGACTCCACTGTTGCGAGCATAGTTTAAATATTCAAGACCACCGAAGTTCCAAAGTCAAGCTGGTCAAACGAGCAAGCGCTGTGTTTAAGTACCGATATGTATTCCAAGTACATTTGCCTTGTATGTAGTACATACATACTCTTATGTTTGTTTATATGTATGTTTGTGTGTTCTTTAAGACGTCAATTTGCATGTTGCATACTAAATTTTTGATTTTAGCTAATTTTTTATGCGGCTGATGTTTCCGTGATGTTTATTTTTTGACTGTCACATTCATATGTACACGTATGTATGTATATGTATGCACACATTTTGGTACTATTGTTACTGTTATTTATAATTTCTATGTATAATAACTAAAATTTATGCTTGACTGCGAGTAGTTCTTATCCATATGAAAATAATCATTTGAGGTATCCACTTAGTTACGAGCGGAAGTTCAAAAGTTCGTGGAATGAAAAGATTAAAGTTGTGAAACTATATACAATACAAGAATCAGAATATATTTTTAGAGCGGTTAAATCATATCTCCACTTGAAATAATTTTTTTGTCCATTTCCATAAACTCCAGTTTGGAGTAAACGTCAAAGTGTTGGAAGAGCACCGTACAAAGTAGAAAAATTTAACATCTGTTTCTGATTTGAGCTCACAACTGAGATCACCTGATGGATTCCTTTCCTCTTTTCGGTTGTCGTTCATAGAAATATTTCACATAGTGGATGTCTTCCTCTTCCTCTGCTTCCACCGGTGGGTACTGCCTCGAAAACTTTCAAAGCTGGAGTATTCTTATCCATCTGGGCCATACGACCGTTGTAGCCGCTGATTAGCTGAATTATGTCAATGTCGCCGTATATCTCATACAGCTCATGATTCCATCAGCTGTGGTATTCGCTGTTCCCAACTCGTAGAGGACCATAAATCTTACGCAAAACTTTTCTCCCGAAAACTCCTAGAGCTGACTCGTCAGATGTTTACATCGTCCACGCTTCTGCGTCATATAGTAGGACGAGTTTAGTTTTCGTTCGCTGAGAGAGTACTTTACTTTGCCTACTAAATCCATAGTAGCAACTGTTGGCAAGAGTGATTCTGCGTTGGATTTCAAGGCTGACGTTATTATTGATGTTAATGCTGGTCCCTAGATATACGAAATTATCTACGACCACGAAGTTATGACTGTCAAAAGTGACGTCGATATCATCGGCGTACGCCAGCAGCTGTACACTCTTATAGAAGATTGTACCTTCTCTATTCAGCTCTACCGCTCGTATTATTTTGCTCCAGCATTAAATTAAAAAAGTCACACGATAAGGAATCACCCTGTCTATAACCTCGTTTGGTATCGAACGGCTCGGAGAGGTCCTTCCCGATCCTGACGGAGCTTTTAGTGTTGCTTAACGTCAGTTTACTTAGCCGTATATGTTTTGCGGGGATACCAAATTCAGACATAGCGGCGTAAAGGCAGCTCTTTTTCGTGCTGTCGAAGGCGGCTTTAAAATCGACGAAAAGATGGTGTGTGTCGGTCCTCTTTTCTCGTGTATTTTCCAGGATTTGGGGCATGGTGAATATCTGGTCAATGGTTGACTTACCAGGTCTGAAGCTACACTGATAAGGTCCAATCAGTTTGTTGACGGTGGGCTTCAGTCTTTCACATAATACGCTTGATAGAACTTTATATGCGATATTAAAGAGGCTTATCCCACGATAATTGGGACAGACTGTGGGTTCCCTTTTTTGTAGATTGGGCAGAGCACACTTGGGTTCCAATCGCCGGGCATGCTTTCATCCGACCATATTTTGCAAAGAAGCTGATGCATGCATCTGATTAGTTCTTCACCGACGTATTTGAATAGCTCGGCCCCCGCCGCTTTGGCGTTTTTGGAGTTTCGGGTTCACCATCTCCGGGTGCTTCATTTTCACTGCCATTCAGCATGCTGGAGAAGTGTTCCCTCCATAGATTCAGTACACTTTGGTCATCTGTCACTAGCTCACCCCTCTGGATCCTACAAGAGTTTGCTCCGGTTTTGAAAGCTTCCGGAAGTCACCGTATCTTTTCGTAGAATTTTCGAGCGTTACCCTTGTCGACCAGCTTCTCAAGCTCCTCGTACGCGCGCGTTTCGGCCTCTTTCTTTTACCCCCTGCAAATGTGTCTTGCTTCCCTCTTCAGCTCTCGGTATCTATTCCACCCCGCACGTGTTGTGGTCGATCACAAGGTTGCGAGGTAGGCAGTGACAAGTGAGAAACTATTTCTTCAACTAAATCTGTTGTTAATCTATATAGAAACTCAGTTGCATTCAAGTGGAAATTATCTTCCACTTTACGAACCAAATGACTATCCAATGAACAAACAAAAGCCAAGGAAGAGTCTTGCAGTTCGAACGAAATTTTCTAATAATAAAAAAGGTGTTGCCTTAAAATATTTGTGAGTAAATTTTCACAAAAACAACTACATCGCGACAAGTTATTTTAAAGTTATAATACAATATACAATAGAATCCCACCACAGATAACGTTTTTACTTGCATGGACGATAGGAAAACCAAAAATGTTGTATACCCACAAGTATCTATAGTGTAAATAGACAAGGGTGTACTATTAAAATAAAATATTGTAATCTTACAACTCCGTCAAACTTAAAAACAAAAAATTGGGTTAAAATTCACGTGAACTGCTCAGAGTTGCTTAATTATCAGCATACAATTCTTAATTACACCGTAAACAGTTAAGCAACAATAAAAGATAATAAATTAAACTGTACTAAATATAATTTTATCATAAAGAACATATACGAGGAGACTAACAAAAGTTCGGTGAGTTGGTGACCTACAATTTGTTTTTGTTAAATCTAAAAATAGCAAATCCTTTGCAATAACTTTGTTAGTCTTCCTTTAAAATTTTAAAACTGTCGGCTAAAATGAAGATAAAAAAACGCAAGATAAGCTGATGATATGTCAGACGAAATTCCACCACCCAACGCATACAGAAATTCACCAAGTGATTCCCTTCGGCGTAATTTACAAATACTAAATATAAATATTCAGTGAGGGCCAAATTGTATATGGAACGACTGTACCGTCTTTGAAGACTATTTCTAAGCCAGTTTTCCATAGAGGACGAGCCCCGAGACTCGACCAAAATTTTGACTGATGACGTCACTGTAGCGCTGGTGAAGTCCAAAATTGACGAAGACCTACGATTGACACAAGAAATGATTGCTAATGTATTGGGCTTTAATGTCATGGCCGAATATTAAGTAATAAACTGGGATACGCGAAGAAGTTTGCTCGATGGGTACCACGAATATTAAATGAGGCCCATAAAGAGGCTCGAGGGCATTTTGCTCAATTTTTCCTAAACAAATTCGAAAATGGTCAGTCTAGCAACTTTAGTAAAGCCGTTACTGGAGACGAATCTTGGTTCTATAGGTACGATCCAAAAACCAAACAGCATCCCTTGGTATGGAGCCCACCCCTAAAATCTAAGCAACAAAAATCAGGGGCAAAAGTAATAATGTCAGTTTACTTCACCCAATCTAAAATCGTAGCTTCTATTCCACTGGAAAAGGGTCAGACGTTAACTGCAAAATGGTACACCGAAGAGTGCTTACCAAAAGTTTTCAAAAACTTGTTGGGAAGCCGCGCTACTTTTACATCATGATCATGCCACACTTCTGAAATAAAGAGTAAATTTATTGCGATCTCTGGGATCGAAGGAATACGCCCAGCAACACATTCTCCGAAAATAGCACCTTGTGATTTCTGGTTATTTTCAAAAATTTAAAAAAATTTAAAAGGAAAGGTCTTTAATAGCAACGAGGAGGCGGTTAATGCTGAACTTGATGAGCTTAAAAAGCAAGATTTTGAAGACTGTTTTCAGAAGTGGATCTATAGGCTTAAGAAGTGCATTGAAATCAATGACGATTATCTAGAGAAGATAAAAAAGGACAAAAATTACGAATGAACGCAAAGAGAATTTTTTATTTTTTTCGTTTTTTCTGCTCAACTTACCGAACTTTTGTTAAGCCTCTCGTATATATAATATATACACACATAAATATCCCATAAAAAGCTTATTTATAATTGTAGTATTCTGGGCTAAATTGTGGTGTGTTGACAACAACCTATTTATTATTGTCTTGTTGACCCTTTTGGAGTGCAATGCCTTTGCAACAACTTTTTATACACAGACATACATACATACATATATAGGCTCGTACTACACACAAATTAAAATAAACAGTGCATTAATATTGTATTGTACTGTACGTATTAAAGTCTTCTATTGTTTTAATTATAAACTCAACACCAACTTTACACACTCGCATGTGCAGTGAATTAATAATATTATATATACACGCACCATGCGCACCTATACACACATTTGTAGATAAACAAAGCATTAAATAATAACAAATAAAATATGTGAGTGCGCGTGCAATGAGACAACGGAACCGAAGAGAACTCATTTGAGTGTGTTATCATTTAAACTTCAACTATTTTTGTTGTTATCTATTTACCTTTACGCTTGCAATGAGCGTGCAGTGAGCCCTTTCATTACACTCATTTATGCAAATCGAAACAACACGATCACTAAAGTCTGCACATATAGAGTCTTTAGGCGATCTGTCTCCCTGTCAATCACCCAGCCAGCGAGCCACACGCCAACTAGTCAACGAACCGGCCCCAGCCAACTGCATCAGCCAGACACATTCCTGCGTCGCCGTGGTCACCGTGTGTGCGTGCGCGTTGCGATAATTATAAATTCAAATGCCGGCGTACAGCCGTCGTAGCGCCGATGACCGCCCCCGCAAGTCGTTGCGTTCAGAAGTTGTAGTAGTGCAGCCATGCAACGGCATTTCATTCGCTCAAACAATCGGTTCGATGCGGTTGTAGTTGCATTTTAGTTTTCGAGCCATAAAATGTTTCAGCAACATTTACAATGGAGTAGTTGGGAGGGATAGGAATGTAGATCACTTTTGGATCGATGGTTATTGCTCAACTAAATGAATGGAAAAATGTTCAAGGATTGAGCACAGTCAAATATCAGCCTACGAGCCCTTCTTGTAAAAAAGCTTTAGATGTATTTTTTGTTGTAACAGTTATTATTCAAAATACTGTCAGCTCTCTTAGTAACTTTCCTGCCCAATCACGTCCGGAAAAGAGTATCTTTACAGGTCAGTCGAATAGAATGTTTGACTATCTCGTGATAGCCGATCTTTTCGACTTCGATCGAACTGTGGGAAGTAAATCTTATTTTGCCCGCTTAGTGCTTATTTGCTTAATGTATTTGGACTCTCTACCTAAGCTTAACCTTTTGCTAGCCGCCGCAACTTTCCATAGAATTTCCGAGCATTATTCTTGTTGGCCATCACCTCAAGTTCTTCACACTCACTCATTTCGGCCTTTCTCTTTTTCTATCAACAAATTTGTCTCGTTTGCCTCTTCAACTTTCGGTATCTTTCCCAAATGGCACGAGTCGCGGTCGATCGCAACGTTACCAAATTACCAGTATTTCTTCTCACAACTGCGAGGCAACAATCCTCACCGTACCAGCTGTTCCTTCGACATTGCCGGAAAGGCAATTGTTTCTTCTTGATAGTACATAGGAAAGCTTAAAATTCCATTCCACACTTCCACTCTTTTATAACGGACGACTGAATGTTGCTCTCACCATGAAGCCGATACCAAAGTTGCGCTCCTTTTTTTTACTATTAGCGCCTATTGGTGTCCATCCTTTTGCATGCGTCGCATTTCTTGGAAGGTGGTACTTTTCCAATTAAGGCGATCGTATATTTCAGGGTGGCATTAAAATTTCTACAGTGGTCATTGGCTAAAGTTGAGTCTCCCATCCGATGATGCAAGGCGAGTAGATGTAAATTGAGAACACATTTACTCAGCTAGCCGCTTATCTCAAGACAAACGCCCAATTGCAGCCGCACTTCAAGTGAGCATAAACCACAAAAAGACTCCAGTGTACCCTTAAACCGAATACATTCAGAAGGCATCACTGACGCTCCGTCTCTTTTAGCGGTGAGCCAGGGCTCTAAAAGCATCGGTTACCGCATCTCGTTTGCTTTCCAGGTTTTGAGACGACGACACAAGTTTAGGAATTGAGTATAATCTTGCGATTGTAACTGCATACCTTGAAGCAGGACTACACCAATACCATCCATGGATTTGCCTTAAAGTTTTTAATTATTTTTATGTTGAGAATTTTTCTATTTTATTTTTATTTTTTATGAAATTCTTTAAATTAACTTTATATATATATTATATGACCTGATATAACATTGAAAATTTGTTTAAAATTTAATACAAAAATATCTTTATGCTCCTGCTCTCAAAACCTTCATGATCTGGGGGTAGCTGAGCACTGAAATGTTGCGCTAAACCTGTTGGCGTCTGGCAACATGTTTCTAAACATTTAGTTTGTCGAATTTGGTTGCGGCGCTGTGTCCGTTGGGGCTTCTTTGTTGGTTCGCTCAGTTTTAAAGTGAAGTTCGTGTCGATCGGTACTGGTTTTGTTGAGATCGCGCGCGTCTACTGATAGCAAATTCAAATAGTTTGTAATATTCTGCTCCGCAAAAGCAAAGTGAGTTGAATGGTGATGAAGTGTGTATGTGTGTGTGTGTGGTGGCTGAGTAAACTTAAAGTAGCTTGAAAGTGTTAAAGAGTTTCTTTATGGAGCTTAGTTTTTTTAGTATTCTTTGGTTTGTTTTGAATATCTTTATGGTAAATTACCCTCTTGAAATGTGCGTTCTATTGGTAATTTGTAATTAACAACTTGTGTGAAGTGTGAAATACTTTTTAGTATTCATTGAATGTAACAAATCTGAAATATTATTATTATTTTTTTTCATGTTTAATTGTCAGCAAAAGTGATGAAAATTTAATAATTTCGGTGGTAAAAAAAAGATTTGTTTCTTTTTATTTTTTAATTTTTTAATGTTTTGTTGTTGTTTTTTTATTTTGATTTTTTTTTTTTGCACACACATGCACATGCACAGACAGACAAGTGTAATTAAATATGTTTGTGAAAAAACGTGACAAAACCAGAAGTCTAACTTGAAAGATGACTTACTTGTTGCTGTGGGGGGTTTTCGTTAAAGCCGGCAGGGGTTTGCTTGTGTTGTATTTGTAAATTGTCGGTGAATTGTTTCTTTTTTTCCGTTTTTTGAAAATCATTATCGAAAATGCATGAATATTATATAGAAACTTCAAAAACTGCTGAGTTCGTGTGGTTAGCTTTAGCAAAAAGTGGTGCCTAAAGAGTCCCAAATTGGCGCCGGCACTGACAATTATGACAATTTGTAACACAATATGAACATTTCTACAAACATTTTTATTTTTAATGAGTTGGTGTGGGTATGCAAAGTTATTTGTAGTTTTGAACGAATTATTCTTTTTTAATAACACACCTATACATATGTATACATATATTGATATTCTAAGGTCAGTGTACAAATATGTATGTTTGTAAATGTGTACATATGTATGTATTCTACGAACGGAAGTGGAGCATATGCGTTGTGTTAAATGTGTTTGACATTATTAATGTGCAACAGAGCGCATAATTATACCAACCGAAAATATAAATTAAAATTTGTAGAAAATTTCCAAAAAAAAAAAATCAATAAAAAATGATAACAAAAAATTAGATCTAAGCCGGTCAGCGTTGTAGCACTTGATTTTTAAGTAATATTTTAAAAAATTAAAGCGCATTAATACATATGTATATATATATATGTGTGCGTAGTGCACGTGTGTAAATATACATACTTACGCGTATATGTACCATATATGTACCTACATGTTCTTGATATTTACTTGTTTACATGAAGTAGAAGCATTTTTTTCTATTTTTAATTTATTTTTAATTTTGTAATACTTGAACCTATCGCCGTTTGGGAATACATATGTGAATATGTATGTATGTCTGTATGTAAATTTCTGTTTAAACATGACCTTTTGACTTTTGTGGCACTCATTATGCATGTTCCTTTTGTGTTTGTTTTTGTTTTTGTTTTTGTTTTTGTGTGTTACTTTTATGCCACATACATACATACATACCATATATGTACATATTTGTATACATATGTACACACATTCTCTCTGTTCTTGTTCTTGCTTTTGTTGCTTTATTGGTTAGTGCTGATGTAGCAATAATTTAGTTAAAAAATAATAATAATAATATTGAGAAAAAAAAACAAAAACCGCGCGCCTTTCAGATTAATAATAATTGTGCTTGCAATGCTTCACTGCGTCCGTCTACCACAATCGTACACACATCAACAAACAAACATACTCAGTGCACAAGTATGTTGTTGATTTGTTGTGATGCCGATGCCGATGCTGATGCTGTTGTTGTTAGTCGACCAAAAATAAAAGAGAAAAAAATAAATAAAAATATACAAATAAAAATAAATAAAATCGTGATAAGGCAAACCAGTTGGTGCAGTGGTATTTGTATCTAGGTATAGTCCGGTATGCGTTGACCCTGTAGGGAAATTATAGTGTGATGAGTGAGCTAAAAACCGGTCAGCTTGAGTTTGTAAGGTTTTGGTCGAATTTGATGAGATGTGTGAGTTCGTTATGATTGTGTTAATAATTAAATTATCTATTTTATCTTCGGCTTTTTTATATATATATTTTATTTATGATCTATGTTTGTATGCAAATCATACCGATTTTCATCGATGTCTCTGTGATCGCTTAATCCGTTAAAGTAATTTATTTTAAAGTTTAGTTCGCAACTTGTAGGAAATTGAATTTGGTCGCTGGTCGCTGGTCCCTGATCAATTTGCGGGAAACAGAAGTATGTTTAACTAAGTTAAAAAAAAATTTCCTGGAAAGAAAAGAATTTCAAGTAAATGTAATCATAAGCATGATTTTTTGGACCTTGATAGGTTGGACCCTGGTACACTTTTTTTAACAAATGACTGAGAATGAGAAAAATACTGACAATTTCCCGCATAATTTTCTGGGTAGTTTCGGATAGCAAACATTCATAAAAACGAAGAATAGACATAATTCAGTAATATTGTAACTGTACTTTCTAGGACTTTTTGGCGTTAGCTCAGAGTTAAAAACAAACAATCCTGTACCGTAATGTTAAATCACATCAGTGAACGTACCGGCAAAAGTAGGAAAGAAATTTACGTGATACACGTACGTCAATCGTATGAACGGAAAATGAAGCTGTCTATTTCTATATTTTATCTTTTAATTAAAGTGATGTTGAAGAATGAAGACCTGTTTTCGACCATGCCGAAAACTTTATACCTTTCATGATGTAACAGAGCCCCTGTTTTCCGATTTCGATGATTTTCGGTGGCCGATTTTGGTCCCAAACGTCATATCTGAAAAAGTCTATATGATATAGTTCTCCGATTTCGTTGATTTTCCAGCCGCAATATTTATTTGTAGATACGAATGCATAATAGCAAATAGAGACGGACTTTTGCTAAAACTTCAAACCTGAAAAAATCAATGTATGGGGGCTTCTTACTCGTATGTATTATAGCTGTCCAATTTCGATAATTTTCAATACCTACGTATAATTTACCAATTTAAAGCTCTTAGACACTTTGTTGGCTGAAAAATCCGTCATATATGTACATATATGCTACAGTGATCCAATCTGGCCGGTTTCGACAAATGTTGGTTTAAATGTAACACTGCATCTGTGTACCAAGTTTGGTTGAAATATCTCAAAACCTGTTGGACAAGTTTGCGTACAAATGGACGAAAAACGGATATGCCTAAATCAATTCAACTCGTTATTCTGACCCGGATCGGTAGAAGTTTTCATGTGTCTTCTCTTCCTCATGATTCGAACGAAAGTTAATATACCATTTCATGTACGTGAAAGGCATAAATAAATTCTGTTATTATAGCACGTCCCAAGTTTATCCACTAGTTCGCTTTTTAGTTGATTTTGTTGGAGGGCCTTTTTTATTAAAAAAAAACTGTTCTCTTTGTTATTTTTTTTTTATTCGTCGAAGCATCATATTCTTGACCAAATTTGGTGCTCTGTCATTAATTCTTTTTGAACTAAATTCAGTATTTTGTAATTGATTCTAAAATTTAATAATATTTACAAAATTGTATTTATTTGCTCATATGTACATATCTATTTTGAATTTACTCAGAGTTTTCTTGTATCTATATGTATTCAGGGAATTGTCCGCTCATGGCTGTTATAATCCCAAACTACATGACGGATGTCGTGATACCAAAAAATACATTTTAAAGTGACGAGTTATACGTTCATGTACCTATGTATATACATACGTGTATTTTGTATAGTAAAATTTTTCCTTAATTTATTATTGATAATTTCGGTAGGAAATGCTATACTACTATTCGTGGGTTCTTTGAGATGAGATCGAGCTTGCTGTCTAACTATGTTTTAAATTTGTCTATGGTCGATTTATTTTTATCTCTGAAAAGCAGAGAATGCTACCCCCTTCAAAATGACACGAAAAATTTCATATTTTCCGAAAATTTTCATTACTTCCTTCCGTTATGCAACACGAGATGTGTTCTCAGTTGCTTATATACAACCAAAATTATTATTATTTATTTTCTTATTTTTTTTAAAAATTATGGAAAATTGCGCCACAGATACATCTATAAATTTTCCTTTTCCGTAAAAATTATATCATCACGACAGCAGTAGACAATATAAATATTTTATATGCTCTCAATAAGCTCACAAATTCTTAGCTTTTTATTTCATTCAGACATTTGAGAACCCGTGTATTCCTCCGTTAATTTCCAACAGGGCATTTATGTATGTTGCTGCCTTCATTGTCATAGACTTAGAAATGTAGTAGCAGAATTGAAGAACTCTGATCTTTGATAATGTTTTTGTTTTCATTATGATTTGTATCTACATGCGTGTACCTATATATCTTTGTAATGCGTAAAATCTTAAAAAAAAAAAAAAATTAAATGCAAAATAAGTGGTGATGATTGATATAAATTGTAAGCTATGAGTTCACGAAAGATTATGTTACTTGGAATTGATTCGTTATTGACTACCGATAATAAAAAAAAAGGTGTCGGACAGAAACAGAGGAGATAATTGAAATAAATTTCTATTCATTTATTTTATTATTAATTCGAAAATATAGTATTATCCATTTCGTGGTTTCAAAAGTACAGGGCTGTATTTTGACATTTGCCAAACTTATCTGTCAAATCAAACAAGTTAAAAGTCAAGTATTTACACATTAAATTGGATCGCTTAACAAATGCACAATACACAAAAATTTCTGAAACCAACAACAAAAATTGTGATTCAAATATGACCATGTTTCGTGCTTTAAGAGGAGGTTATGGTGCACATAATCGTCCAACTACTCAAGCTGTTGTTAAAATTTTAAAGAAATTTGAATAGACTGGATTGATTGCAGATATTGTAAGGCCTGTGCAGCACCGTTTTTTCTTGATCTACCTCAGATATCGCTACTGCTACTGTTGCTGAAGACCAGAATGTGTCTATTTTTCGATGATCCAAAGATCTGGGACTTTCTTACTGCACATTATGGTGCCACATGCGCGACAACCTTCCCAACAGCGTAATCTATCATCTTGGCGATGTCAATTGGCCACCGAATTCGTGCGTTTTGACACTGGTGGACCTTTTTGGTAGGGCTACACGAGACACAGTGTTTTAGCGGATAAATTTTGAGCACTTAAAAATCAACATTCGTCAAGATCCTGCAATATATGCCAAAAGGCGGTCGAAAATTACCTCAATCGGATCGTAACGTTTATTTTCGAAACCGCAAATGAGAATAACCCTGTATAATGGGGAGTAGTGAATGAATCACAATTTAAACAAACGAGCACTTAAACTCTTTCTTTGAATGTGACATAATTTAATTAATAAATTTCTTTTTTTACTTGCATACTCATGTTTAATTGTGTTTTTCCAACGAACATTTAATTTAAAAACTTTTTAGAAAAGCGTCTTTGTAATTACTAATTAAGACAACGTTGAACGTAACCGAGTCAAACTTTTAATGTGAGTGTATTAAAATTCAATTATTATTTTTAATTGCGTAATTTTAGTTAATTTGACGTTCAGACACAGTAGAAGTTACAAAGAGTATGCAATAGTTTTTCAGCTAAATGTTACCTCATAAAATGTGGAAATGAGAAAACTAAAGGTGCTGAGGCTCTCACAGCCGGAGGGATCTTATTTTCGTCATGTTGGCAACACAGTAGTATAGCCAGAAATCTCTCCTGAGACTAAGATGGAAAGTCTCCCACCAAGAACAAAATACGCAGCGCCATCCGATATCTCATTTAGTAGAGAAAATCTTCCAGATTTCTACGAAAAACGACGGTGAAAAAAGGTTTCCAATCGACACGCAGGTGAAGGAGGAGGTACATAGGTGGACGATGGTATTTTCGGAAAACTACTTCGAGGAAGTCATCAAATAATTGACACCCCGCTTCATACCTGCGTAGGAATGACGATTATGTCGAAAAGTAGCCTAAAAATTTGAAAATCCTAAAAATTCAACACACTTAATTTCTGGATATGCCTATATAAAACAATATGGAATGGGGAGACAAATCAATTTATTCATGCCTATTTGTCTGGCAGTGCACGTTAACTCAAGTATTGAGATATTTTGATGAAACTGGATTCGCACATTCCTTGGAACACATGCACCTCCGTCGATACTTTTTTCTTTTCACGACCCGCTTGACTCGAGACCATATATGGTATAATATTTATTTAAGGCATTAATCAACAGACCTTAGCCAAACTTGGGATGTATGCTACTTTTAAGACCTCTCAAAAACAGAACTACGTTTCAAATAATAAAGCTACCTTTCACCGCTCTGCCTTCTTCTTCTTTCCTTGCTGGTGTAGACACCGCTTACCCGATAATAGCCGAATTAACAGTATTACTCTATTCATTCCTTCTTTTCACAGTTTGGTGCCAATTGGAAATGACAAGTTCAGCCAGGTCGGTTCAGCATATAGTCGCTTGTACTGTGGAAAGGCTACAAAACATGTTCGAATGAAACTGATATACCACGGTCATACAAACGGATTAATAAGGTTCTATCTACCCGAAGGTATGGACTACTGCTCAAGCTTCACTGACAGATTTCGAGGTAGTTATTCTGGATAAACCCCAAAAAGAAGCGATAGTAGCAGCAAATACAGACTCCATTCATTTTTATACGGTTAGGCCGAAATTAGATAACCCCGTCGTTGGTGAAATCCGCCTAAGGAAGCTTGGTATTAGCAAATCCTTTCATTTACAGAATTACTATAGTGTTTTTCAGACGAAACTAGGGGATATGAAGCTATTAATTATCTAGGCGTAAATGTATTCCTAGTAGATTACATCTCGTAAACTTTTTTGGATAGTCAGACCGACTTAAAAACCCGGGCATCTGTAATAAAGATATGAGAAACTGTAAATAATTGCCCCAGATCACTTCACGCAATGACTAAGTAGTTCTCACATATCACGTAGGAACATATCTGGTAAAATGGGATGGCGGGCAAGCTTGCTAAGAGAGACACTTCCCTTCCAATTTCGTTACAATGGAAGAGTTTGGGCATGCACCATTACCGCCAACATGGGATTAAAGAAGGTCACGAGAGCTTACCGTACTAAAAAGAAGAGAGATATCTACAATTATGCGTCTTCATGCAGAGCATATTTTATTTGGCAGGTATGGCGAGATGCGTACCATCAAAAGAGTAGTTGTAGGAGTAGCAGCAGTTTGATATCTCTGGTGGAGGAAAAAAACTTGAACGTTGTAGCGAGTTTAAATATACTTCGATCGCTCAGTTTGTCAATCTCATCACATTCGTTTGACTATCAGGTGACCACTCGTATCGTCAGTGGAATCAAATGAAACCACTTCAACCTTGCTTAAACTTAAAAACAAATTATCTATACTGGCAATGGCTTCCGATTAGTGACTTCTGTTAACAAATACCTTGCGCATATCTCTTTTGTAAACCGTATGAGAATTTCATACTTCCTCATGAAAAATTCTACTCAGTTCGCTACGATTGATGCATAACAAATTTTTGCTTAATATTCTACATATTCGCATTAGATCTGAGCATTCTATTTTTATTTTTCTATTTGTTTGTTTGTTTTTAATGTTTTAATGCAAATTTTTGCAATAAACCAAAAGTCTCGCCCGAAATTCGAAAAACCATAGTGCACTTTTTAATTCAATTGATTTCGCATACGAATGAATATGTGATTATGTGTACATATATGTCCGTGTATGAATATGTTCTTTTGGCGGCTACCGCATTGAAGCCACTTCGCATGCGCATATTCCGGTTAGTCTTCTTTGGACTTAGAAATACTCATAGTTACAATTCGTTGTTTGCGCAAACAACACGCTCAGCACCTACATACTCGTACACATAAGTACACGTATATGTATACAAAAAAATTATATTTGAATATATAAATATATCTACGAGTATCTGTATGAATATATTGGTATGCTTGTATTTGCTGCTTCAATAGCTAATAAAAGCAATAATGTTGAGCGATCTCTTCATTCGTGGCGTTGAATTTTTGATTCACCGACTCACATTTGCACAAGGTTATACACTCTTCTATGCGCTTCTTCGCTTCTTCCACCAAGTTCCAAGTTTCTGGCCATTTAATATGCATGAGAGTTTTAAGCTCTTAGGGCGACGCGGCGTGCGCAAGCACCAAACGATGACGACTTTTGCATTTGCAAAGAAGATTGTCGCAATGACGCGATACATAAATTGATAATTAAAGCGCGACGGTGACGGTGAGGGCGGCGGCGTCAGCGTCAGCGACTGCGTGAAGCGGCTACTTGCTTGTTGACTCGTCCGCCAGCTTGTTGTCAGTTCGTTAACGTCTTTTATGGTATATAGTGCTTTTGAACCAGCCATCTACTACTTAGTTACATGATGTTGTTGTTTATGCTCTTAAGTTGTTGTAAAACTTTAGCACTGTCGTCTCGCTCATAAGTTCATGTGAATTAGTGAATTATGCTCACTTTGGTCGGACTCAGTTTCGTTCAAGGCTTTGAATTGCATGCGCTGAAAATTTTTTCGAATACAAATGCGCAAACTCATTGTGGTACGATAACAACAACAACAATGTGTGTGTTTGGAAAATGTTGACAACAACAACACAATAACATTGGTCATACAGGCGTTCGAATTCGCGTTGGTGCGATGGTTTAAGAGTTTTCCGTAATCATCAATGTTGTCTTCTTAACTTTATATAAATTGTTAATAGTTACATACATATAAATGTTAACTAGATACATGCATATATAACTAATGTAGTAAAAAGGTGTACTTGACAAGTGTCGTATATAGGTATATATATTTTTTTATGATTAATGAGTGTAAGTCGCCAAAAGTCGATTTTTTAACTCATTTCATTTTTTGGGCAGAAAAAGGTTATGCTCATAATGTTTGATCACAGGGCCACAGGGTGGGTCAAAACCATATTTAATTTTTTTTATAAAAATCGATAAGTGGATCAATCAATTTTTTTCTCACTACCATGTCTTCTTTTAGACTTGTGGTTTTCAAAAAAACGCATATAAATTAATGTTATGACCAAAAATTCTATAAATATTATAACTTATAAATACCTTCTGCTCAAATATAAACGAGATTGTTCAATAAACAAAAATGGTTAATTATTCTTCAATATTTATTTTATCCCCTTTAAAATAGTCACCATTAGAGGCGATACACATATGCCACCTTTTTTTCCAATCTTCATAACACTTCTGGTAGGCCGCTTTAGATATGGCTTTCAGTTCCTTCTTCGAATTCTCTTTTATGACTTTAATCGAATGAAAATGCTTTCCACGAAGCGGCAATTTGAGTTTAGGGAAAAGAAAAAAGTCACACGGTGCCATGTCGGGTGAATACGGTGCTTGCGGAACAATATTTTCGTTGTTTTTGGTCAAATAATCGCGTACAAGACGAGACGTATGAGCAACAATTTTGGAACAAGTCGAGCAGACACACGTCTCATGCCCAAAACATCGTGAATAATGCTATGAGCGGATCCATTTAATATGTTGAGCTCACTAGCTATCTCTCTTTCAGTCACACGACGATTTTCCAACGCAATTTTCTTTACTTTTTCGACGTTTTCTTCGTTTATTGACGTTGCTGGACGACGATCATGGGGCAAGTTCTCCAGCGATGTACGGCCGCCCTTGAATGACTTATACCAATCAAAAATACGTGCACGTGATAGGCAAGACTCCCCATATGCCTTCTGCAACATTTTCATTGCGTCCGTCGCACTTATTCCATTGGAATAACAAAATTTCAAACAAATTCTTTGCTCAACGTTAATTTCCATAATAAAATTCGAAAAACACACTCGAGGTTGACTTGTTTATAGTGCCGTAAAAAAAAACTATGTGACAGATAGCTCTCAAATTTGACATGTAAACATATAACAGTCCTGGCAACCTAAGCAAAAAAAAAGTATGGCCATATGTCTTGTCCTTGTCGAGTTATGGATAAAGTCTCATTTATATTTGAGTAGAAGGTATTATGTATTAAAACTGATATCGGGCAAGTGACTGTTGCGGCGAATAAATTCCAGCCGAAAGTCCCAATTTTCGACCACTTTTTGAAGTAACTCGAGGCCATATGCCAGCGATAACCCGCCGAATATTATCATCCAAGACATCAATCGTGTCAGGCTTATCTCCAACTTCACACAACCCTACAAAAAATTGTCCACCGGCGTTAAATCGCACAATCTTGGAGGCCATGCAACAGGCTCACAACGAGCGACTCCACGACTCTATAGTGCTCCCCATTGACTGTAACATTATGGCCGGCTTCATTTTGGATGAAATAAGGACTAATGATTCCTTTTGCCCATAGATGTAAGGGCGTCTCAACACTGTCCTATGAAATTTCATCACTCTAAATGCGACAAATGCTTATTAGAGTACTCATATAATCAAAAGCGAGCTTCATCGCTGAACAAAATTTTCTTGTGGAAATCGGGATCGTGATCGGGATCGGCCATCTCGTTTTGAGCTATTCACTGCACGGCGACGTGCATCCATAAAGTGAATGGGCACAGCTCCGTTTGTTGAACTCAATACGATTTTCTACGATACCCTGCTCCACAGCAATAACGTCTTTGGTGCGCACTGTATGGCGTCTCTGAGGATGTGCATTATCCACTATAGTAAACGTGAAACCGATAAGAATCGAATATTGGAGCCAATACGTTATGCATCACGCGAACCGAACCATTATTTTGGTAATAAATTTGCATGGTTTGCAAACGTTGTTTCATTACGGAGTGACAAACCAAACTGAGTATAAATAAAATAACAGCTGTCAAAAAGACCAGCTCCGAAAAAATTATTACCATATTGGAAGCCATCCTTGTAAATAAAACACCCTTTACGTAAGTGGTAATAAAATACAGAAAGCTCAAATTTAAATATGATTTATTTGAATGAAACAAAAATTAGTAGAAAATCCGCTGACTTCCTGTGACTGTCCTTGCGGTTTGTTGATTATCATTGCAACCAGTAACTTTTTCAGTGAATTTGCGGATCATGCAGCTTGAACTTGTGCATGATAGCCACATATCCTTTCATTTTCTTCTCCACTTTTCTCTTAAGTTTCATTATTACGAACATAAGAGACATTAGTCATACAAATAACCCTTCCACATAAGAACAAAGAAACTTCTCAGCAAAAATAGTTATGGAAAGAATGTTTAGCAATGAATCGAGCGAATCGATGAACGAACGTTTTACAATGGAAAATTACAAACGGCGCAATATACCATCTATCTGGTTATGGCATTACTCGCCCAATAGTGATATCTATAACAGATCTCGTTAACTTCTTCATGATAGATTATATTAAATGACGAATAAGCCACCTATACTTTTATTTAAAACATACAAGTTTTCTTCGACTTATCGTTGATTCATTTCTCAGAGAGAAAGCTAGTACTACAAGCAAACAAGCCTGGAATAAAACAAAATATTTATCTTAATCAGGACGACGTTTTCAAAAGGTAGCACTTTTTTACGAGACGTTATGGAGTATTTCTCACTTGAACTTACACCTACATCCATAAGGGAGACACGTAAATAAGGGAAATCTACCCATTTAGGGCTCCGAAGTTCCTCAAATAATTGTAATGGCCATCCAAAAAAACTTATTCGGCCTAATGCTGAATATCGTCTACGTCTTCGCTGACGATCGTCAATGTTCATCGTCACTTTCATCGCTTCGTTTTAGTTTAGGTATTCTGTACAAGCAATGCAGACGAAACGCGAAAACCCTGCGTACGGGAAATTTTTTTTTTGGGAAATTTATTTGTGAAATAATAGTTTTTCAGTTTTGATATTCGAATCATATATTCAAGGTGTGAAGTTTGTTTAAATCAATAAAAGCGGGTTTTAAATGAAAAAAATGGAAAATAGTTGTTCTTTTCAAGCTCAAGCGATGAAGAAGGGCTGCTAATGTCGCGCTGCGGTTCATTCACATCAAATATAACACAAGCTGGATTTATAAGCTCTTCGAATCCCAACAAATTTGCAACAAATTCTTCAAGAGTGGTCTATACCATCTGCTTGTAACCCCTCCGCCGGTTATTCTTGACTCTTTCTTGTGGTTCATCATTTTTTTCTTTATTTTAAATTTGAAAATAAAATATGTATGGTGGTAAAATGATGAAACAAGAAAAATTTAATATTTTTCATGCTATACGAGGTGTGACAATTAAGTAATGAGGCTGTTTCCATAAAAACCGTATATTTCAGGCTAGCGTGCGGGGAAAACCATTGTGAGCTTCGTCGTTTGGTTTCCAGGTCATATTGAAAAAACCAGCTCTTATAAATTTTAGCGTACGTTTTCGAAGCTGTTTCGCCCAATTCGGGGCAAAATTTTAACGCGACACGTTGCTCTTGATTTCGCTTTTCCATTTTCATGACGAGCACCACGAACAAACGTTTACTCAACACGACACAGCAGGCGAACTAAACAAGCTAGAGCGATAGCAAATATATCAATGAAGAAGAGAAGAATGCCGGGAGAAAAGGGAATTTCAAGGTCGCAGGGTTACCACCATCGCTATATTACTTTATTGTCACACCTCGTAATATGCCTTATACCATCCGTCGCCACCCCGCACAGGTGGTCCTACTGCATTAGTTTTTGTGAGAATAACTCCGCTTTTAAATTGTGTTGGATAATGCCTTTGTGGAAACCCCTAGCTAAATGTGACTTATTTTCCATTTCTGCTACAAGAATCTCAAATTAAGCGCTTGTCGTTATCTATATTCTGTGTCGTCTGTTACGTTGAAGGATCGTCAGTATAATGTATGACGATAAGAAACGACAGAAAACGATGGCGATAACCCTGACGAGCATCGTGTGATGATACTGTTGAAGATGACGTTAAACAGCATGCCAATGTATCCATATCGTTATTTTCATTTACTATAATTACTATGTATATTATCTGGGGAGTTCTTTGGTCCAGAGGTACGATTGGACCTTACTTCATTGAAAACGAAAACGACGAGACTGTCATTATCACTTCAGAGCGTTGCGGTCATATGATATCCAATTTTTTTTCGGCCTGCAATTGAAGAAAAAGATTTGGACAATATGTAGTTTCAACTTGAGCGTATATGTCTTTATTGCGAGACAAATTTTCCGCCCGTGTAATCTTTCGTATTGGCGATCTCAATTGGACACTAAGATCATGCGTTTTGACACCGTTGGACTTTTTTTGAGCTCCTGATCTCAACCCTAATAGGTATCAAGAAGTGGTTGAAAATTACATTTAACGGATTGAAGTTTTTTATAAAACTTTATAATGAAAAAGCATTTTACCAAAAAAAAATTTCGACAAACAATCTGTTGTCTTATCAGCCATAAGTGTTTTAATAATAAAAAAAAAAAACAAAAAAAAAATTAAAATTAATTCACAAATTAAAATGCAAACAACTATTAGTATACTTTTGTACCACCCTGTATGCATAAAAATAATTTCTTTTTAATGATATATTTAATAAAACGAAATAAGTACAATACGAGCAGCCGATAAACTTAAAATAATATTATAACAAAAATTTGCTACACAATCAATTAAATTACTCATCACATTAATATCCTGTACGTCATGACTTGCAAGCCTTCAATTTGACGCTTTCAAAGAAATGTCTGAGTGTTTTCTTTTTTTTTTGTATTTGCGTAAATCTCTATAGAAAGTCAATCATTTGAAGTGTGGCAAGAAAATATAATATTGTTATAATATAATATATTTAAGCGTATATTACTCCAATAAATACTAGTATGTATGCAATTATTAATATGTAATATTTATACCTATTTAATAGGCACACGACCTCAATTCATAAATGGAGCAATTTTAAAATCCGCAAATGAGTTCATTAAATCGCACTCGTGATAGTTTACCGATTCAATAGAAAATTAAGTGTAATGTTTAATTAATAAATTGAGATTTTGAAGTGTGTGCTTAGTATTTTTTTTTTCCAAAACGAGTTCTTACTTTTCATAATTATTCGCTATTTACATAGTCACCGGCAATGTTGCCAGCGTTTATTTCTTTCGATTTTACTTTCATAAACGCAAAAGTCGCGTTGAACTAAAAACACGTGTAAATAATAAATAATAACAAAAACAGCTAAGTACAACAATATGAATGTAATTACAACTAGTAATTACGATGCCGGTTTTAGGTTTTAGGTGAATATTGCATACATATGCACATACATACGTGTACATATATGTTTATACAACTATTTAGCTCAAACAGCTAAGCCGCCACTTAGGCTTTCCTCTACGCCTTCGTTAATTATATACGTACATATACGGCTTACAAATTACTGTACATTTTGTTTACCATGCATTTCTTATCGCAATTGTTTTCAATAGAAATAATCATTTGCAGCTTAATATTTTTGAATTTATACACATATAAATAAATGCCATATACCATATACTGTGTACTTAACTTTTCTTCATATGTACATACCATATATACTTATAGGGAAATGCATTTTAAAATGCGTATTTGTTCGAATTTCTGGTCTACATATTAAGTGTTCACATGGATGTAACTTTTGCTTGCGAGTATCTTATAAGCTCGATCGAGGATAGGAATTACCGTTGTACATAATACATGAATTTCCCAGCTTCAAAAATCGAACTATTTTACCATATTGTCTTGAATATATTAACCAAAGTTGTCAAATCGATCCAAAGGCAATCTTTCTGTGAAATTTCCAACACCAAATCGCAAAGTAGCTGCTGTATGCCCTCAATAGCTCAACTAATTCCATCTTTGAAATCTTGAATCTACGTTGGCTTGTTGGCGTAGACCTTATCTTTCACGTGACCCCAAAGGAAGGAGTCGCAAGTTGTTAAATCACAAGATCTTGGTAGCCAATTGCGATTACCTCTTGGATAACCTTTTGGGTATCCTATTGGATAACACTGCCCGGAAACTTTTCCCTTAATAGATCGACGGTTTCGTTGCTTGTGTTGGCGTCTTGTTGAAAGTAAACTTTGTCTACATCAATACCATCTAATTCTGGGCATAAAAATTATTAATCATCTTTCGATTGCGCAATCCATTCACCCGTAAAAAAAAAACAATTTTCCTCTTGAGAACTTTTGTAGAATTTAAATTTGGCACAGTTTTTCATACATTTTTCAAACATTTCGAAACTATTATGGTTGCAGTTTGCCTTCAAACAGCGAAGTGAAGAACCGAATGACGCATTATTCTTGATTCGGCTATAATCGCGTAAGCGCTCCCCATGCCAATGAAGAAGAAGATTATGGTTAAATGAAGGACATAATAAATTTAAACAAAACTTATATGCAGGGTCCCGGCACTCGAAGTGTAACCAATGAGAAAGGCCGTAAATTCAGTTTGGAGAATTACTTTTTATTAATTCAAAGTACAAAATGTGTGAAAATAATACAAAATTCGAAAACAATTTTCTTTTGCTCGATATGACCACCTTTTGCTTTGACTATGGCCTTGAGAAGGTCAAAAAAACTACACGCAAGCTGCCCGCATGCGACTTTCAAATATTTTGGTCCACTCGCGGATAACAACTTTCTTTAGAACCTCAAGACTAGTGTATCGTTTAGTTCGGACCTTGCTCTCCGAAATGGCTCCAGGAGAATTATCGTCTGGTGTATTCGAGAGCCATTGTGTGGGCGCTATGATCCTCGGAACGTTGTTTTTCAGCCATTCTTGGTGCAATCGAACTTTATGAGACGGTGTCGAGTACTGTTGAAACGTCCATGATCTGCCACCGAAATGTTTGTCTGCCCACGGCTTCAAAGCAACCAGAAAACACAATAACCATTTTCGGCTAAGCGAAGTAACTTCTTCACTCTCTCAAGTCTGGCTTTTTGCTGCTTGGGTATGAGATCATGTAAAAAGTAAATTTAATTGTTTACACTTCGAGTGCCGGACCCCGTATATTAGATTTTTCAAAACTTTCAAAAGTACATTTTAAGCTTCTTTTTTTGGAAACATAAATTTTTCTTTTCTTATACGATGTGATCTGGAGTTAAGCTACTATGCAAAGATTCTTTTTAATTTTAAAATTTCCAAGTCATATCCCACAGTTTTAAGCATTTTTCTTTAAAAAAAAAATTTTTTTTTTATTTTATTTTTTTTTTGGCTATTTTTTCCTTTTTCTTTTGCATTGTTTCTCGGCCTTTCAGCTCAGATCTATTGAATGGTAATCACAGCCGTTGCAACTTGCTAGGAGCGTTTTATACCAAATATGAAACTACTGGAAAACTGGTTCGTTGTTTTGAAGAAGGGAGACTACTACTCGTATTAGCGGCAAAGTGCTGCAATGGTGTGAAAAGGTGTTCACAACTTCCTACATGCTTTGTTAAACTTTCCTGACATTTTCCTGGATATCGGTTAAATTCATTTAGTCTACGAGAGTTATTATTGCTTTTGTTGTGAGTGGAAATATTCACTTCTTCTTCTTTTAATTGGCATAGGCAGAGCTTTAGCGATTAAAGCCAATTGAACAATGGCATACCAGTCGTTTCTTCTCCTGAGGGATCGGTGCCAATTTTAAATTGAATTGAAGTTACGTCCCTCGCGCACTGGTTCTTCTAACCGAGTCTCTCTTTTCCTTTGCTACCACCAGCGAATACCTGAAAAGCTAACCTAGCCAACGAAAATATTTTCTTTTAATTAGACGATCTATGCCAATGTCAACATTTAAGAATTCCGAAGCTGACTAACTGATTAACAATCTAATGTAATGAATTGTTATTGGTATTGTTGATTGTATACGAATACGCTGCAATGCAATTACTGTTTGTTTGATGACAAGAGATATTTCGTCTTGCCCTCGTTCACTACACATCCTTCGCTTTATTATCCAATGATATCAATATCATCGCCAAATGCCTCTAGAGTCCAAATATTGCTTTTTTTTGGTGAGGTCATATTCATTAAGTCATCCAGTCATAAAGATCACACTGTTTTAAGGCCTCTTGGATTTTATTCGCTTCATACGGCAAGCAATGAAAATTCTGAAACTAAATGTCTCACCACGGGTTATTCCTGACGCTGAGAGCTATATCTATTAAGGGGTAAAGCCACGCTAGAATTTTGTAAAACGCAATTTTTTTATTCAAAGGGCACCTTTGGGTCCTAGAAATGATATGCAATTGGTTTCAAAGTGAAAAAAAATATTTCAAATAGCTGAACTTTTTTTTTTGCTCCACCCCCTCGGAGCGTGCCCTAAGTACAATGAAAACGTTAAACGCGTTTTTCTCAAAATCACATTTTTCAAACTGGGAGGACAGATGATTCGGACCCGATTGCATTGATTTATCTGAAATTTTCATGGTAGCTTCACAAATACATTTTTTTGGAAGTATGTAGCCGTTTTAAGATTAAATGTAAACTTTTTTTTTGTAAGAATTTAGTGCGTAGTTTTTAGCCATAAATCAATCTTTAAAATCCTGCCGTGGACCCCTTTAAAAAAACATGAATTAAATAATGGACTTTATCACGGCCATTTTGTAACAAAATAAAAATTAAAGACTATTTTTTTTTTACTTAAATATTTATTCAACGAAATGGTTAAATAGAAATTCTATTCCTTTTCCCATATTCCTACAATAAATCTAAAAAAATTAGTCTGTTTTTCAACCTCTAGGGTGGTTTTACCCTTTAAACGAAATTTATATACAAAAAACATATACATGCATATAATATATTATATAAAAATTGATTTTTAACGAATTGAGATATTCGGAGTCACTTAACCACAGCATATTTAATTCTACAAGTTCCAATTGCTAAAACAATCTTAATATTCTTAGGTTTGCTTATTTTCTTACATCTCCACATCGAGTGTTTGTGGGGCAAGTGTTAAAAATGTCAAGTAAGCCACGCCTGCCGTGTCAAGCGAAGCAGTGATATGAAGAGTGTTGTGCACTAAAAAATTTACCAAAGCATTGTAATGCAAGTTATTCACACCTTCTTTGGTTAAATTTCATATTGGATTGTATTACCGTCGAATCTGGCCGCAGAGCACATTGAAAAAATTGCATATTCATATTTATAAACATTCACATACTCGAACAAATATATGTAAGCGAGTCAAATCCATATGCATAAGGCACACTCATATTGGTATTGAAATCGGAAACCAGAGAACTTCTGAAAAATTTTGCACCATAAGACACCACCGCTACGCGACACCGTCAGTTTTTGCATTTTATTTATTTTAAAGTGCTTTTGCGCATGCGTTTCTCGGCCGCGCTTTTTTTTTTGATTTTGTGCTGTGTTGATGAGCTTTACTTATTTTACACATAAATATTTGTGCATATGGTTTTACAAAAATACAGGGTTACCCATTTCGTGATTTCAAAAGTACAGTGCTGTATTTTGACATCTATCAAACTAAGGTGTAAAGCCAAACATGTTTTATTTTAGTCAAAAGTCAGACATTTATGAAAATGGATCGCTTATAATGTTAAAACCTTCTACAAAAATTTTGACTCGTTAGTTGGTTTCGTGCTTTAAGTGGAAACTATGTTGCAACAGAAAGTGTGGCCGAGAATCCGAATGTGTCTCAAGACCTGGGACTTAATTCTTACGGCACATTATGGGTAATTTGCACTTGAACTTACATCTGCATCTATATACGTGTAGAGTCAGCTGACCATTGACAACGCCATACACACGTCGTTTGGCTGCTTGAACAACAAGCAGTGGACGGAAATTTTTCGAACAAAATTTTCTTCAGCGAAGAGACACATTTCTCACTCGGGGGATATGTAAACAAAATTGTCACATTTGGGGATCCGAGAATTCTCAAATAATGAGAGAGGCTACAACACCCAAAATAACTGACTGTTCTTTCCTTTTTTTGGTCCGGAGGTGTCATCGCGGAGCTTGATGATTGTGTGATAACCGACTCTGCCTGCAAGTACAGAATCCGACTTAGACATTATGTGATTTCAACAAGATGGTGTCATATGTCATACTACTCGAGCGCATTTGGCTTTTTTGTGAGATAAATTTCCCGCCCGCTTAATCTACTCTCTTGGCGATGCCGATTGGCCACCAAGATCGTGCGATTTGACACCATTGGACTTTTTTTGTGGAGGCTACGGGAAAGACCGTGTTTATACGTATAAGCCTTTAACTCTTGATTGAAAAGCATCGCAAACGGATCGAAGTTTGCAAAAATTCGCGAGGCGGTAATTATCGAATGCGCAAAATGCATAACCCTGTATTATGTTTGTTTGTAGATATGTTTGGTGGTATCATGTATCGCAAATAATACGAGCAGTAATTTTGTTGACGATGCAACCGGTTTGCCCACCAACAACTAAGTGCATTTTATTTACTATCGAATTCGCAGTTTTCCCCGAGTCACTTTGTTTTTCTTTTATTTTTTATTCATTTTTTATTTTAAGCTTAAAATAACTATGAAATTTGTTTGCTCTTTATGATTGTCTGCCAAAGCGTTAAATGTTGTGTTTTTCCTTTTAAGTCTCATTAGGAAACAATTTGCATGCTTTACATGCCATCTTTGCACTCTCCTCTTTACTGTCGTTCATTATCCGCCCTGCATTACACTAGTTTAAGTTTGCGTTTTATTTCAGTTTGTCTTTTTTCTTTTGGCATTCGCAATTATTTTGCTCAATTATGAGTGTAAATACAAATGTTAATACCATTCAAACATAAAGATACATTAAGGCGGATGCCCAGCAGGAAAAGCGAGCAGTCGTAGCCTACAATGCTACCAACTTGCATTTTTAAACCATTTCTTTTTCAATAATTTGTTTGTGTGTGCTTAATATTCGACCATACATCAGTTTTGGTTAAATAAAAATATAGATCCCGATGGATTTTCTGTTTTCCAAATACGCCGATTTTTTCATTAACGCCACCAGACAGTGTAAATGAAATGAAAAGAGATAGATCCATCAAAATTTATACCGATCGGCTCAGAATTACGAGTTGAGTCCGTCTATTCGTCTATTTTTCCACAAACTAGTCCCTCAGTTTGTGAGATATTTCAATCAAATCTGGTACACAGATTTAAACGATCTTTTGTCGGAATCGGCCAAATTTCAGATTTTAGATTTTGGGTCCTAAATTTGTCGAAAAAGCATTTAGGCATTTAGAAGCGTGAGATATGGTCGTCTATACACATGTAATGACCTACACACTGAAAATTAGCGCAATCGGACTACTATAATTTATAGCTCTCAAAGGACCCATTATTTGGATTTGAGACTTTTTTTTACATCCGTCAAAAAAACATCAAAGAACATGAAATTTGGTATTCTACACCCGAAAATTTCAATAATTATTGAATCGAATTATTGAATTGTGCATTTTGCAATAAATTTGATAAGTCCATGGAGAGTATAAAGACTTGGCAAAGGCGAAATAAATACAAAAACCGTGATTGTTATTTTTAAAAACAATAAGAAAAATATTAAGAATTCACGCTTTTGGGCGATTTCCTGCTGAGCTTTTGCTCCGATTCTAGGATCTTAACAAAGAGTGTTCCTTTTTTTTAGGCATTTGGTTTTCAGGAAGAAATAAAATGCATGTAAATTAATGCTATGGAGAAGAATTAAGTTTTATTATAAAGATAAGGATTTGCCATTATATTTCAAGAAAAAATTCGGTAAAGTGGCTGCCGCGGCTGGCTCGTGTAAATTCCAGCCGAGAGGTTAAATTTTTGGCCACTTTTTGGAGCAATCGAGACCATATGTCAGCAATAACGTGCCGAAGATTATCTTCCAGGTCGCCAAATATTACATAACAACAAAAAATAATCTAACGCCGTTAAATCCCACGATCTTGGAGACCACGCGACAGGGCCACGATGCGAGAGAATGCGTTCACCAAAAGTTTTCTTCAAGAAATTAATTGTTTCGTTTGGTTGTATGGCATAAAGCGCCGTCTTGTTGAAAGCAAAGATCGTGAACATCAATTCATGCAGGAAAAAGTCGTTAATGGCATGGCTCTATAGGGTTCTTCATTGACTTTAACATTATGGTCGGCTTAATTTTTGGTGAATTATTGACCCATGAATCCCTCTGCTCATATAGCATCGAAACAGGGTCTTTTTGAAGATGTAACGGCGTCTTAGCACTATCTTGGGATTATCCTCACTTTAAATGCGACAATTTTGCTTATTAACGAAATACTTCAACCAAAAGCGAACTTTATCGCTGAACACAATTTCCTGTGAAAATCTCGACCTGTAGCCATCTCGTTCGGATCGAATTCATTGGTTAGCACGCAAACCAAGATCCTTCCATAAGTGGTTGGACACAGCTTTAATTGTTGCGCGCCATTTCGGATGGACTCATTCGGGTCTTCTTCTATATTCTGCTCCACAGCAGGCATACGGCGTCTCTGAGGATGCGCCACTAGAATAAACTTGGCACAAAATTGATCCATAGTTGATCGAACTATCGACTCTTCTTGGCGATTATACCGACCGAATATTGAGCATAGTGCGCAAACCGTAATATTATTTGGGTTCGATTTGTAAACGTTATTTTGGAGTAAGTCTGTTCTCAATGAAATGGCTAACTAAACTCACTCAAGTAACAGCTTTCAAAAAGACCAACTCCGTAAAAAGTATTGCCTCATTGAAAACCTCGCGTCTGAAAAAAACACCCTTTAATTTTCCCAACAGGTTTAAGCTAGCTTCGAACGGTTCTTTTGTTATTATCACTATTTTTTACCAATCAAAAGTTTCTATAAACAATTAAAACAATTATATATACATAAATATTTATGAATCTCTTCCGCATTTGTTGCAGATAAATATCTACAGCCTTGGCCAAAAGTATTAGGCACCCTACTAAAATACAAGTATTCTTAAATATGGCTATCAAAGTTTCCACTTCTTTTTGTAAAGGTCTTAAATGGGTGTTTAACTGTTGATTAATCGAATAAATTGTGTAATATTAAAAGTCATAGCACTCTGGGTAAGCTAAACCTAAAAATTGTCATTTTTAAGAAATTCATAAAATATTTTCGCATTTAAAATTTGAAAGTGAAAGTGTAAATTACATTTAGTGAAAAGTTACCAATCTTATAAAAACAGTTCATATTTACCGAAATGCCTAAAAAAAGTGAAATTAGTTACGATGATAGAGTTAGAATTCAAGTTCTAAGTGAAGAAGGTAAGTCTCAGGTTGAGATTGCCTATTTGGTGGGATGTTCGCGGTGCGCGGTCAAATGTGCTATCATGCGATTTGTGGAAACGAAATCTCACAATAATAAATCAAAAAGTGGAAGAAAGCATCTAACCAGTAAACGAGAAGACTGAATACTTATACGCGAGTTTCTCAAGGATCGCTAAAAATCATCTTCTGCTCTGGCAGCTGCCCTTTCGGATGAATTTACCTAGTAAACCAGTTAGTGCTTGAACAGCTAGAAGAGCAATTTTGAAGACATAATACAAATCTTATGAAAACATATTTTTTTCTTTTCAACAGATGTGTGACGTTCGTTAGGCGACGGGTTGGGGAAGAATATCATCCAGATTGCGTGGTACCCACTGTTAAGCATGGAGGAGGTAGCATTATGAACTGGGGCTGCATGGTTGCTGATGGTGTCGGCGAAATGTTCGTTTGCGAGGGTCGTATGGACAGTCAAAAGTACAATACATAAATGTATTAGAAGCTGTTCTTCTGCCTTCCTTAACGCGCATTTTCGGCGATACTAATTTAGACGGGGTTCAATTTCAGCAAGGCAATGCTCTTTGTCACAAATCAGAATGCCTTAATTAACGGGTGGTACGCTATAAGTGCGGACGAATGTTCAAAGCTTGTACGCAGCATGCCTAAGAGAATTGCTGCCGTTATTAAATCGAGGGGTGGACCTACTAAATATTAATGTTATTATCACTAATTCATTGTATTTTCACTGTTTTACTCATTAAACTTCATTACTTCACTTGTTAAAACAAAAAAATCAGTAATTCGTGGGGTGCCTAATACTTTTAGCCAAGGCTGTATGTACATATACATTTAGGTATGTATGTATAAAGCCATGCATAGTTTAAAATTTTTTGATTTCCTCTGTTTACTACTTATAAATAAAAGATTTTTAATTAACTAAAAATGTATGTGTGAATTTAATTTAAAAATATTTAAATATATTTGTATTCTTTATTTGACTAATTTTGGTCGCGCGTTGTATATACACGTATGTGTATATATTTTATTTGCATTGTTATTGCCTCTGTTGTTGATTTGCTTCTGGTCGTGAGTTGAAAATGTGTTTTTGTTGTTGCAAAGTTTTAATTATGCTTTTAAAAAGTTTATGACAAATGATTATACTAATGCTGCTAGTGTGACGATCTTGATGACGGTGCGTTGTGCTGTTGTTACTGTTGTGGATGTCGTTGGTTCATCAGATGTCAAGTTTACCATCAGCCATACAAATTCACGGTCAATTTACCTAGGTACTCATACTCGTATTAACAGCGAACGTACAAGTTCATGTGTGTGGCTTCTTAATAGTCCCTCTTTGCTCATTTCATGGCATGCGATTATAGGTGATTAAATCTGTCGACATAAATCATCATTAACTAAAAACAAAAAGTTGTTCTATTGCGAATATGTCTTTTCCTTTTTGAAAAAATGGTCAGCAGCATGGATGGATGGGTCATTAGAATCGAGTGGTGCTGAAATGAATATGGAGTTCTGTCAAACGAATTTCATTACTTGGAAGTTCATCAGCCATATAGAAGAAACTGGTTAAATTAGAAAACAAATACATATAAGTATGTATGTATGTATTTAAAATTTAAATTTTATTGCAAAACTGTATCTTTGTTCTGAAAACGAGTATTGCTTTCTTGGCCAGTTACAAATTTAGAACTCAAACATCGAGTATTTGGTGTGGACGAGTCTTCTAACTTTACACAACAAACTGTTGTTGCTATAGCGGCAAACACAGTTCGGAAAACATATAAATTAACGACAGTCCTCAATCATTTGACAACCAATAATCTTATGTCAAAATGTGCTGCTTGGGTGAGGAGAGAGAAATGAGAGCAGCATTTTAGCTGAGGGAGCTTCATGAGGCAGCCAGTTTCTATAAGGTTATGACGGTCCTTAGATGCTTCTAACTCTTGCACGGTCAAGTGTATATTTGCAGCGATGATTTCAGCTTAGATAATGACCCGATTAATGCATTGTTATTATAGATTACTACTATCCTCATTAAATGTGTGGGAGCAGGTCGGACACTTTAACAATTTTTCGCCATACTATAATAAAATATTTGAACTACTTCAAAAATATTCGAACTAATTTGTAATAAAAAATTTGAAATTTTTCATTGCCAAGTTACAGTCGCAATCAGTTCATATATTGTACATACTACATATACCATATCTCTTTCCTTTACCAAATTGAAATGCAGCAACGGCTTTTAAGCGTACAAGTGACGAAAACATGTCTATTTTTGAAAGTATAACAAATACGAAAATTTACACATGTAGGTATGTGTATAAATATGTAAGATGGTTAAATGTACAGTGTGTGCGTAAGTGTAACTGATTCGGATCAATTGGCGGCAAAAATTGTGTATTTTCGGCCAGCGTAGGCATATACAATTTTTGTGCATTGCGACCTTAAAAACTTCTGCATACACGTATCTTAGCATTTGATCGAAATTTCAGCTTCAAAATAAATATTTGAAAACACATTTCATTCACTTTTTTATGATCAATATAATATATAGATATATACATATCTATATATATGTATATATGTACATATATTTTTTTCACAAACTTTGCCGATTTTTATAAGATCTACATGTACGGCTATGAAAATATTATAAAATAGTATCAACAGTTAATAAAAAATTTTACTCGAAATTCGGTATATAAAAAAATATGCATAATCATTCGAAAGATTTTATTTGCAGAGTTTGGTAATTTTATATGTATATTTATTGAAATTTCATACAATTTTAAGCCTATATCGCCGCAATTGCCGAGTGGCTAGTAATGAGAAATGTCATTCGGAAAGCCAATGTTCGCATTCCTGGCTCGACCAAAATTATGGCAAATTAATTTTTCTAAAAACATCAAGATTCATAAAAATTTGTCTGAAAGTTTTCCACATACATAAACATTTTTTTTTGAAATTTCTCTTTTACGAGGGGAAATTTGCCGTTTTTTTCGATAAAGAAAACATTTAATTTTCAGAGGAATCTCAAAATTGTTTCATTCAAAGTATTGACCATTGGTTTCTACACATTTCGCCCATCTCTCAGGCAAATTAAGGATACTATTCCAAAAAACCTTTTTCTCTTTCGAGGCAAACCATTCGACGAGCCATTTTTTGACTTATTCAAAATTAATGAAGCACTGCTCTGGTGATAGTCGCACGGGGCGAGGTCTGGAGAGTACGGCGGGTGCGATAATATCTCCCAATTAACAACATCCAATAACGCCTGCAATTCCTCGTTTTCGAACTTTTTCGCTGCACCAGGATGTTCATTGTCTGCCAAATAGAAATCTCCACTTTTAAATTGACGAAACCATGTCTCACATATTCTAATCACTGGAGCATGATCACCATAAGTTTCTACCAGCAACCGGTGAGCTTCAGCTGCTTTTTTCTTTTGATGAAATAAGAAAAACAACGAATGCCGCAAATGCGATCTACTTGGAACGAAACTCGACATATTCACTGAGCTAAACAAATTTGACTCTATTATTTTGGTGGAATGTGACTTGCGTATTTTTTTAGGTTAATGTCAATAGAAAAAAATTACATACATGCCAAATCATAGAAATTTATACATATTGCAAGCGACATCTACTAGTAAAATCAGCAAACTTTAACTAACACCCCTGGTATAAGTCAACATTCTTATTTTTTTACTGTCGTAGACACCGTTTACGCGATTATAACCAAGATAACGACTGTGCGCCAGTTTGGCCGACTCATCAGATGTTCTCATGATCAATGATATTTGATAAACAGAAGATATTAGTTGTGTTCGTGAAGAAATGTCATTAAAAATTAGCCAGTAACGAAATTGAGAGAGTAAAACGTTTTACTCTCCTAAAGAAAGAAATTTACTGAGTTAACTTTGAATGCGTTCATTTATTGTTCAGCTTTTAAGTATTTTAATAAAATTGGCAATTATATGGCATTGAAATACGAAAATGCATTTGGAATTATTTTGCCGTGTAAGCACATTATTATAGAGTTTGGTCAATTCTGTTAAATAAAATCCAAACAAAAGCTTTATTTACCCTGTTAAAAGCAACCAATATTTAATTTTGTGCATTGTCATCTCTTTCGGAAGCTTAAGAATGCATTATCGTCATTGTGACTGTAGCAGCAACTTTGCTTCGAATTTGTTTGCGGCTCCTTTGGTCGCCACAGTTTTCTAGTAAATTATAAAAATCCAAAATCAACTTGCGTAGTATAAGAAATAATAATATATCATAATTTTATGCCTTCAATATTCCTAACTTCTAATTTCTCAACGTAAGCTAGGTAATGTGCGAGCTATGGATTCCCCTCCACTGCCACTACATTTTCATTTAACGAGCATTTAAGTGAATCGTTGAAATTATTAAATTTATTTCAACAAAATTACATTTGGGCACTTATTGAGTTAGTTTATTAAAGAATTAAAATTATTTTTAGATGCTTTTTAGGTCATTGTTATGTTGAATTGTTTTTGGGTTTTCGTTTAAATGGAACTGTTTCAGACCATATATATTTTGGAAATAGTGAAAAAAATTACAACAATAGTTTTGGACGGTAGAAGTTAAAGCTGCTATTTCGGAAAACCTTTTCCTATCAGACTTCTTTTTTCAGACACCTTTGTTCGAATGGGATTCGAACTTGGGATGCCCACAGCACAAGCCAATGGTTATCCCATTAATTTGTTTAATTGAAATAAATTTTTGTTTTTCATACTTGTTGGGTTTTACTGGCTGAAATTTTCCCAGCAAGAACTTGCAACTTTCTCTCCAAACTAAACGTCAAAATTGCGCTCTCTCGTTACTAATTTTACTGAGTTTTTGGTTCGACTAACACGATTCGGTTAGATTCAGTAAAAATTGTTACTCCCCATATGGTCACAGAACAGAACTAAATATTAAGTCAAGTATATGTATCTCGCGTTCAATGATTGCGCTATATGGTTAGAAAGATGACCACTTGAAAAAAGCTGGATATACAAAGAAGCTCGATATATGAGTGCCACATGTGTTAACGAGAAAAAACCTCACTAACCGATGGTATCTAAGCCAGGGTTGACGGCTAGGAAGGTTTTAGTATGCGTTTGGTGAGATAGACTAATAATGAACCGCTATGAGCTACCTCCCTCACCCAAAACTCTTAATTCGGACCTGTACTGTCAGTAATTCGATCATCTGAAAGAAGGAATCGCCCAGAAGCGTCCGGCTTTGGCCAACAGGAGGAGAATCGTGCTTCGTCAGAATAATACCGGACCACACACATCGAGAGTAGCTCCACATAAGCTCCGTGGGGTTGGTTGGGTGGTAAGTTATTATCATCTGTTCCTCTTTTTGGCGAATTGTTTGGCTGGTGAAGAATTGGCCGCAAGAGGAGCATGTGAATATCGATTGTTCCAATTTTTTACCAATAGGGACAAAAATGTTTAGTTATGAGAGAGTCATACTGAAATTAGCTTCAAGATGGTAGTAAATTACCGAACAGTGCATATTTGACATAAATCAGGAACTGTGGTAAATAAAGTATTCAATTTAATGCAAAAAGAATGGATGATTTGTTACGTTTTATTTTTGGAAAAGATAACTTAGACTCGGACGGTCAAAGCTTGAGGAGAAAGTTGGCGGAGGTGTCTTCACAGAAAACCCTACAATGGAACTCTCGTTCAGGTTACCTGACCATTGCAGTGCTTTCCAGGCGGAGATATCTACTATCATGGAGGCTGCTAAGCAAATTGGAGCCAACTTCAAAGATAAAGATATCTTCATTTTCAGCTATAGTCAGGCAGCAATAAAAGCACTGGGCTCGCTTACACTAAACTCCAAATTAGTGTTGAACTGTCGCCGATCTCTACAAGAGATGGCCAAACAGAACAGAATGTCTCTCACATGGGCCCCTGGAGGTACGACTAAGCAGATTCTTCTCAATAAAGAACGCATTGGTATGCCTTTTTCTACATGCAAACTGGGTTATAAGCAATAATGTTTTTCTTTTCTTATAACGACACCCCTGAATATGGCCCTGACTCTAGATATGTATATTTTTTATTTTTTTATTAGCGCATTTTTATTAATTTTTGTAATTTGTTTTGTTTCTGAAACTTTCCAGTTACTTCACTTACATACCACAACACATACGTTTCTATGTAAACGTTACGCCGAATGAGCGATGAACCTGAGTAATGGTCTATTTTGGCTGGTGGCATTAATATTCGTAGCCTGCAACATATGCTCGGGCTTCGCACGAGAGTCTCAATTACGTCTCGGTAAGGCTATCAACATTTTCGTACGTTATGGCTATTTGGGCATATCGATGCGCGTCATACCATACAATGACAGTTATGAAACGGATAAATGGCTATTTAAGGAGCCAACAAAATCAATTTATAAGGTAAGCAACATTTTAAAACAGGAAGAGAGTATGAATTAATTAAATAACAAGAAATACGTAGGAACTGAGACTTCACCTTTTCTTTATAGCTCATATATTTACAATGTAATATACCCTAACTTGACTAAGTTGGTTTTCAAGGGCTCAAGAATTAAAGCTTTATCCACATAAAATGATCTTTTACGTAGCCTAATAAAAAAAGCCCAACGGTGTCAAACCGTATGACCCCGGCGGCCAGTTGAGATTATGCGGCCGGATAATTTCTCTTAAAATAAAGCCATATTCGCTCGTATTGTGAGGCATTAGCACCAACTTGTTGAAACCACATATTGTTAAAGTCGTGTTCTTCAATTCTTCAAGATAAACGAAATTATCTACCTCGAAATTATGACTGTCAACAGTGACGTGGGAGCCGAGTCGTTTCTTTGATGACAGGAGATATTTCGTCTTGCCCTCATTCACTACCAGACCCATTCGCTTCGCTTCCTTATCAACAGCTGTACACTCTTATAGAAGATTGTACCTTTTCTATTCAGCTCTGCCGCTCGTATTATTTTCTCTAGCAATAAATTAAAAAAGTCACACGATAAAGAGTCACCTTGTCTGAAACCTCGTTTGGTATCGAACGGCTGGGAGAGGTCCTTCCCGATCCCGACTATGCTTTTAGTGCTGTATAAGTTTTGCGGGGATACCAAATTCAGACATAGCGGCGTAGAGGCATTTCCTTGTGTGCTCCGTGTTCTTCAATCGCAGGCAAAAAAAAATTCGATGAAATATTTTGAGGATTCTGGGAGCCCCAAATGTGACAATTTTGCTTATTTACGCATCCTCGAGTGAGAAATGCGCCTCGCCGCTGAAGAAAATTTTGTTTGAAAAATCATCGTCCAGTATTTGTTGTTCAAGCACCCAATCTACGGATGTACAGCGTTTGATTGATCAGCTGGTTTCAGGTTTTGTGTTAGTAGGAACTTTGCAAGGCAAAGTTCAAAATACTCCATGATTCCATAAGAAAGTTCTAGCTGTTGAGAACTTAGAGAAATAGATACATTAGGGTCTTCGACTACTGATTCACAGGCCTTACAATATCAGTAATCGATCAAGCTTCTTCAAATTTCTCTAAAATTTTACCATTTGCTTGAGAAATTGGACAATGATAATGTAAACCATAATCTTCACTTAAAGCTCCGTCTAGATTACCATTTTTGCAGCAAGTTTTAACAATTTTAACGCATTGTGCGGTTGTTGAGCGATCCATTTTCATAAATGACTGACTTTTAGCTGAAACAAAACCTGTTTGGTTTGACAATTAAGTCTAGCAGATGTCAAAACACAGCCATGTACTTTTGAAACGACAAAATGGGTCGTCAATTTTGTGATTACTGTCTATCGGTGAAGTCCTCAATCGACGTACAAACACAAAACCTTCCAAGTCGCTGGTACGCTGACGACTTGCAATGAGACGATGCTGGGAGTTATCCATAGAAATGTTTTGCAAGCAATTAATGAACCTTCGCGTTTCGGACGACTTCCCTGACTGGGTCATATCGTCATATCGGTATGGGCGAAAGCACTCCAACTGAGGAAGTTTCCTATGCAGTACTCGCCAGTGGAAGAAACGACTGGGGAGTTATGTAAATAAAGGAGAGGATTTTCACCCGAGTTGGCGTCAGATGGTTTCTATCGACAAAATGCGTTTGTCACTGATCAATTGATCGTGGCAACTTGATTTAATTTTCGATCAGTCTGGTTTTCCATGGGGAAGATTTTCCCCGTTTTTAAGCCCCGAATAAACTCCCTAGCTACAGGCATATTCAATCAATATGAATATATTGCCATCAAACCATTTCTTTAGTTTAGAATGGGAAAATATTATCTCGGAACAAATCTGATGATCATATGAATGTACGAGTATCTGTTAGGAGCCTAATTGCTTGTCTCTTTTTGTGATTATTTTCATGTTATGCATCTGTTTATTTTATTTAATTAATTTACTTTATCTTTGTAGGATTTAAATTCACTGAGCGAAAGTCGAGAAGAAAATGCGCCAGGAATCTTTCATGGTGACTTCCATATGGAATTCTGCGATAACCGGAGACAACTCTACCAGGCTTACTTCCGCGACTTTACAGTCGATCGGTTGGACAAACCGTGGGAGGCCTTCACCGGCGGTTGGTTCGCTGAGAATGCGGCCAAGAAACTGGGCATCAACACAACCTACTTACTAGGCGAGTACTCGTATGTGCTGGTGCGGGTGGTACGTTTTCGTGAGGTGGGCAAATTCAAAGGCGACATACCGCTCAATCAAACGTTGGAGAATGATGTGCGCGAACGCATAAATGGCATTCAAAAGGGTAATGTGACGGGCGCGATTAAATTTATGGAATCTTGTGGCACACACTATATCAACTCATACACGACGGGCAATTCACTGTATCAGGTGAGATGAGTGAGATATCGTTACGCTTATTTGAAATTTTTTATTAATACATTTTTTTGTTGTTTTTTTTTTCTTCGTTAGGTCTTCGTCTACACACGCAAAAACTACCAGCAGATCAGGGATCGCATCAAAACGAAAGGACTTAACAGTCTCTCGAAGAAAGATCTCTATGACTTCTTTGCGCCATGGCATGCGGTGCATTTGGGTCAAATACGTTCGGCCAGTTCCAATGCGACGGTGGAGCGCTGGGCCCGCCGAAAACTGCAATATGAATATTATGTCGTGAAGTATGTGACGCTGTTGAAGCTGCACGGCAATGGCACGTTACTCAAAGCACTGGACAATCTGCTGGGCAACGATGCAATACTACAATTGGATTTGAAATCATTAAATGTCATATTCCGGAATGAGCCCGAGAAGCAAAGTTGGTTCAATGAAGTGCTCGACAATCAAATGAAACTTTGGGAAGTCAATATGCCCATGAACTGATAGAGGAATATATGTACATATGTGTTGTAGAAATAGGAATAACAGCTATGTATATACCATGTATAGAACGAAGGCTGTCTGGGGGGGAATTACGTGAGCCGTAAATGTTCCTAAGTCGCTAGCGACTACACGCACTGTTGCCATTTCTCTGTGCAAGCTTAATCCTGAACCCTAATGTCTGTTTGTAGGTAGGTATGTACGTGTATGTAAGTTTAGTTTTGAAACGAATCCAATGTTGAAATCCACAACGTTGGTCACATTAAGTTTAAAAAAAGATAAAGAAGACGTCTCATTGCTGTTGTCCCTGTTTGGCTGCAATAATGTTTCTTCTTTCGTTGCCTGTGATAGTTTTAGTTGATTTTATTGTTGTAACTGTGTAAGTTAGTTGTAAATAATGTAGAGTCATCGAGTACTTACATATGTATGGTATGTATGTACATATAGTATAAAGAATTCTTCGGGTTGGTCGCGTTTAGTACACAGTAGCTTTTTAGAGTTGCAAACATATTTATGTTATGTTTATATGTAGGTAAGCGTGTTGGTAAAGTGGAGTTTGTGAAATTTTTTATTTTTTTTTTTTTGTGAACTTGTATAATTAATTGTACAGTTAGAAGAATTAGTATATACGAAAATAAAGTTGTAAGTAACTAGCTTAAGAATTACAATTAAATTTAAATGTGTAAATAAACAAATTGGAGGTAAAATAAATGCGAAAAAATTGTAAAATAAAATCACTTTGTTTATCTTATTCATTGCTTTCATTTTTGAACGTTCTTGTAGTCTTCAAGCATCTTAAATGGCAGACACTAGTAATACATATCTACATATGTAAGTATGCCCAAATATGATACTCGAAACCTTCTCTAATATGCCATAAATATATACCAGGGGTGTTAGCTGAAATTTGCCGGTTTTTTCGATAAAGAAAACATTTAATTTTCAGAGGAATCTCAAAATTTTTTTATTCAAAGTATTGACCATTGGTTTCTACACATTTCGCCCATCTCTCGAGGTAAATTATGGATACCATTCCAAAAAAACTTTTGCTCTTTCGAGGCAAACCATTCGACGAGCCATTTTTCGACTTCTTCAAAATTAGCGAAGCACTGCTCTGCAAGGGAGTGTCCCATTGATGCGAAAAGGTGATAGTCGGTGGGAGTGGGGTCTGGAGAGTACGGCGGGTGCGATAATATTTCCCAATTAAGTGTTTTTATTGTGTCTTTCACCAGTTTAGCGGTAACTTCAACTTCAACTAACACCCCTGGTATACTGAATGAAAAACTAGAGCGCTAGACAGCTAATTAGAAACTATGCTTATTTTAAATTGAATGATCTTTTTGCGCATTAAAGCACGCACTTTCATAATTTGTTTTCTAATAAAATAAATAAATTTTTATATATTTGTTTTTTTTTTTTACAAAAACATGAACTGAGTGCAGCACCTAATTAGGAACGAAAATATTTTATCAGAAAAAAATAATGATATTAAGACAATATGTTTACTTTTAGTAAATAATTGGTTGCATAACCCTTCTGTCAACACTGCCCCACATCGATTTCGCATTGACGCTATAAGATTTCGACAACGCGCCACTGATATTGCTTGCCGTTCTTACTTCCTCGAAAAGGACATCAATATTTAGGATATTTTTAACACGAACGACTCTTTTAACGTCACCCCAGAGATGTTATATAGGGTTTAAGTCTGGGCTGGATGATGGGCACTCTAAAAAAATTGATGTAATTTTCGTAAAAAAAAGTTTTCATCAACTATGCAAGTTATCCTCAGACCAAGGCAACATGACATTTTTCAATATGTCCACGTATTTCTCCTTATTTAAAACTCCATTTATCCTATAAATTGGACCAACAACACTCCAGGAAAAACATCCCCAAGCCATGATTGATGTTGTTGTTGTTGTAACCGCAAAAATATTCTTCAAAGTAATTTTTTGGTAATGTTGCGGGACTGACAGTCCTTAGCCGGATAAAAAATCCGGGTCGTTCCGGTATAAAGACCCGACTGTCGCGGGAACAATTGGATTTTACTCAATCTCTTACGACAGGCATGCCTTACCGCGGGTGAATTCTTGAACCCCTAACCAGCAGGGGGGTTTCACTGCTCGTAAAACATAGAGAGGATTAAATTATTGGTTAATAGGCTGTGGAACATGCCTCCTGCCATCAGGACCAATGCTCCAAACGACATACTTCCACATGTCGTTTTCTTTGGATTTTGGTCAGAAATGGTTTCTTGTGTGCTGCTCTTCCATGAAGTCTATATTCGACCAAATGCTCTGTAATTGTTCTCTCCGATATTTGAAAAATGAATTCATCCTGCTATCCTGTAGTCTGTTTCTGCTGAAGTTTTTTGGGGGCTATTTTTGCGTTCGACATTGGCGCATGAGTGTATTTAGCAGAGTTGTAGTTATTAAATGAGAACGAAATAAAATGTGAAATCTACATACCCGGAAAAAGGGCATCTAGATCACAAAAATGTCCCATTTTTTTACAATTTTTCTCCTGATTTCTAATTCAACTAATGCTTTACATATTAAAACAAAAGAAATCAGAATTTATGATTAGTATGCACTTTTGGAAGAAAATCACAAATTTGATAATATTTGACATTTATTGAAGTTGATGGTTCGTAATATCTTCTTGAGTAGTTTGTAAATCATCATCATCACTAGATAAAGGCTTCAACGTAGTGTCTTCTTCTGTGTGTCCTTCATATATAGTGGTATTGTCTCGGTTTTCAGTTCTTTCATCTTTCACCTCCACAACCGTTTAATTTACCTGACCACCAACACACCTCTGCAGTACAGAAGTACATCCCGTTTTCATATTAACTACTTTTGACCTCGACCTTTTTCTGTTCAATCCATAATCACAATTAATCCATTTGTGGCACCTGGTTTCAAAGTGTCTTCCGCTCAAATTACTGGCTTCAAAAGAAAACTGTACTTTTTAGATTTTTCTACTAAACTAAGCGAGCAGTTGTATTTTTTTTTAATGCACCTCAGATTAAATGAATGATTTTCACCTTAAAAAAAGAGTACAAATATTTCCTAGTGGTAAAGAAATTCCGGAGAAACATTACCTCAGAGACACCTACACCATTTTTCTGTTCGCTTGGTAATTATTAATAACAGGGTTGCACTGCATTGTGCTTGGCACTGCGAAGTAAATTGTTACTCAATGTGCTAAACTGAGATTTGCATCAGGCGCACAGAAAATGCAGCGCATATGTGAACAAGCTATTCTTTTACAGCCACTGTAGTGGCATATGTCGGTATAGCAGTTTTATCTTAGACACACACCAAGCGGCTAATTTATTGGATGCACATAGGCAGCAGTAGATGTCGCTGTGTAACGATGTTAGTCAATAACTGGTCAACTTAGTCAAGTTTCTAACCGGCACAACAGGTATTTGATGTGGGTAAAGCAGCTCGGCGTTAAGCAACGGAGGTTGATTTACACAAAATGGACACTGTACTAGCCTGCTGCCGCATTAACCTTTATGTGGAAACTTGTAATGTGTCCTAAGCACGAAGGACCTATAGAAATTTGTATAATTTGTTTTATATCCCATTACTTTACATAAGATATTATATTTGCGAAGTGTTGTGCTAATTATATGTATGTATATGTGTATGTATTCCATTCATCATTCAATTATTTGAAATTATATTTATTATTATATAAGAAAAACTACTATTTACTTTATACAAATGGGATTTACTTATACAATAAATATATTTTGCTAAATAAAGTATATTTTCTTCTAAATTTCCGTAGGCACCCTTTAAGTCGAATAAGTAAAAGCCGCCAGTCCTTTTTCCGTAGAATCGTAGTTCGGCGTGAATGGCAGGCATTTCATTTGATATTTCTAAAGGAGTGCAGGTCTTTCATTTTCTCTGTTTCTATCGGTGGTTCTTCTAGTGATTCTTGATTCAATGAACTATATCCAAGGTTCAGCGTATGTTGCCATCGTTCTGGCGTCTGCACCATCCAGCCGCACGGTAATAATGAACGACTTGTAGATTTTGGTGTTGTGCTTGTCGAGCCAGTATTTAACTTTACTATTTCCTACTCTTATGTAACAGCTGTTGGCAAGAGGAATTTTGTGTGGGATTTCTAGGCATGTATCGCGCCAGTTCTTATCTCTTACATTTGTATCCGCATATTTTTTTAAAAGAATTTACCCCTTTCGGCTCTTCATATACACACTTTCAGGTCTCTTTATTTTATGCCGCAAATGCATCTTGTTTCCCTTGTCAAGGTCTACTTTAGGCCCACGGAATTTTTACACAACTAGAAGAAAGGAGCCGTGTCTTCCGTCCAGCCATGAAGCCTGATCACTTTTTGCGGGCCACAGAGAAATCAGCTCCTTTATATGATTGTTGTAGTAGATTTGACAGTGACTTGCCTTTTTCCATCCTTGTCCCATCCTCGCGCTCTTCGGTCGTCTGCATAACAGTCTAAACTTTAGCTATGACATCAACCAGTTGGGCGGCGGCAACTTCCCAATTAGGAGACCAGACTTTCCAGATGCACGCCCTCAAATCGTGTTCGTAAGTAACTGGAGGCAAAATAAACGTTTCTTCTGGCCTCTCTCAGCTTAATAGCAGTCAGAAGCTTCCTTTCGTTCGTGGACTTTTACTCATAGGCCCATCCTTTCTCTCTACAGCTTTGGGAGTTAGTAGTTTTAGCCACAAAAAATGATCACATACGTGTAGAACATGTGGAACATGATGAGTCTCCGAAAAGGAACACGAGATCGTGCCTAAGAAATTTTTAAAGTTAAGTGGATTCTCAAAAATCAAAGCTATTGGTGAAAAAAGTTTTTATATTATAATTATAATATAATATTTAGAATTTTTTAATAGAAAAAAAAATCATCGGAAACAAACAATTAAATTCCTTTTTGTTAATTAATGTTATGTTTTGAGCTCGTGGGAACAGTGAACATTTTGGTAGCAACGGTAAGTAAATCCTCTCACTCCCCTAGAATAATAGAAAGCAGAGTTTACGACCTTCTTTTAGCATTCTTTTAGTGAATTCCGAATTTGTTTAAAACAAACATATATGCAGTTACTTATTGTATTTAAAATAATTCAAATCCCTTTACAATAAAAACCACTGAAGGTTATGTTTGCTCTAGAAATTTTTGAATGAAACAAAAGCAGATAACAGTAATGATAGTAAATGTGCCAATATATTGCCTTCTTACGCACATACGAGTATGTACCATACATATATGTATGTGGTATAAGTGAATATTAATGCATCCACTTAAAGATATCTGCATACATACATACATATACAGATGTGCATATATGCTGTATATATGGTATATATGTACATTTGTATATGAATATATTGCATACCGACTGAAGGTACATTGTACTTATGCGATTTATAAACAAAAGTCTTTGATGGCGTATGTATGTGTATGTGTGTGTATATGTTTTTATATAAAACTATATATTCGAGTGTTGGTACGTTTATGATAAACTCATCCATCTTCAATCCACTTACGAGCGCAAATATTTGCACAATTTATGGGAAACGGCGCGGTGTGAGCAAACTACCATATAATATTTCCCTCCGATCTCTCGACAGGCTGCAGCTCACATCGACGGCGCGCGCAAGTCATCAAAGTACGTATGTACGTGTACATATGTATGTATGTGAGGTACGCAGTTGTTGCTCTCTTTTGTATACTCATATGCAATATATATATATATGTAAATATATTATGTATATATATATATATATGTTTATGTATGTAAGTAAGTACAATAGTACATTTTGAAGAATACTTGCCAAAAAATTAAATATACATACGTGTACATACATATCATTGTTTCAATATTTCCGCTCGTCCTGCGAAGAAAGCTAAAATCCTTGTACGAGTATTCCTCACTCGTCTAAATTCAAAGTTAAGAATCACAAATCGAATAGAAAGCAATGAGAATTGCCAAAATCGAGTTCACTGCGAAAATATGTATGTTCATATGTATGCATATTGACTGCATTGTATGTTCTTTTTATTTTTATTTTTTTTTGTTTTTGTTTTCTTGGCGAAAACTTTAGGAGCAACTCAATGAGTAAATCAATTGTGTACATAGAAAGGAGATTAGTTGAAGTGCGGGATGAATATTCGATTGCCTCAAAAGGCAAAGACTACTTATGCACATACATTTGTATGTATGTATTTCTGAATGTCTATATGTATTATATAAGGGAGAATGAATGCAATCAAAAAGCCGTATTGTTGGCCGCACTCGACCCGAACATTCATCACTCATACAAATATCAATAAAAATACGCATCAATACAAACACACATGCACACCAACACACACACACACAAATACACGCTGTATATACGCTCATAAATTACATATAAATACATCGTTATGCATGTATGTATGTACTCGTATGTATGAAAATATGACCACCACTCAACGAAATTAGATACTCGCCATGGCTGCTGGACATGCCCGGTTTCGGTTTAGGCCAATTGTTGAAATCGGAAACCAACTAACCGCCAGTCAAATAATGTCTAATGCCCAGCGCGACGTACAGAGCAGACAGGCGAAGGGTACACGTATTCGTGGTGGGTGTGTGTTGCTGCTGCTGCTGCTAGAATTAAGCCTTCTTGGGCGGACGGCGTAGGGTGTGAGAGGCACATCAATAATTTCATAAATGGACTTTGCCCGAAATGTCGACTGATTGAGCTCTTAATTGCATAGTCGGCGCGCGCGTGGGGGGCGAGCGGGCGGGCGGCGCCACAAACAGCAAATGTTGAACGTATGTGTGTATGTATGTATGTATGTATGCATGTAAGCGTATGTAAGCGTATGTGCGTTATTATTAATCTGTGAAATGTGTCCACTGGCTTCATCGATTGAATTGTATATTGGCCACATGGTTGGTGGTTATCATCATGTGCCGGACATGGGCTGGCATACTTGCTTGTGTTGTTGTTGTTGTTGTCGTAGCTGGGGCTCAACTGCCGAATTTCTAAAACTATTGACTGACACTGACCATTTTATATGTGCCTTGTGTGCATGTGTATGTATGTGTGTGTTGCATTGCTCCGTTTTACACTGTTATTGACTCAGTTGTAGTCCATTTATGCTATTGGATCCAATTTTGTTTGTTCAAAAATCTGCAGACCAATTCATTAGTGTAGCTAATAATAACCATCATCATCATTATCATCATCATCATCATCGTCGTAGTGCACATCTTTCTTCTGCTCCTCACCAGCTTACCACCTCATCACCCCGCCCCGCTCGATCTTCATGCTTGTACAAAATGTGCCAACTGCGTACGGTTCTATGAATGTTGCAAAGGAAAAAAAGAAATGGAGGACAAATATTAATTTCAAGCATTGCCAAAATTAAGTATCAATAACTACTAATACCACCACTACTGCATACACGTATAAACATACAAAAATAATATAATATATGGGTTTAGAAAAAGTGAGTGCTGCCATTAGGGGTGCTCTTATTGTAAATTAAATTTCCAGCTTATCTATACATTTCACATTTCGCCACCAATAAACAATATTAGGTCAAGTAAAAAGTTCGTTCGGTTTTATCTAAGAGAGGGCGTTATTGTCCATAGTACTAGTGTTACGTGTCGCATCATTTCATACTATACGGCGCTGAAAACGTGTTTGTTTGCGCTAAAAGTTTGTCTTTCACAGTTTTTCGATTGATTGACTCAGTACGTCGTGAGCGCTCGTCAAAAATGGACACCGACAAAGAGAAAATTCGCTATAATTTACAATTTCTCATCGATCAAGGCGAAAAAGCAGCCAAAGCGGCTGCAAAAATTAATTTAGTTTATGGGCCCGATACTGTAAACGAACGTGTAGCACAAAAGTGGTTTGCTAGGTTCCGTTCCGGTAATTTCGATGTCAAAGATGCACCACGCGCCGGGAGACCTGTCGTCGAAAATTGCGATAAAATCATGGAAATAGTGGAAACAGACCATCACGTGAGCACTTATTTAATTGCTTAGGAACTAAAGATAAGCCAGAAAGCCGTTTGGAACCATTGGGCTTGAAGGCAGCACTCATCCAAAAGAGGCCATCTTTGATCAACAGAGGCGGAATTGTGTTCCATCATGGCAACGCCAGGCCACACACGTCTTTGGTGACGCGCCAGAAGCTCCAGGAGCTTCTATGGGAGGTCCTAATGCACACACCTTGTAGTCCGGACCTGGCACCAAGTGATTACCATCTTTTCCTGTCCATGGCGAACGCGCTTAATGGTGAGAAGTTGACCTCAAGAGAGGCCTGTGAAAATTGGCTCTCCGAGTTTTTTGCCAATAGGTACGCAGCCTTCACAACAGCCTTGGCAACAAGTTTACGAACAAAACGGCGCATATTTGACTTAAATCGGACAAATGTACACAAAGTTATCATTTTGAAAAATCAATAAAAAAAAACCGAGCGAACCTTTTACTTGACCTAATATATATTTGTATATTGAAATTGTTTTGATTAAATTGTATATATTTTGATAATTTTTTATACGAGGGTAATTAAATAAATATTCTTCTTCTTTACTCACGTGGTCACCATGTACGAGATTATAGCCGAGTTAACAACAGCGCACCATTCGTTCCTCCTTTTATTATTATTCTCTTCCTCTGCATTCACTTGCGGGTATTGCATCGAAAACTTTCAGAACTGGAGCGTTCTCAGCAATTCGCTCAGCACGATCTAGTCAGCGTAGCCACTGTTTCTTGATTCGCTTACTTTTCAATTCTAACTCATTCCAACTCATTCCAAAGTAGCACCTGGTTTGGATTTCTAGCCAGACGTTGTTGTTGGTTTTAATACTGTTGTAAGACTGTGACTTCAAAGTTATAACCGTCAAGTGCGTTGACGGTTTGTTTGACTTCAACAGATATTTTGCCCTGCCTTCTTTCATTACGCTTCGTTTCTTTATCAAGTCTGAAGATATATTTTCGCTTTACTCAAAGAAAATCGATTTTTGGATTCCAGATGAATTTAGGGCGAAAAATATTTGACTGACCGTATTATCATCAATGAAATGCTTCTGGATCATTACTGAAACTACTCATCACGGGCGATGAAAAATTAGTTAAACGAAAACATGGTCAAAGGCCGGTCACTCTCCACAATCGACTTTAAAGCTGTCAACCAACACTACCTTACAAGAAGCTTTTCAAAAAAGCTCCCAGAATTGGCCAACAAAGATGAGCTAGGCCACACACATCGATAATGACTTGCCAGAAGCTCGGAGATTGTACAAAGTGATTACCATCTGTTCCTCTTTTGGGGCCTCTAGAGAAGCCTGCAAAAGTCGATTGTTCTATAAGAGAGGTATGATGACATAAACTTTAAAATGGCAAAAAAATTTCGAGCAAAACCGTGAATATTTCACTTAAATCGGATAATTCTACCTACGGTAAATAAATTCTCCAATTTAATGCAAAATTAATGGATTAATTTTTACTAGAGTTATATGCAATTAAAATAAATATGCTCGACTCTCATGTGGATTTCTTTCAGATTAATTTGGAGGCCTTAAGACCAGAAAATTTCCGGAAATTGTTTTTTTTTTGATATTCGCAAATTGGTTCACTATGAATTCGTTTCAACGGGGCAAACGATCAATAAAGAGTACTTTTTGAGCGTTTTGAGGCCTTTGCGAGAAAACATGGACCAACAATTTCTGGAAACTTTCATGACGATAATGCGCCATCGCACCGAGCTGTAGTTGTGAACGATTTTAACACCAAAAACTCGTTTTTGTTTCGAAAGTTACCACTCCGAGGAACCCGTTCCGACTCGAATGAGGCCGTAAGAGAAAATTCGAAAAAGAGAAAACTGAGGTCGACTGATTTCAACAGCTGCTGCAAATGTACTGGTTGACAGATCGCGCTCATTTTTTGCTTAGTAATTAAGGACAGTGTTACCAACTTAACAAAAAAAAGTTCTGAAAAATATTCTGCGCGGGCAGTTTAAATGACAATTTCCGGAAACTTTCAACATTTGATTAAAGGTATCATGTGAAAAAAATGTAGTAGTTAAATACTTATTTTCTGCTAAATACATTTTCACCGCTTTTACAGTGCAACCTTTTAAAATATATTTGACATCCATCAAATTTTTCAGCACACACTGTAAATACAAATTATCATATCCCTCAGAATTAAATGGACACGTGGAAATTCATCGGGGGAATCTCGGAATGAAAACGTGTGTAGAGACGTGTGCCCTGCTGATGGTCTGCAATCTAAGGAAGGGCATGACTTCAATGGCAGCGTTGGCGGCTTCCACACACCCACACACCTACTAAATCTCCGCCACCAGCAACACTCTCGCAAGTAGAACCGCTCAAACACTTTGTCAAATTTATTTTCTTTGCCTGATTGATGGCCGCCAAACGCTTTTTAGGCGCAAAAGAATTTCGCTTCGTCGGAAAAGGGGTTGTTAGACAATGCTTGTAAATTTATTTATCTGTTTGTATGTATGTACTCGTATGTACATATGTAATAAATACAAACGCATGCAATTTAACGTAGCGTCTGTGTTGGCCTAACAAGGTGTGTCGTCGTGGCTTTGCCTCACAGTCGAAGTGGAGAATCGACGTTGGCTTTCGCTTCCTCATTTTTTAGGTTAAACGCAAGTTTGCTTCAATTTAAGTATGTGTGCATGTGTGTATGCACTCAAATGTCGATTATGTAATACACTCCCGTTATTGCTGCTCTATTTCGCTTATGGCATTATTATTTAGTTATTTAGTTGGTGGAGTGAGCGACGTGTGTCCTGCGGCCGATGCGCGTTATTAGAAAACAATTTAATTAAATATTCACTTGAGCAGAAATAAAAATAGACAACTGTATGGGAGCGATAAAAAACGGAGTTGCGCAACTCATAGCTACTTGCCAAGTTAGGTTTGGGAATATTCATTTAATTACATGCCTAATGTGGGAAAAAATCGAAACACGGAAACGGAAAAAGATAAATTAAGTTTGATCGCTGAAAAAGCGACTGAAAGTTGACGACCTTAAAATTCGTCTATTTCTTCGTGCCACCATTGGGACGATCAGAGAAAGGACTCCGCTGACGAGCTTGGCATTGAGTTGATCGTTTTCAGTTCTCCATAGCGAAGGACTCTTTGGAATCATGGCCATTTTAGCCAAGTGGGTTTAAGTGTGTACTACTGTGTGCAGGGTCAAGGGTCAATATCAATATTCAATTATGAGTTGAGTTGAGTTGAATTGCTGCGGCATACTTAAAGCTTTGAGGTTCCTATCTTCACCGTCTCAAATGATCGAACCATTTCGTGTGTCTTATAAAGGCAATGAGATTCTTCCCAGTTGAAAAAGTTTTTCCGAGGAATTTGTGTCACCCAGATGTCAAAGCTGCTGGACAATGATAGAGGTAGTGTTCAATATACTCCTCCTCTTCTTCGTACGTGCAACTACATCAAAAATAATTAGATTGGTTGCCAATTCTTTTCCCGTGAAGCCCCATTAAACAATGGTCTGTGATTATGAAAAAAAGTTGTTAATTATAGAAAAAGTTGTTTCTAAATGTGGTAGACTCTCGATAGATAAGGTCTACGAATCGGAGTGTATTTGTGGTGTGAAGTAGAGGTCTCCTCATAGAAATTCATAGGTTGTTTGCAGGCGGTTTAAAACTGTAGATCTACTTGTGGCGAAAACATCAACGCCCATACTCCGAGCTGAAGACGTACACGTAAATCGGTTCTATGATATAACCAAACGTGCTAAAAAGAAACTACATTTGGGGAAGATCCAAGATAGCTGACCCCGAAGAAAATGTATATCTCAGGATCTAATTTATACCGATGCCTTCATCAATAGTCACTGCTATTGGACTCAGTCCCTATAGTAGGACTCAGGCAAGTGTGCACTGAGCTCTTACCTCGGTGGTTCAGTACCATCAGTAGCCCATAAGGGGTTTGCTTCGAACCGGAGAGTCATGTGCTCGGTGATTCGATTTTTTTTTTTTCAATACGGTCGTCCCTCGGTCGCCAATATCAATACTTTCGAGTGAATTTCTAACATAAAATATGAAACTCCTTACAAAAATGTAGTCCGGAGGTAGCTTAAAACTGTGTCCCGCCAGCCATTTTAAAGAAAACTATTAAGCAACTGCAAGCGGTACTTGGAAGTCCCACATTTATGGCTGTCTTCGTTGGAAGACTAATTCGTTCGAACTCCCTCATGCTGAAGATGATTACAAGTGAAACCGATTAGGTTACGGTGAAAGTGACGTCGTTAGAAGTGACCGCCTGTAGTTCTGCTAACAGAGAATGGAAGAAAAAGAAATAATCCATCTTGGATACTAGACTGTTGCATCGAAATGGAAATTGACAAATCCTGAAACTCCTCAATAGGAAGAATAAAGTGCCGAACACGTCGCAAACAACATGTTTAAGAACACTTGAGCGGAGATTTTAGTGAAAGTTAAAGCTCGAACCAGATGGTATGTAGCCGTCTAGAGGCATTTTAATTCGCCTAAGATTGACGGAATCCGGAAAGACTTATTTCATGTCGCAAACAGATTATTGCTAGAGAACGCCAAACCAGTTAAGAATAATATTCAGAAAGCGATCCGCATTTGGGAGGTTATATCTTATACCTCAACTATAGCGTGCCTCGTTATACTGAACTTGACGTACTATCATGAGCAGAGCTGGATGATTAGCAGGAGCTTTAGTTAACTTAGGATTTGATTTACGACAGCAGTTTTCGGGGGAGAGCTCTCTATTGATACTGAGTTTAGGATCTTTTGCTGTTTTCTAGTAAAGTTAAGCTTCTATTTATTTATTTTATGTTTATATGACTTTTCGAAAGACAATTACCTTCTTAATGAACTGTTGACACTCTCGCACAGTCTGAAACGTCAAACGGATCGCATCACAAAGCACAAAAGCGCACAAAAGATACAAAGTAAAAAGTCATCGACTGTCGGATAATGAGAAATAAAAGAGCATATTGCCTTAGCGGGAGTTTCCCACATTAGATGAATACAAATTGACAACGGTGCAGTGACAACAACAATAAAAACAACAATACAATATGCCAACACAAACTTACCGAAGAGCATTGACTAATTGCACCAACGAGTGACGGCAATGAATGTCAAAGATGCTCTATCGTTCGTTCGTCCGCTCACTGGCACACCGTTTCGGCTGTTTGATGAACGGATGGATGAACGCACACGCGCCCGGAAGCAATTCACCTGCAATTAAAGTGTCACATTATGCACGAAGACTACCAACAACAACAAAAACAATTATGAAAACACGCACAACAATTTAGCTGGGACACAAAAAAGTCACGTGGCAGATTGGACGATTTACTGTAAGCACTCGCATGTACCTACATATGTGAGCACGTAAGTGTGTATATTGTACGGTGGCAATGAGAACGGTGGCACTAAGCTACCAGCCAAACAACCACCCAACGAAGGAAGCGGCGAGGAGTAACAAAGAGTTGTGGCCGAGAAAGTTTTGTAGTTGAAATGCTTAGTGTTTCGAATTAGCAGTTGTTGTTTTTGTTGATGACGACATTCATGATGCTGATGATGACGCTTACATGTGCGAATGTGGAACAAATTTCCAACGCTTTTACAGTTGTTGTGATTGGTTTAATGTTTACATTTCGATTTAAAGACCTTCAACGCCCAGCTCGGCACAAGCAAGAACGAATGCAATACCAGTTGCCAACCCTCGGGGCTTAAGTTGCTCCGGGCATCACACAAGCCCTGGCTGATTTTAAGCGAACTCTAAAGAAATTTCATTTGTTATTCTTTTGCATCGGTGGACTTTCGTGCCGCACCCAGGGTGGGTGGTGAAGGTCGCTGTGGCATACATCAAGGCGAGTGGCTAATGAAAGCAAATCTCGGTATTAATTTCAAACGAATTTATTTTGATCCCGAGATAAGCCGGCATTTCAACGGCTTTTCACAGCAATCACAACAATGCTGTCGAGTCGATGATTGAATTCAGTGCAGCAGCAGCAGCAGCAGTAGTAGTAGCAGCTCGAGCAAGCCGACAGGTCACGCTGCGTCATGCGGACAGACACGAAACTACCACCCGCCCCGAGACGGCGAAACTTGTGTGCATGTTTTCGCAAAGTGCCAACGCACGGCGGGACTACTGCACCACACTTCACTCCACTTGAGTGAGCTTTAGTTGTCTCAGTCTCTCACAATTGGAGTTCTTACAGTGAAGTGGCTGGCTTTTTATTGGGGTGGAAAAGCGTTCTTTGGCATTTGCCGTTTGCCGTTTGTGTTTTATTTTGATTTTAAGCGTAAGCCTTTGTGCAATGGGCACAGCTTAAAGGCCTGCAGCCTTCTCAAAGTGCCTTGGGTTTTGTGTAAATGGCTTCCAACTCACACATGATGAGGAATGTAGAGATTTGTTGTGCGTGACAAATTTTGTAAGATTCGTGTTTGCTGGTTGTTGTAGTGGCGTTTAATGGTTGTGGTCGTTGTCACTACAAGTAAGACAATGTCGTAGACAAATTATTGCAACAGTTGTGACTGTTTACAACTTGTCATCGCAGCTTTAACAACTGTCTCACACCAAGCTCAGGTGCTTCGTTGGAATAGTTGGTAATTGTTTTGACATTGGTTGGCGAAGTTGAGTCTCAACCTACCTCACTTTTTTATTTCGAATTGGATCCATATTTGGCATATGTGTCTAATATAACTTAAACTATGATCCAAAAGCGACTCAGAGCATGCACAAGTACCTGAGTGCTCTCAGGGTGCAGGAGTGCTAGTCGAGTAGATAGCCGTTCGACTGTCTGTTTTGATTGTAGCTTTTAGACGTCAAACATTTTTGAGTTTGTTGACGGGCGTTCTTTGCTGCTAGAAGAGAGTGGTCGAAGTCGAATTTGGGTCCTCGGAGCGTACCACACCAAGAACACTAGCGACATCTCGTCCGCCTATCGCAACATGATCGATCTGGTTTTGAATTTTTCGATCTAGAGACAGTCAACTTACTTCTTGTGTTTTCTTCTACTGGAATCTAGTACTACATACAATTATATTTCTTCCAACGACGAAGTCGATCAACCTCAAACCATTTGTGGATGTTTCCTCGTGAGGCTGTATTTTCTGACAGATGTGCTGAAGACACCTTCTTTATCCACCCTGGGGTTAAAGTCGCCAAACAAAATTTTCATGAGTACGTTCTAGTCGCTCTCAAAGGGCATCCTTGATCACATCGTCCTTCTCTTCCAACAGGGCGTGGGTGCAATTCAGCGACATGTTAAGAAATTTCGCTTTGATGCAGATTGTAGCAAGACCTATGGCTATGACGGCGAATAAGGCTCTCTACCAGTACGAATCCACCACCAAATTTGCGCTTCTTAATATATGACCGCAGTAGTAAATGTCACAAGGACCTACTCGTCTCCGTCCTTGTTTTATTCAATGCACTTTTTAAACGACAGTGAAGTCGAGAACATCAATCACCTGAGCAGCGGCACTTTTTAAGTAATCAGACATTCCAGGTATAGGTATAGCCTTAAATCATAGTACTTAATACATTCACAGTGGTCGTCATCCAAAGGGGATATCTTACACGAGGCTTTTGCCTCCTTTTCTAACAGTCGCTCTCTGGACTAAAATTAAGTCGTCGCATATCCTGTTCAAAATCGCATAACTGTATAGTGCACTTCTCCATTGGCTGCTCGGTCCGAAGTTAGAGACGATTTAGTATTCACTTCAACATTTTTTTTTTTTTTGTATAGCGAGATCCAAGCTTTCTGTTTTCCAACTTACTTTGTAACACACCTCTGGCTAGTGAATGCTGCCAAAAAAAATTTGAACGGAGCCTTAAATACATCGGTTTGACTCCACTGAACTTCGTTTTCAACCGTGGTTATAGTCTTCAGAGGAGTCGGTTAAGGCATACTCGTATGTGTTGCTATCGGTGACAAAAGAAGGCAAGATTAAGAATTTAGTATAGCCCTGTGAAAGTTTACATGTTCATACAATATAAACAAACCCTAAGCCTAAGAATAAAGTTGCTCGTAGGCTGCTGAACTGCGAGCCTCGTCTCTCTCTATCTTGTCAAAAAAAAAAAACCTCTCTATCCAAGTTATTTGATACCGATGGAGGTTTTAGGGCTAGATAGCTATGAAGAGTGAATTCTCAAACCAGAGACGTCTGTAAAAGAAGATAATGTTTTTCTCCTTAATCTCATGACCCTAAATATAATTTATGCTACTTTAAATTGGAAACATCTATGGTACAGCATAGTCAAACGGATGCTCCCGAAAAGGTTTGATTTCCTTGAAATTTTTCATCGTTTTGGCTTCCACAGACAAACAGTCACATAATAAGCAGAAGTCGAAGGAAGTTCAAAAAAAATAATATTATTCATCCACACTGGGAATTGAGCGCAGTTCGAAGGATCCTTGAGAAGATGCGACGCATGCCATGCATACATAGCATAGTAAAAGCCTTCTCTTTTGGCAGCGGAAATGATTGAATTGCGTGTTGATAATCAAGTTTGAAGGACACCATGCGCTGTGTTAACCTCTTTAAATGAGATTTCAAGTACTTATAGATAATTACAATTGGCAAGTGCCACTTAATGATGATATGGAAGACTTCATAAAAATTTGAGTTTTATTAAAAAGACGATTGTGATGTGAAAACTATGGGTTTTATTTTTTTATGGCATGCGGGTGAGGCGTGTGTCATTTGTGGTTTGACTAGATGCACTTGTTGGAACGCGTGGCAAACACGCGCCACCTGCAAACATGCAACTATAATCGACATTTGTATCATATATGGTACATATGTACATATAGGAAGAAAATCATCTAATCATCAATGATCATAATCATTAAGAGCCATAAAAAAATATATGTTTGTATGTAGTATGTATGGATGTGTGTACGAAATATTCATTACACTCTTTCGAAGTACATCAAAGAAAATGTCGTAGTATATTTGTTTATTTGTATTTAAGAGTATTTTTTTGCGTGAAAGTCGTGTGGCAAACGCAGCGCAAACAAATAAGTGAAGTTTCTTTTTGTTAAAGAGAAGAAAGGATTTCTATTTATTTTTTTATTTATTTACTTTTTAAACAAAAGTTATGAGTTTTTTGTAAATTTCAATTCATTATAGCTTTTTAGTTTAAACTTTAAAGGTTATTAACTCTATATTAAAACAATTATTAATTTACAATAATGTCTTTTAATTCGATTAAATTTAATTATTTTTCATTATATAATTATTCAATGCCAAGTTCATGCAACAGCTGTCTCTTTAACCTTTTTATAAGCCAGAGTATAATACTCGTAGTGAGGTAAAAGTACAAGCGAATTATCATAAACAAGCAAAGATATTTTTTTCCAAGCGTATATTGTCTTAATCATGAAAATATGAAATTTAAATCTATTTTACTTTAAATAGCTAAAACGGTTTAAAATAGTTGCAATTATAAAAACAAATAAATAAATTCACACTGAAAAATTTTAACAACTAAATTTAATTTATGATAATAAAATAAGAGAAATCAATTTTTAATATACTCAGGTTATTGGAGTTGTTAAAAATACTTCGAAGTCGTACTTTTAAAAATAAAAATTAAAATATTTAAATTTTGAAAAATAGCTTACAAAATAATTTGTAAATATTTACTTAAGAACTTCTATGAATAATATAGGAAGTATGAATTTTTCTGATCACAATCGCCCCTAGGGAACGTCAAACCCTCCGGGTGTACTTCTGACTTGAAAGGAAAAAAGCTCCCCATGATAATCTATAGGCCGTTTGGAAGTGGCTTAGAATTAACTGTAGTTCCCTCCATTTGTTGGAAAAAATATCAAGACGCAAAACCACAAATCGGTTAAAATCGCATCAGCGATTTATATATAAGAAACATTTATATATAAGAGTTTTAAAATATCGCAAATTTCGATCCGTTTCAGGTAATTTTTGAAACCCCGGTTTTTTTTGAGCAACCCAATACTCAGCCGCCTCCGAACAGCTGATGGTTTTTTTATGAGACACTTCGAAAAAGAAACATGTAATCATTTCTTAATATCAAAACAAACGTATTTCTATTGGAAATCTTAACCACGAAAGAAAAATGGAATGAAAACCTAGGCACCCAGGCACTCAAGTTTCCACCACAGAATATTATGCTAGACACTGTCTAATAATTTAGAGAAATCGGCGTAAATAGTATCTACTCGCCAACCAGACCATTGTGAGGCTCCCGTATTCACCTTCTCAAATGTTCGACAAATGTGAACAGACTGACAAAGGTAGTGTTCAATAGACTCATCCTGTTTTTCATCTCCACATCCGCACGCAAAAATTATTAGAGTGGTAGCCCGTGAAGTCCTATTAAACAGTGGCCAGGTATTAAGCCTGTCGTTTTTTAATGGAGAACAGGAGATCATGATCTCAGTCAGCGATCTACAGTCCGCTTTCAAAGGTAAACATGCATCGTGTGTATGTTTTATTGTGGGTAGAAGAGTTCCTTCTCTCGGTAGTTTGTCTGAAATGCGATTGCCTGGGATATCATGTTAGTCGAGAGGCGGCTTCACTGATTGCAAAGAGTTCTGCTTGGAAGACGCAGCAGTGGCCTGGTCGTCTCATGCTCATATTCATTGAAAGCATCGGAGAGTGGATTCTACAGCCTATTATTCCATTCAGAGTTGAGCCGCCATTCATTTCATTTTGGGATTCCAAGTGTATGCACCTTCAAGTCATGTAGAGTTGTATTGACAGACTTGCCGTTAAAGTAGGCGTGTTGCTTCCTCGAGAGGCTGTCTGAGGGTAGATTTAGGTTGTCGAGCAGCCTTGCAATGATTTTTAAGAGGAATGTGGTAAGACCAATGGGCCGAAGGTCCTTTGGACTAACGTGTTTGGTTTTGCCTCCTTTTGGGACAAAAATTACATTGGTTCTGTAAACTTTATGTAGAAGTGGGGATGAGACGTCCTCAGCCCTCTGTAGTTCAGCGGGAAGATACCATCTAGCTCCGGAGACTTAAAGATTTGGAATGACCTTACTCTTCTGCTACATACTATGAAGCTGATATCAGAGATACATTGGAATTTCTAACGTGGGAGTTGCTCGTAGTCTGCAGAACATTCCGGAAATGTGCTGTAAGGATATCCAGCATTTCATTACAAGATGTAGTCCAATCACCATCTATCTTCTGGATGTAGTTTGGGATAACGGAACTCTTGGAGAAAACCTTCCAAAGTCGGTTGCCTTCTCCGCTTCCTTCAATTTTACTGAAGAAAGCCTTCCAAGATGATCGTATTGCCTTCCTCATAGTGGCTTTGAGAGATTTTAGGCAAGCTTTGTAAGATTCCCAGGAACCTGTTCTTTTGGCTTCATTAAAGAGTTGTCGACTACTTTTTCTTAGTTTTTATTTTTTTTTATTATTTGAAAGGAACGTATTCTGAAACCAAATATAAATATACAAGCAAGTTATTCAAGACAATTTCGCAATAAACTATTATGCAACCCGCTGTTTCATCAGCAGCGTGAAAAATATTTAAAAAGAATAGCCGTATGTGAATAGCAATATCCGCCTTATATGAGTAACCCATAACAATGTACATGTATGTATGTACATCTATATAAGAAAACTATATAAGTTTTGCACCATCTAGCACTTCATTTCCATGTTTCACCCACTCACCCCTGAAAAACGACCAATGCATTGTCGGGTCGATTCGCAATCAACTCAACAGAGTATATCTCAAAACAACGGCCTGCCACTTGAATGCCATTTAATATTCAAAATATTCATATTCACAGCTTGTGAAGTGGCCACTCAGTGTTTTTTTTTCGTACTTATTTTTAATCACTCATACAAATGTATGTCCCACAGCGGGCTGACTGCTGCTGCGCACAAGTATGCATCATCAACTGTCATTTAAACTAAGGTGAATGCGTTCAACGTCAAGCGCGCTTGACACATTCGTCAAGCATGTCATGGCAATTTCCACTTTGTAAAGTCAAGTGAAAAATTTTATTAATGTTTTCAATTCTTTACGAAAAATGATTAAAGATTGGATATTTCCACTGTATTTATGAAAATTGGTTGTTGAAGTATTTTTCAATAATTTTAAGTACATTTCCAGCTAGATTCTCTCACAGAACTATACACCTGTACAGGGCTTGCTGCTTCACAAAATATTTTTGTCATTTTTTAACTAATCGCTGGAGAGAAAAGTTGACATTTTTCAAACAGTGTATATTTATTGCATGCCATTAATAACCAAAAGTCGTTCCAATTGACAAAAAAGAGTGTGAAGTTAGTTGAAGGTACAAGAAAAAACTGTTAAGCACTTGATAAAAGTAGAATTAATTTATAAAAAAAAAAAATCAAACTAAATATGTGTAACAGAAAAGGTCACCATTATATGGTAGAATTTCCATGGCTATCCATAATAAATCGAAACACTTCAATCAACACGCACTTCGATTGCTCAAATAATACTTTAAATTATTAGCTAAAATTAATAACAACACAAATAATTGTCATGTTGACAATACTGTTGTAAAATTTTTGATGAAACCTGCACATTTTCATTTTTTTTTCCTTTAGCCAACAAAGTATTGTTCCCAACAAAAAAAAAACAATGCCTCACAACTCGTTGGCTGCAGAATTTCACGTGTCGTTGTTGTCGGCATTAAAAATTCCATATTACAAACAAACAACAATAACAACAAAAAAATCCAGTCTTTCATCACTTAGCTACCTGCAAACGCTGACACAACCGCCAAAAACAAGCAGCAACCAAAGACCCCTTACCAAGCCAGTCAGTCGTCATCTTAATTTACGCATGTCTTCGCTTGCCGAGTTGCGACTGCGTGAGTGTACGCAAGTGGCAAGTGGATGGATTTCTTTGTTGGCCATTGACAGTTGTAAATGTGATTTAAAGGTGCTAATAGACTGGCAACAGCAGAAGCGAAGCAGAAGCAGAAGCGAAAGCAAAAGCAGAAGCAGAAGCAACATCAGCAAAGACTTCGAAATGATCCTGCAAGTAAAAAAGCATTTAAAAATACCAGTTGTTAACTAGAATCCAACTAGTTTGCCTTTAGCTACTAACTAGTTCATCTGCCATCTGTTTGCTAAATTAGAAACTGATATTTTAAACACTGCGTTTTGTTACGAGCCGGCAATTGTCCGGCTATGCATTAACTTTATACTAGCCAAATACTAGTTCATTTGGGCATGTTTAATTTGCGCTTCACAAAAAAAAAAAAAAAAAATTAAAATAAAAATCAATTGGCCTGTAGCGAGACTCGAACCGTGAATCTCACGTGGTACAGTGGTAACTTTTAACTATTCGGCTAACGTGACCCGGTAGCGAGCACAACTTCATTTTGCGCATTTAAACAGAACGTAACAGAGAATGAAACTCAGCCGTGGCAACATGCGTTGGTGGAGATTCTTATTATTCCCGTTACTAGTTAAGTTCTATACAAAGAACCAACTGGTAAGATTTCACACTTACAATTTTTGCATACTAGTCTACCTTCTCTCTGTAGGGGACCGGCTCACGTGACAGATTCACAGCGTGGCCAGACAGTATCGTAAAATGTTGTGTGTAAAACAGATAGACAGTAATTACGATAAGTATACATACTTTTACTTATAACCGCAGCTACTTCTATGTATGTATGAATGTAAATATATTTATTTGCTTGTATACCATATACAAGTGTTTCGCCAGCTGTTGTACATCTTCAGATTTGCATCTATCGTAATTAAAGAACGGAAATATTGTTCGGCATTCTTAGTTTTACGATTTTTTATTACGAGTTTTGAGCTTTGAAGTGCCACCTACGCACAGTGGGCTGAGAGGGAGAAAAAAATATATTATTAATAGCTGTTAGATTTTCGGCCGAGTTCTTCCTCCGATATGCGTCTTGATGTATTTCCAACAAATGGAAAAAGAGCTGAAGGGTTTTTATGAGCAGACTTAATTTCATGTTAAAGTACACTCGGAGTAATTGACGTTCCCTGCATAATTAACAAAATTTTTATTTAAATTTCTTTATTTTTGGACCACTCGACTATCACTCTGCCAAAAAATCGCTTTAGCGGTTACAAAGCGGCAACTACATACGAGTATGTATGTATAACAGTAGTTAGAATAGAACGAAAGTTTACCACGAGAACTTTATCAAATCCATTAGCTCAGCCACCACGACCTACGACAAGATGATGGGCCTATTTCAGAAATATTTTCCAATTCATCATGAACATGTGAGTTTGTATATCTAAGCAACAATTGGGTCGCTTTATAGAAGTAATTTTAAGTGATGAAACTGGAAATCGCCTGTGAACGAAACAACTATTTATTTTTACTAGAAGTACGGCTCTTCAATGCGCTCCGCCATCTTTTCTTCATTCTTAGGTAGAACGCTGATACTTCTGCGATACGTTACAAAATCTATGGATGTTCACTTTTTCGTCTGGCGAAAATTTAACAAACGGAGGATCCGTTTTTCATCTATCTGATCATAGTATGTTCTGAAGACTAGTGATGTCCTCATCTCCAGATAAAGAGAATAGTTCATGGCGAATGAAAGAGTTTTAAGTTAAAAAAAAAACTCAAAGGCTAAACGAAAAATAACGAAAAATGTATTCAATGATATTTTAAAAAGTATTATAAGATGAGGTGACATATAAATGTTTTCGCGGTCGAAACATACTCATAGTGGACCAAAAGAGGCACTTCTCCAACCTGCTGTAGGGCATTGAAAGCGCAAAACCCGGAGATGATGAACCCGAATCCCCAATCACCAATCCATAATCAATGACGATAGAATAGACGTTCTGTTACCCGACTATGGCGAAGTCCGAATAGCGATTGCTCGCTTAAAAAATAACAAAGCGGCGAGAGCCGATTGCTTACCGGTAGCGAAGAACTAGACAACGTAGGGAGTTTAAGAATTTTCCCGCGTTAAAGCATGCCTGTCGTAAGAAGTGACTAAAACCCAAAAGTTTCCGCGGCAGTCTGATCTTTATACCGGAACGACCCGGATTTTTATCCGGCCAAATAATACTTTGGATAATATTTTTGCGGCTATAACGACAACAATCCTCACTGTCTTTAAATTGATCAGATATTCATCATGCGTCGTTTCTTGGAAAATATCTGTAGAAAAGTATCGATCCACATCATCTCTTCATCGATTTTAAAATGGCCTTTAATGGCGTTAAAAGGGGCTACTTTTTTACTGCTATTTACAAATTTAGTCTCTTCACGATGGTATTGAAATCATTAACCAGGACAACTTAGCCATAAGTTCTGCTATCTTCAGATCACATAAGGTAGCGAGAGAGAAAAGTGTTGGGAAGGATTTATGTACCTCAGCGTATCGGCGACGGCGAATGCGTTGACATTGACAATTATATCATTGGTAATTTGTAATCACGACTTTCGAACTAGATCCTCCTTAAATTTGTAGCACGCATCCTAAAAATAGATATACCCAGAGTTTATGCTAATCTACATCCAAACCGATCGATCTATTTTTATGTGGAGCTTTTATTCCTTGCCAGAAATAAACTCGGGGAGCTTCTATAATTTTGGAACTCGAATCCTGACCTCCGAATGGCAGTACGTACTACTAACTGCTGGGCTATTGGAGCTGCGGCTACGCTGATGGATGAATGATGGATTAGAGCACTTCAGCTTTAAAAGTTTTCGACACAATAGCCGTCAGTGGAAGCAGAGGGAACCTCCACTTCGTTGGAAGAATCAGGTGGATAGGGTTAAAAGACGAAAAATGATTTTTATCAGATTATGAGAGCCGTACATTATTTAGCGAGTTTAAAAGCATAGGATTTTGATCCACAAGTGACTGTAATTCGGCAAATCACGACAATGTCATTTCCTACACGTAAGGTGGGGTCTTTTTGTCATCTTTCTGTCCAAATTCACTCCATAGTACACCGTAGTCACTTACATACACGTGTATTCATATATAAAATGCGGCAACTTTGATTTGTCATACAAATCTGAATACATTTGCCGACACTTCACGCCAAATACTCTGACACACATACTCGTATGCACATACAGGTTTTATGATTACAACTTAGTCAATTTAGTGTCCAGTAGCCAAAGTGAGTACAAACTAATTGAGAATTTTTCTTCCTCACTGTTGGGAACATAGTTGGAGTGACGCAGGCGAGTGGATTCATCGGCTTATTTTCTTCGCTGTGCCTGGGGTTCAATAAAATCATTTTGATGTCGCTGTTAATCATAAATATAAGAAGAAGTGGTAGGAACAGCGCGAAAATGCCGCTGAAATAAATATATATGTATATGTATGTGGGAATCATGTTTTATAAGTATCCAGCGCGGGGTAAGGTGTGAATGAAGATTTTAATTTTTTATGACTGCACTTCATTAACCACAGTCATCCCAGAACGTTACGCTTATTCACACTTGGCTATCTCGGTGTTAATGTGATCGTAGCAAAACACTTTCGGCGAGTAGGTTCAAAGGTGCACAAGACTGGTTGGTTCGTTGGTCCTTTATCCTGGCTCAGACGGATGCAAGACCGGCATATACATATACCTACATGCGCTCCGACGTCTGTATAGCGTCCATGACATTACGTGTTTATGTAATGCATTTATTGTCTTTTAATTTTTAAATATGTTATGTATGTGTATTGTATGGCGATTTGTTGTTGTTTTCATTATTATTTTAGGTGTTGACAGCGTCTGTGACTTTTAAATGTTAATTCTATTTTCATTTCGATTTAGTCACGTGTGACCACCGCCAACAGCATAACATTAACTACCATTTTTAGCAGCACATATGAATATACATATGTACGAGTGTATGCTTACATGCATACATACATACATACATACATATGTGCATATGTAATATTTATCATTTCTGGCATTCATATTCCATAAGTTACCAAAATATTGCTTTTAACTTTAATTTTGCCTTTACCTTTTGTCGTTTCCCCAATTACAATTGGAATTTTTGCTGTCTCATTGCAACAGCAGAGGCACCGTGTAAAACGTCGAATGCGCAGGATTTTTCGTTTATTTTTTGCTTTTTTTTTTGGTGTTTTTGGTAGTGTAGAATTTCCGTTAAACCTTGACAAGGATTGCTGGAAATTTTCGGTTAACAAGGGTTTTTATGAGCTGGACAGTATTCAGATAACTGCATATGGTACATACATATGTATGCATGCATCTACACGTACATATGTAAGTCCGTATGTAAGTGCATATGTTTATATAGGTGGCACATGGCCAATGCGGCGACTCGCTGTCAGTCAATGGTATGGAATGACTTGCAAATTTCTCTGACGCACTCGTCGCGTCATTGAGTCGCACTTCAAACTACAAAACTGTTTTTGTTGTTTCTTTATCTCTGTTTAATTTTTTTTTTTATTTTGTTTAAGTCACAAATAGAAATTTTATTTTGACGCAAATACATCTTTTATATTTACTAAATAGAATATATTTATATATGTAAATCAATAGTCGAGTTAAAACATGCTCAATACTAGAGAGCGACGTACAAAGGTAACATAAAAACAAAGTCCACTCGATCTTTGAAGGAACCAGCTTTCAAAATACCTCGACTCTAGGAAAACTTCATGCGCGTGCTCTAGATCTGCGGGCCAGTAGAAATCAGTTTTGGCGAAGCTGTGTGTAGTGCAGGAGGGCTTGCATAAAGGCCAAAGTCTCATAAAGCTCATATCATGCTTAGATTTACCAGGCTTAGCTGTTTGTAAACTGCTCTAGCTCCTGCCGCTAACTTTGCTTCTGTATATATTGCAGTAATAGAGGGCCCCTACAGTTTATACTAAGCCACCTCCGAACGACTGATGATTTTTTTATGAGGAGCCTTTTTATTTCATGTCCGAAATATACTCGGAGGGGTTGGCATTCCCTACCGAGGGGCGATCGCAATTAGAAAATTTAGTTTAATTTTTTTTTAATAAAGTTTCTATAATTCTTGGATTTTGGTTGGACCAAAAGTTGGCTCAAGGAGGTGAGGTTAAGGAGAAGCAGGTTTGTGTAAGATTTCCCATATAATTTCCTGGGTGAAGAAAAAGGAGTCGTCTGGTGTCAGTTCGGAGATACAGATGAGTCCCTCAAGCGCCGACCCTTACTTCAGACTCTCTTAGTCTAACCACGACTTTTGCATTCATAGACCAGCTTGCATGACGTTAGCTAAGGTTTAAGATGCTAGTGCATTTTGGAGGTGGGCTAGGCGATGTTCAGGTGCTGTGCTAACTTAAGAGGTACAACACCTTCTCTTATAAGACAACCGACACTTTTCCCTCTATGTTTGCATTCAGTTTCCTGTTCAGTGTTTTTCTCTTGTAGGACAAATGTAGTTATAATATTATTCAAGGGAAAGGTTGAGACAATGTTTCTAACAAAAATTTCAGTTACTGCAGACATTGCAAATTAATGTGCTCCAGACCGCAGAACTTTTCCATATCACCAATTTAATTTATTTGAATTTATAATGTACTCAGAACCATAATTTATGGTATCGTTAGACGTAAATATTACAAACACCACTATAAATATTTCTAAATATAATTCTTGTAAGTATAAAATTAAAATATCATTTTGCCAATAAATTAATCACGTTTTATTAGCGAATTTCAAAAACTTGCCGTAAATACGCAATAAAATTTAAATCAAATCCGACATAGTCGTACATGCATGTAGGTTTGTATGTGCATATAGGTATACTCGTATGTATGTATATGTATGAAAGAGTTTTGTAATCGGCGCCTTTGAACCCTTTGAAATCACTGCAAATGCCGCAATTTATCTATTACATACATACATAAATATTCACATGCACAGTACATAATTCACACTACATAAAAGTCACACCTTAGTCTATCATAAACCGTTATGACCGCCTACACTTGGATACAAGTAGATTTTCTCTGTATAATTATAAGTACACATTTCATAAAAGAGTATATACACGTATATACATATACACTAATGAACTTTCATACAAAACGTTAAATATAGAAAATTCAATGTGAAAAAAACTAATTTGTCAATTTTGTGTGAGCAATTTAGTAGCGCGAGAAGATTAAAAAAATCCAATTGGAAAAATTTCCCATAATTAATTTTGTAGACCTTATGGGCTTCTGGAGAGGTGGGGAATTTAACTGATTCACATTAAAACCAACAACAAAGCAACAAAAAATAAACTACAATAAAATAAAACAAAACAAAATTAAACTAAATAATATAAAATATAAGTAAAAAAGTGAAAGTTGTATATTAACAAAATTAATTAAATAAAATAAAATATAATAAAAAATAAACTAAAACAGTATAAATATAAAACAAAATAGAAACATAAAAAATTAGAAACAAATAATTAAGTATAAAAAAATAAAATAAAAATTATATAAAATAAAATAAATAGCAATAAAAGCAAAAATAAAAAATAAAATTTATACAAAAATAAAATAAAATAATATAAATAAAAAATAATGTAATATAAATATAAAATAAAATAAAAACGTATAGCTAAGTATAAATAAAATAAAATTAAATAAAAAAATATATTATATAAATAAAAAAATAAAAGCAAGCAAAATAAAATGATACATATACAAAAGTAAATAAAAGTAAAGAAAATAATATAAAACTAAAAAAAATTAAATTAAAAAAATATTGCAACATAGAATAAAAAAATAAAACAGAGTGAAATAATATAAACTAAAATAAGATAAAAATAAAAAAATAGATAAAAAATATCAAAAAATTGAGAACAGAACTAAATAAAAGGAAAAAAAAATTAAAATAGAAAAAGAGCAATGATAAAAAACAAATGAAATTAAAGTTAACTTTAGATGTTGTCTATAATTATATACAATAAATACAAAGTATAAGCAGAAAAGACAGGGAATAAAATAAAATAACATAAAATAAAATAAAATGAAATGCAATAAAGTAAAATGAAATAAAATAACGTAAATTATAGGAACATTATATAAAACAAAATAAATTTACATAAAATAATAATGGAAAAGAAAGTAAATTCACACAAATAAAACTAAAAGAAATAAAACTAAAATTAATATAAAATTTATTAAAATAAAACAAATTCAAATCAAATAAATATATTAAAATAAAATATAATTCTAGTAAAAAAAAATAATAAGAATTAAAAAATAATAATGAATAATAGAAATACAAAAAATTGAAAAAAAATAATTTAATTAAGCTAAAAAAATTAAGGAAAATAATTATAAAGAACTATTCATTTTTAATTTGATTTGGTTATTCCATTAAATATGAGATATACTAATGATCTTTATTCATTAATTATTAAGGTATACCTAACCTAAAATTTATTATTTTTCTGGCTTTTTTTCTGGTTTTTCGACGGTTTTATTGTTATTTTTCTGTTTTTTGAAAAACCTTTAGATTATAATTTTTGTGACCTTAATCATACTTCCTTTTTTATTACTCTTTTCGTAACACACAATTTTCTAGAAACCACACCTATTTTTTGACTCTTAGAGTTATTTAAGTTTCTGTTTATTATTTTTTAATTTGATATGGGGCTAAACTTCTAAGTATATCTCATATTTTAAAGGAACACTCCTCACAAAGGACTACGAATAATATAAAATGAAATACTTAAAACAAAATAATAAATATAACAAAATTAAAAATAAATAACGTAAAGTGAAATAAATTATTTTAAATAAAGTTAAAAAAAAAGTAATGCACAATATAAAAGTAAGTATTTAGAAGGAATATTTGTTTTTGTTTTTTTAGACATGACGTTTTGAAAAAGAAATAAAACGCATATCATTTAATGTTATGGCCAAGAATTGAGGTTTATTATAACAATTTGGGTTTGTCATTACGTATTAAATACGAGGGCAGCCATATATATTTCTGGCCTAATAATGAAAATGCGAATATTTATCAACGAAAATGGCTTTTTTTTTGGATTTGGCTCGTCTTGGAAGACCCACACGGTCGATTGCTATTTTGTTTCGGGCTCATACGCATAGATCCATGATTCGTCACCTGTGACGATCTTATAAACGTCTTTTGAAGCACGCCGATCGTATTTTTTCAGCATTTCTTTACACCAATCCACACGAGCCTTTTTTTGAGCGATTGTCAAATTGTGCGGGATCCAACGAGAACAAACCCTTTTTACGGCCAGGTGTTCATGCAATATCGAATGTATGCTGGTGGGAGAAATGCATAGGCATGCCTCTATCTGAAGGTACGTTACATGACGGTCTTGCATTATCAGTTCACGTACGGCATCGATGTTTTCTGGCACAACGGCTGTTTTTGGACGACATTCACGGAATTCGTCTTTGAGCGAGCGTCGGCCACGATTGAATTCGTTGTACCAGTTTTTCACAGTGCTATAGGATGGTGCTTTATAGCCATACGTGTACAAAGATTTTAGTTCATCGATGCACCCTTGTCGTGATAATCTACGTCGAAGATTGTGAAAAATGATCGCAAGCAACCTACGTATAACTTCGGGACCATCGTGGCTGGCTCGAATAAATTCCAGCTAAGAGGCCCTCCAAAAATAGTCCAGCGCGAGATTTTCTTTGGATCAGTAGATCTTCCTCATCAGTGTTCCCCATTGAGTGCAAAATTATAGGCTTGATTTTTAAAGAAATATGGAACAATGATTCCCTCTGTTCATAATTTTTTGTGTTTTGTAAATAAAATTGAGCCTCATCGCTAAGTAAAATGTTCTTGTGAAATTGGAGATCGGTGGATATCTCCTTCTGAGCTCTTCCACCAAAGGTACGACGCGTTTGATGGTCGTTCGGCTTCAATTCTTGCATGATTTAAATTTTGTGTTCCACAAATCTATATCCTTACGCAAAATCTTCCATAAAGTGGATAGGCACAGCTCCAATTGTGCGTATACTCATTCGGGTCTTCTTCTATACTCTGTTCAACGGCAGCAAAAGCGTCTTCGATGCGTACTGTACGGGATTTTTGAGGATGCGCATTATCTACTAAAATTAGCGTGGTGCGAAACCAAGGAATCCACGAATTACCGTCTTTATTAGGCGATTTTATCGACCGCGATGTGTTGCACTAACCGAACCATTACTTGGGTAATAAATTTGGTCGATTTCTAAACGTTTTTGACTATGAAATGGCAATCCACACTAAGTAAAAATCAAGTAACAACTGTCAAAAAGACCAACTCTGAAAGAGAGTTGAAAATCACGAGTCTCAAAATCGCTTTATACTCGTACATACTGTACGTAAATGTACTGAAAAAAAAATTATTTAAATAAATATATTAGTAGCGTTTTTGTTTGTATTACGTTAAGTAAATGCAAGTAATTTTCCATATTGGCCTTCTTTTTCGGTGTTTCCTTTAGATTTTCACAACTATCCTCTAAAACAACATTGAATAGACCACACACGTTGCAGCGCGGCAAGCGGCAACACTTTATTAAAGGACCACGTAGTTTTTGTTAACAAAAAAATGAAACACTATGTGTTTTTCGTGATTCTATATTTTGTTCTTGCCTTTTTTTACCTTTTATCCACTTAGAGCACTTTGAATAAAACACTCACTTTTTTGTACAAAAGGATTTTTGAATACTTGAAAATAATTTCTTTTTTTTTTCAAAACCATCACAATATTGGATGTATGTATGTATGCTAGTTTGTTAGCAACAAGTGTACAAAAAACACTCTTCCGCAACTAAATTTCAAGTCATAAATACATTCAAACATGCTTACACACATGCAAGTGTACCTATGCATTAGATGCAGGTGTGGGCAAACTGGTGTTGAATCAAAGTTGCTGCTCATTGAAATGGCAGTTGTATTTGTAGTTGTAGTTGTAGTTATAGTTGTAGAATAGTAACTTTACAATCAAACAAATCGATGGAGTCAGCTCTAATAAGCACATTCAACTGTTGGAGTATGTAGTACACTCATATATGTACATATGTATGTGTGTATGTGCTTGCTCCAAATGCAGCTTCGTTGCTGACACTATCGCTGACTGCTGGCGCTATAAATATGACTGTTGCTGTTACTATTATTACCATTTTTTTCCACCGTTGCTGATGCTGATGAGATTGTTGGTGTTGATTTGTACACCGAACGCTGTGCTGAGTTGGTTGAGTGTTGGGGATGCCGTGTCGTCGAGTGGCGTTGAATTATATCGAATCGGTTGAGGAGCAGCACTAAGCGCCACTTATGTCACTCTCAGGTTGATGTAGTTGGCATGTTGGCCACTCATATTTGCTACACTAATATTTTTGTTTAGTTCTTTTTCCAATTTGTTTTTTTTTTTTTGTATTCCTCACTTCACTTACCGCCACTACAAGCTGCACTTTTGTATGTGGGTTTGTGTTCAACTCTTGTCGGAGTTTGTATTGCCTCTTGCCACCTTATTTGTTGCATTTTTATATTTGTTTCTGATTTTTTTGTTTTGATGAAACGAGAAATGAGACTATAATCATGGTATCCATGATGCTTTGTACCCAATCAACACAATTTTTAGTTTTTTGGTGTATTTTAGTGTTTAGACACTACAAAATGGAAGAAATGTCCAAGCTTACCATGATGGATAGGGTACCCAAATTGTGCACTTCGAGTCACATGACATCATAGTAAAAAGAGTTAAAATGTAGAAGAGTAAATTACATACAGTTGTGGTATGAACACAAAAGATTCTTGGGACTCCAATAATTATTATTTTTTCAATAGAAATTTTCAACTTTATGTTTTCAGAGACTTTTGCGATCTAAGTTCAATATCTACATGTATGAGAGCTGTGAAATAAGGAGCTTCAAAAGAAATAAAATGTTCGGATGCCACATATTCCTCAGTCAAAAAAAGCAACTCTCGCTTGTTGTTAATTAAAAAGACTTTAACTGACTTGGCTTACAGCAGCTTACTCCCATGTTCTGAAAGGAAGAAAATTTGAATATGAAGTCCAGATCTGGTTGATCTTTCTTCGTCAAGATAATCTAGCACGTTCGCGAATAGAGTACTTTTGCATGAATACCGGGGAACGGCCGTTACAAGAGCTTTCATTGCAGAAAAGATTGGATGGAAGTGGAGTGCTGGTTTGTACTAGCGGTGGGACTAGCATTCTTAGGCAATAAGTAAATATGTATGTACGTGTATGTATGAAATACATCCGAAAAATAAATGAAAATAAAATTATAACTATCGATTCAGATTTTAGCGCTTATTCAAATAAAAGGGTTTTCCAATAAGAAGAGTTATTTTTAAGAACCTGCTATTCCAGAAGATGTAATTTTTGAAGCTTTAATTTTTTGATAATTTGACAAGTAAAAACTACGCCAGTAATAAAAATGGAACGAAACATGCTTCACCAATGCGTTGAAATTATTAAAATTCACTATAAAAATGGTGAAAATCTGGAAGAGACGTTCCGTGAAACTAAAACATCTTTCGGTTGTCCTGAAGCATCTTGTCGGATGGTACTCTGATGGTTGCGATATGTTTGAAATTGGGAATTCCACAAACGTCATTACACCGTATTTTGCATAAAGAATTAGATATTAAGGCTTATGAAGTTCAGTTTACATCAAAACTCCAAACGGCCGATCAGCCACATGGTCCTGTCTTTGCTGAATTTCTTTGCGGAATTTCATCGAAAAATCAGGTTGACCGAAGAGGTCGATTTATACTTCGATGGCTACGTCAATAAGCAAAACTGACGCACCTGGGGTTCGGAAAACCTAAGATTTATTGCTGAAAAACCTCATCCATCCATCCTCAACGAGTAACCATTTGGTGCGGTTTATATTTGTCGAAAATGAATGGATTTCGCTGGAGAAGGCTACGTGCCACGCAAGTAATGAAACCATCGATCTTTTAAGGGAAATGTTTCCAGACCGTGGTATCTCTCGAAGAGACGAACGCAATTGGCGCCGCACTGAGATCTTCTGATTTAACACCTTGCGACTTCTTCCTTTGGGCCACGTGAAAACAGGCCAACGTCGGTTAAAGACCTCAAAGAGGAAATTCGTGAAGCTAGTGAGGGCATCTTTACATTGAAATAAACATTCGTCTATTTATCTAAAAAATACCATTTTAAATATAAAAATAGTGGAAAACCATTATAAATATATTTAATTGGCGTTTGTAACCACTGATGTAATTTTCGGCCAAGCTTCTTCCCTAACTTGCGGTGTGCGTCTAGCTGGTTTCCTACAATTTCAGTGACACAGATAAACACTAATTTTTATGGAGTTGTGGGAAGTTGCTTGTCTACGAAGATATGCCCGAGACACCGGTCACCTTGGAAAGAGATATTCGGCGCGTTATTGCTGACAAAACCCCCAGTGACTTCAAAAATTGGTCGAAAATTGGCCCTCTTGGCTGGAATTTATTCAAGCCAGCTGAGAATTTTATGTGTTTGGAATTTTTTTCCAAAACTTTATAGTAAACGCTATCTTTATAATAAAGCTAAATTATTGGCCATTGAAAAAAAATTATATAAAAACAGTCTTTAGTGAGAGATCTCTTTTGGTTTCTAAATTTCCCAATACTTTCCTGGAGTACAATAAATGACCTGGATTGAGTGGGATTAAGTGTGAAGAATCATCCCACTTTATCCTTTGGTAGTAGGTTTGTATTGCCTCTTGCCACCTTATTTGTTGCATTTTTATATTTATTTTTAATTTGTTTCTGATTTTCTCATAATCATATTCTCACAAATCTTCCTTCAATATTCTCGTTCTCGTCTCAACTCCTTTGTTCGGTGCTGATTTATTTATTTATTTTAATAACCCCTTAAATTTCTAAGCAAATAGCAAAAACAAAAAGTTGTATATAAGTTAATTTTTAAATGATCAAAGCTCAAATGTAAATGTTTGCTGGTTAAACTGCATTAAAACAACAAATTTCCCTCGGGCACTCACTACAATACTTTCAGCCAATGATTTATCATATTTTCACTAGTTTGTTTTCAGACATCTTTTATTGCATAGGTATGTATGTACGTATGTGTATACGTAGAATTATTTATCGCATTTAAACGCATTTGAAATGCATTAAACACCGATTAATGGGATTAACAGAAGTGGGGGCTAGCAATAACACATCTCAAAATGGTCATGAAACACTGGTCTGCAATGAAATCCTCCTTTAAAAAATTTTGTCATAAATATGACGATTCAAATGTCCTGAATCGATCCCCGTTGGCCGATTTTTTCCATCACGTCTAGATTTTTTTATATGAATTTTTTTTTATTTTATATTATATACATGAAGTTTATGTTCCCTATATTGGTTTTAAGTATTTTATGTGTAGTTAGTGTATGTTGCATAAGCAGAGTAAATAAATATAAAATAATCCTATGTAAATTGATTTAAAATAAATTTTATGTAATTTTAGGTTATAAAATGCCACGAAGTTGTAAGAATTCGACAGACTGTTTTTGCTACGTTTGTGGGGAATTTGTATTAAAAACACAGCGAAATGTCATGACAGATCTTGTTAAAACAGCATACAATCTATATTTGAGATTTTCTATCGATGAGCGAGATAAAAGTTGGCTACCAAAAGAATGCTGCAATAGCTGCTCAAGAACGTTGAGAGGTTGGCTTGAAGGAAGTCACAAATCCATGTCGTTTACAATGCCAATGATTTGAAGTGAGCCTCAGAATCATGAAAATGATTGTTATTTCTGCATGACATCAACACGAGGGTTCTCGAAAAAAATTAAAAATAAGATTGTATACCCAAACATCTCATCTGCAAAGAGACCAATTCCTCGCGACAAAGACACTGCACCTCCAGTTCCACCAGTTAATGAGAAGGTGGAAAATAAAAATATCTCTGGTCTTCAATCTCAATCGAGTTTTCTCTCTGCTGTCACATCTTCTCCTTCAGACACCTTGTCTGGAACTTCCAGTCCATCTAAGGAACCCCATTTCCTTAAACAAGGTGACTTAAATGATCTTGTTAGAGATTTGGGACTTTCAAAATCTAAGGCGCAATTACTTGGATCTAGATTAAAACAGTGGAACCTGTTGGACAAAAGTACCAGAGTTTCATATTTTCGTACGAGGCAAGAAGACTTTACAAGTTACTTCTCCAAAGAAGATGATTTGGTATATTGTAATGATGCTGAAGGACTTCTTGAAGAACTGAGTTTTCCAGGAGATTCAAGTGAATGGAGACTTTTTATTGATGCTTCGAAAATAAGCTTAAAAGCCGTTCTACTCCATAATGGTAACAAATACCCATCTGTACCCGTTGCACATGCTAATTTCCTCGAATCAGTGACGCAAAATTGAAGGAAGGAATTTTTGTAGGTCCGCAGATACGTGAGCTAAAGCTTTTGAATCGAAGTTGAGCAAAGCAGAAAAAAGAGCTTGGGTGGCGTTTGTGAAAGTGTGTCATAATTTTCTTGGGAATACCAAAGTTGACAACTACCGACAAATCATTCGGGAGCTTCTTTCTGCTTATAAATCTTTAGGATGCAATATGTCACTCAAGATTCATTTTTTGGACTCTCATTTGGATTTCTTTCCTGAAAATCTTGGAGCCGTATCAGATGAGCATGGTGAAAGGTTTCACCAAGATATAATGCAGATTGAAAAACGCTACAATGGGAAATGGTCAGCAGCAATGCTTGCTGATTTCTGTTGGTCACTTCGACGAGAAACTCCAATGGAAACAATGAAAAGGAAAAAAACTACAAAATAACTTCATCTTATCATCATAAAATCATATTTTAAGATTTTTCACTGTAAAACTTCGACCTTAATATTTTTTCATTTTCTTATAATAATTGATACCTTAATAATTCTGTTTTTTAATTAAATAAATAATTTATCGAAAATCTACGTGTGATACTTATTTGTATGTCAAATTCCGTGTTTAGAGCACAAAATATAAAGAATTCATGCATGAAAACCAGAAGGAGAAAAAAAAATTTTTTTTTTGCAGACCAGTGAAATCAAATGCAAACTCATCACAATATCCAATGGGCGCAGACTTAATAAAAAGCAAACAAAAAAGAATATTCTGTAAACTACATACATATGGTACATATGTGTATGTACGCGACTCGAATTGGTCTGCGCCTGCGCGCATACTCCACTCACAAGTACATTCCCATTGCTCGCGACTCGAGAGCTAATTTGCTCCCATTTAAAGCACCATAATGTGTTGTGTTGATGGACAAACACTCAAAAACACACGCACACATACACTAGCTGAGCTGATTGAAATTTTTGTAAATATGTACTTATTCGTTTATAAATATATGAGTCCGTGTATGAAAGCATGAAAAGAAAAGTTAAAAGTAATCATAGAACAAATAGATTTTGCATATTTACATACTTCAAATAACAAATGCTCAAACAAATTTACCTAGAGGCAATTCAACAAGTGTCAGTGGCTTTTGCTTGGCAAAGTTTTGTACTCATTCATTTATTTTTATTTATATTTATATTTATATTTTAACAATTGCACGCTTTATTTAATGGAAGTAACGAATATGATTGTGATTGTGGGCATACACTATGTGCCAGGCTCAATGAAGTTGTTGAACAACACAAAATGTTTGCGGATATCTAAAAAAAAAATTATATATATGTATGTACATTATAACAATAGTGTAATCATATTTATATTAGCTACTCTCCTTCCTTGGAAAAGAAGGAAAATAAATCGTCTTTAAGATACAAATGTATGTGTATGCAACCAAACTAGTTACACTGGTTCACAAGTAATAAGTAATAAAATTTTAATTAAATTTCATAAAATAAAATAATAGAAAAAAAAATAAAAAAATTAATTAAATTTCATAAAATTAAATAAAACAAAATAAAAACAATAAGTTGAAATAAAATAAAATAAAATAAAATGAAATAAAATAAAAAAAAATAAATTAACACAATATGAAATAAAATAAAAAAAATAAAGTAAAATAAAATAAAATAAAAGAAAAAATAAATAAAATATAATGAAGCAAAATGAAATATAATAAATTTAAATAAAATAAAATAAAATAAAATGAAATATAATAAACTTAAATAAAATAAAATTAAATAAATAAAATTAAAATAAATTTTATTAAAATTAAATAATGTAAAATAAATGAAAATAAAATAAAATAAAGTAAAATAAAATGAAATAAAATAAAGTAAAATAAAATAAAGTAAAATAAAATAAAATAAAATAAAATAAAATAAAATAAAATAAAATAAAATAAAATAAAATAAAATAAAATAAAATATAATAAAATAAAATAAAATAAAATAAAATAAAATAAAATAAAATAAAATAAAATAAAATAAAATAAAATAAAATAAAATAAAATAAAATAAAATAAAAGAAAAAAAGAAATATAATAAACTAAAATAAAATAAAATAAAATAAAATAAAATAAAGTAAAATAAAATAAAATAAAATAAAAGAAAAAAAGATATATAATAAACTAAAATGAAATATAATAAATTTATATAAAATAAAATTAAATAAATAAAAATAAAATAATGTAAAATAAAAGAAAATAAAATAAATTGAAATAAAATAAAATAAAATAAAATAAAATAAAATAAAATAAAATAAAATAAAATAAAATAAAATAAAATAAAATAAAATAAAATAAAATAAAATAAAATAAAATAAAATAAAATAAAATAAAATAAAATAAAATAAAATAAAATAAAATAAAATAAAATAAAATAAAATAAAATAAAATAAAATAAAAGAAAAAAAAAAAAGAAACATAATGAACTAAAATGAAATATAATAAACTATTTAATATAAAATAAAATTAAATAAATAAAAATAAAATAAATTTAATTAAAATTAACTAACTTAAAATTAAATAATGTAAAATAAAAGAAAATAAAATAAGTAATGTAAAAAAATTAATAAAATAAAATAAAGTGAAATAGGATAAAATAAAATAGAACAAAAAATATAACTTAAAAGAAAGAAATAAAAGAAAAATATAAATAAAACAAATCACAATAATATGAAATAAAATAAAATAAAATAAAGTAAAATTAAATAATATAAAATAACATACATAGAAACAAAATAATAAAATAAAAATAAATAAAATTAAATAAATTGGAAATACAATTTAATTAAAAAAGGGATAATAAAAACAAAGATAAATAAGTCGTATAATGATATTTTCCATTCATCAACTGATTTCTAAGATACATTGTACTTAGGCATTTTTTATTAGTCATTTCGTCAAATCTATAAAATATATTTCTTGATTCGGTTGTGATCTAATATTTTCTAATTAATAATAAATTAGTTTTGGGAATGAATTAATATTAAAAATTATAAAGTTTTTCAAATTTTTTATAAGCTGTAAACCAGTCTTTGCAAATTACATATATGAGTTATAGAGGTAGGTCGTAATTTTGATATTATTTACGAGTGTACACTCGTATATACATATGTATGTACATATATAATATAATCAACGAAAAAATATTTGACAATCATTTAAAAAAGATTTTTATTGTATTTAGCCAACAGCTACTCACCAAATGTACATATTTACAGACATATGTATGTCGATGTATCCAAATACATATGTACATATGTATATACACAAACTTTTACTCTTACCAAGTGTGTATCTTGTAGATACAAATATTTATATGTAAACAATCTAACGCGCACCCAGTGGCAATGCTTATCGGTTCAAATATACACACTTCAATTTGTTTATTTCTTGCCAATAAAGCGTCGCTCAGCACGTCTGCCGATAAAAAAAAAAAGCTCATCGCTCTTTTATATGTTCGTATATATACATGTAGATACATTCTCGTATGTCAGCTGGTCAGCAAATGTGAGCATTTGACGATCAATCGAAAAGTTGTTTAAGGCCAAGACGCGATAGCTGTTAGTCCAATTTATTCACGCGTGACTCGTGATAAGCACGATCAAATATAATACCACAGCGAACCGCCTCGGCCTCCGCCACTCACCCACCCACTTGTCTACTTTGCAAACAATTCAAACTAATTAAATCTCAATTAACTAAATGCAAACATACAATAATGGAAGTATAAGTAGAGGCGAGCGAGCGATTGATTGCTTGACGCGCCAATTGGACATGCCGAAAAAATCATAAAAATGTTATTTGGCTACTTACTATACGTAGAGCACAACACTTCAAATCAGACACACATATGTATGTATGTATGTACGAGTATGTATGTATGTATGTATATAAACAAATCTATATGAAATGATAAAGCACTACGCGCTTTATTTAGTTAGTGATAACGCAAATACTTAGCAGTAAGTAGCAAACGATAATTCGTCCACTCAGCGCGGCCAAGCCGCTCATAAATCAGTTCGTCGTCGATAATTACCGAAATTCAAATTATGATTTGTTGATCACCGAAAGCGCAAAACAAGCAAAATCAAATCCGTTGTTGTGAAACATGAAAATTAATTGAATTGTTTTATCGCCGGCATTGATATGAGGCCGATAGCGGACGTTGGTGTGAGAGTGAGAGGGGTGGAGTAACGGTGTCCTGGCGTTGTGTGCTTTGGCATATCTAACGAAAATGTGCATGCACATATAAAACTGTGACTTTTCGATAAAACAAGCTAAATCGACTTAATACTTTTTTGCAGGAAAAACAAAAGTAAGCGCAATTAATGAAAATTTTTAAGTTTTCATTAATTAATGTAATCAATACAAGCGACGAAGCATGTTTTACGTCCAAAAGGCTCACTATTTATTTTTAGAAAATTAACTTTTGAATATTCAAAAACACGAAAAAAGTCATCAAAAATGACTTATGTTGTTTTACCAGCAGCACACAAATGTATTGAACACCGTTTTATTGGCGCTCCGTTACGGTAGTTGCTTTTGTTTAACATGAATGCGAAAATCATGTTTATTTATTGATTGATATTTGACGTAATATTTGTTACCGTTGTTTTTGTATATATGTATTTTTTTTGGGTGTTTTTTTTTTTTTGTTTAACATTTTGTTCGGCGTTTTATTTGTTGTATTTGTGTCAAGATAATATCGCTCGCTGTTCTTATTGTTCTTGTGCTTGTTGTTGTTGTTGTTAAAAAAATTAGCTAGAATTCGTTAGATACGTACGTGTACATATGTATATTTCATTAACGGCATTGCTTTTATTGAGCTTTTTTTCTGACATTTTCCTGTCATCGATGTCGATCGCTTGTCATTGCTCTCTGCTTACTTGTTCTTGTTGTTCTTGTTGTTATATTTCTGTTTTTGGCCTGATATTTTGGCTACCGTTCGCTTCTAATATTGCCTGTTTACAAGCGATAAAAATGTGATTCAGAGTCGCGTGCCCACATACGAGTATACGCATACGTGTACGTCTGTATATAAGTAGGTATAAGGGACGGACAACTGGATTTGTTTTTTGTCATATTTGATATTAGCCGAAATGTCGCCGTTTGTAGTTTTAGCTTTGATTTTGGAACAGTTGGCAATCGATGGGTGTTGATGATTGGGATAGATAATATATACAGTACATATATTTGAATGCAAAGATATGTTATATATGTTGCATGATGTTTGATGTAAAATAGTGGATACCGCTTTATTCTTTGTTGCTTCATAGTTAAAGGATAGCTCCACTCTTCGACGAGAAGATTGAGTAAATTCTCTAGATACTTGCATATCAAATCATAAAACTTTTCCTGGGCAGTACTGTGGGGGTGTGCGCAACGATAAATGGTACAGTCTTTTATACCCAATTCAAAAAGTGGACGTTCGTCTGAATAGGCAAGACAAAGGCAACGTTTACACTTTTGTTTGCTAATTTATCAAAGGTTGCTTCTAACTCAATGATTTTCAAGCTGAGATTGTGTTCATTGCACAAAGTCCAAGTGCGTAAGAAAATGCAAAAAGGCTATTAACTGGCTATCGCTAGAAAATACAGCGTATATCAATTGGATCCCAGGTCACACGGATGTAGAAGGCAATGAAAAGACTGGCGCCGCGGGATCAACTGCTTCAGACCTTTCAGCATCTTGAATTGCTGTCTAAAGCAGTCGACTATGGTGGAACTCTTAAGGTTCTGGAACACTTCCACGTTAGGATGTACGAAACCGTTACTAACTTTAAGCAAACGAGAACTTGGTACTCTTCTAAACGTATTGACAGGGCATCTACCCATGAGCTATATTCGCCACAAGCTAGGTAAAGTGGAATCGTCTGAGTGAATAGTATGCACAGAAGATGACGAAACGCAGGAGAATTAACTTTGTGGTTGTCCAGCCTTCAACTGATTCAGACGTCACCTCTTTTGCGATACCCTCAGATCCAACCTCAAAATAAATTTAATAAATCGAGCGAAGTATAATTAGATTATGGGGAGAGCACAATTAGCCACTTGGGGTCAAGTTCTCTTACTTACTTACTTTACTGGCGTAGACACCGCTTACGCGATTTTAGCCGAGTTAACAGCATTGCGCCATTCGCTTCTTCTCTTTGCTATGTGGCGCCAATTGGAAATACCAAGTTCAGTCAAGTCCTTCTCTACCTGGTCTTTCCAACGGAGTGGAGGTCTTCCTCTTCCTCTGCTTCCACCGGAATAAGTCAAGTTCTCTACCTTGGTTAAAATGCAACCAACCAATTCAATCAGAGAGAGATTTCTGCATATTGATAAATTGAAAGATCAGCTGAAGGAATCGGGACAAAAAAAACGGATTCAGCTGGATGAGCAGACGGTAAGCTCAGGAAGATTTTATTAAAGTCAAACAGCTCTCACCCATAGTCGATTACTGGTCTTTAATGAAAACTACATTGGCTCATTATTAATGCGATGTGCTGTAAGTTCAATCAGGAATTTGTAAGGCAACTACTATTGGACATTCGTACCAATGGACTTCTATTGTAAAGGGGTTTTTTCAGGCGGAGTTGATTTTTCCGACAGCCATTACTTCGTCAGTTTGATTCGATATTTCATAATAAGTAGACATACTTCGGAACATAGTTTGCAAATCGAGAAAATATATTACCAAAGTAATGGTTCTACTGCGTCCAAGCTGCGGCGAAGCTCGCTTTTGGTTGAATGGTTAGTCGCCATATTTCTTCAAAACCAAGCCGGCCATAATGTTAAAGTCTTTGGAAAATGCTATAGAGCCATCGTTAAAGACTCGCAAAAATTCGGAGGGCGGTCATTTGAATGAAAGGAATTTCCAAAAAAAATTATTTTAAATGCATTTGGTTTACCTTTATTTCCGAAAATACAAAGTGCATAACCCTGTATAATTTATCTCTTTTGGTTTAATGAAAACACATCATTTCTGAAAGCTTGCGATACAGTAGCCGCTTCCGGAAGCAGACCACGTACACTCGGTTGAAAATATTGGGTGGAGAGAGTCCTGCCTGCACTAGATGTTTTTAATTTCCATACAATAGTTAAAACGACTGATGAGCTATAGAGTTGACTCGGCAATAAGTAGCTTTGTCGATTAAGAAAAACATGGAAAGAGAACATCTAACTGGTCATTCAATTGCCTCCATCTATTTCTAGAATAGACATATCATGTAGCACCTTGGGCTTATGAAAATCAGCTGGCTTTATCTAAGAAGTTGAGAGAGGGTTTGGTTATGTAGGACCCAGCATCTATCGCAGAGCGTTATGAGAACTTTTTGCAGACAAAAAATATCAGTTCTCGCATAGGTCTGAGCTCAAATAACTTTTATTGTCCGATTGCCGATTATATGTCAAAGGTTCCACCTATATTTATTCCTTATGCTTTTATGCTTTTGTGTGCAACATAAAACTACAAATACAAAGTTCTCAGAGCCAAATTAGCATACCATTCGAACTTCATAGTCAGCTTTTTCATTCATTATATTATAACAATTTCTCAAATCCAACTGAGCATGGTAACAAAAAAAAAAATAAAAATGAGGAGTACAAGTCATACATATCAAAATGACGATTTGTACCCAAGTGTGGAAGTAGTATATCATACGTATATACATGCTGTCGTAGGCTGCTTTCCTGATTTATTTCCATACTACTGTTGCTACAAAAAAAGTGCTTAGTTAATTTATCGGGAAACGAAAATATAATTAGCGATAAGGTGCTAAGTTGTTTGTATGCGTATCTTGAAGATACTTTTCTGCTACAACTTGAATTTTTGTTTTGACGCGCATTGAATGAACTCAAAAATGTGTAGAAAAAAAGTTGCATATACATATCTACTTAACTTACATACATACGTCTACATTCACGAAGTTGCGCGTAAAATACTGCCGAGTTAAGGAACTGTAATGAAAGAAAAATAAATGAAAATAAAAATTAATTCCTCACTTTTGGAAGTTTTCACATACATTTATTCAGCTGATTCAATTCTAAGTAAAAATATTAAAATTTAAAGAGAAATTATAAATTTCAATAGAAAATAAGAGTTTCTTCGAAAAAAGTTTCATAAGCAATTGAGAATATGAATTAATTAATAATTCTGTGAAAAGCATTTAACCGCTTGATTTGAATTAGTTAAAATATAGCTAAATTCTTATAAATGGGTGTAATATATTAGGTCAAGTAATCAGTTCGTTCGGTTTTTTATTGATTTTTCAATATATGATAACTTTGTGTACATTTGTTTAAGTCAAATATGCGCCGTTTTGTTCGTAAACTTGCTGCCAACTTCATTATACCCCTCTCGTAGAAGGCTGCGTCCCTATTGGCAAAAAACTCGGAGAGCCAATTTTCACAGGCCTCTCTTGAGGCCAACTTCTCACCATTAAGCGCGTTCGCCATGGACAGGAAAAGATGGTAATCACTTGGTGCCAGGTCCGGACTATAAGGTGTGTGCATTAGGACCTCCCATCCGAGCTCCTGGAGCTTCTGGCGCGTCACCAAAGACGTCCTGATGGAACACAATTCGCCCCCTGTTGATCAAAGATGGCCTCTGCTGCCTTCAAGCGGTCCAGTTGTTGGCAGTAGAGGGCCGAATTGAGCATTTGGACATAGAGGAGCAGCTCGTAGTAGATGATTCCTTGCCAATCCCACCAAACACACAGCAAAACCTTCCTGGCCGTCAATCCTGGCTTGGCAACCGTTTCCGCAGGCTCACTGATTTCACTTGACGTTGTCGTAAGTGATCCACTTTTTATCGCCGGTCACCAAACGCTTCAGAAATGGGTCGATTTTATTGCGATTCAGCAGCGATTCGCAGATGGAAATTCGGTCCATCATGTTTTTTGCGTTAGTTCGTGTGGCACCCAAATATCGAGCTTCTTTTTGAATCCAAGGTTATGCAAATTGTTCCAAACGGTTTTCTGGCTTATCTTCAGTTCCTCAGCAATTAAATAAGTGCTCACGTGACGGTCTGTTTCCACTATTTCCATGATTTTATCGCAATATTCGACGACAGGCCTTCCGACGCGTAGTGCATCTTTGACATCGAGATTACCGGAACGGAACCTAGGAAGCCACTTTTGTGCCCCACGTTCCTTTACAGTATCGGGCCCATAAACTGTCTTTGACGAGCGTGTTGTGAGCGCTCAATGAGTCAATCAATCGAAAAACTGTCGAAGACAAACTTTTAGCGCGAATAAACACATTTTCAGCGCCGTGTAGTATGGCAGGATGCGACACGTAACACTAGTGCTAATTTCGGCCGAGCTCTTCCTCCAATTTGTGGTTTTGCGTCTTGATGTTTTTCCAACAAATGGAGGGACCAACAGTTTATACTAAGCCGCCTCCGAACGGCTGATGGTTTTTTTACGAGGAGCCTTTTTATTTCATGTCCGAAATACAATCGGAGAGGTGGACATTCCCTGCCGAGGAGCGACCGCAACTAGAAAATTTAACTTAATTTTTTATTTAATTTTCCATAACTTTTAAATGTTGCTGGTTCCGGGATTTGAACCCGAGCCTTCCGAATGTCAGTACGAAATGCTAACCACTCGGCTATCGCGGCTGAGACTGCAGTTCGGAAATATATTAATTTTTAAATGTAATTCATTGAGTTTTACGTTTATTATTGCCAACAGGTGCTACTTGGGACAGAGTAGGCAATTGAAAAGTAAAGTCCTCTCTCGACGAACGAAAACCAAACTCTAAAAGTCGCTCATCATAACCGCAGAATCATGGACAATGTCAACATCTGATGAGTCGGTCCTAGAATTCTTCGAGAGAAAAGTTTTGCTAACTATTTATGGACCTTTGCGCATTGGCAACGGCGAATACCGCATACGATGGAACAATAAGCTATACGAGCTACATGATGATATTGGCATAGTTCAGCGAATGAAGATACAGCGGCTATGTCATGTAGTCCGATTGGATGAAAGCACTCCAGTTTTGAAAATATTCGATGCAGTAAACGCTGGTGGAAACAGAGGAAGAGGAAGACCTCCACTCCGTTGGAAGGATCAGGGGGAAAGCGAACTGGTTTCACTTAGTATTCCCAACTAGCGCTAAACAGCGAAAAGAAGACATGAATGGCACACTATAATTGATTCGGCTATAATCGCGTAAGCGGTACCAACGCCAATAAAGAAGACGAAGAATGTTAACTCATTCGAGTATATTTCTGACTTGAAATTAAAATCTGCTCATAAAAATCAATAAACCATTTGCTGGAGAAAAACATTAAGACGTGCACCACAAATTGTAGGTGGATATCGGCTGGTGTTCCAAGCCTTTCAAGCCTCCCTGGCTTGCATTGAAGCGAGGTTTTTTTATAATTGAGTGGAAATTTGCTCTAGAATGGCTAATTTTTAGTTGATACCTCTTCCGAAACTTACTTGAAGAATATGCATCTGACGGAGTTTGCACGTGTTTTGAGATTTTTGAAATTTATGGTGTGAAACTGTCAGGAAAAATGTTGGCGTTGAGGTTATCGGTACATTAGTACTTTAGCTTCCACGGCTATCTTATCTAGAGATCTACAGATTGCGCTGTTATGCATCTTTTATATCTTTTTTAAATCATAAATAATTTTATGCATTACAATAAACAGTGTCTGTACAACAAATACTATCATATAATCTTAAATACAAAGATATTTATGTATGTATGCACATCTGTACATTTGTACACCATTTTAGACTGTCCGTTGGTTGGTTGGGGTTTTTAGTTTATTTAATTCTTCACTTTTTTTCTCTCTTATTCTTTAATTAAATGTGCAGAAGACATTTTACGTTTGTTTGCAGTGTGATAAGGATACATATATATATATATATATATACATATACTATATACATATTTTTTATAAAGAGATAATAATTACGATTGCTTGCACTGCTCGTTGTTCGAGGTCTCTGCGAGTGGTATTAAAAAGTCATGTGTTGTTGCTTATTACCTACTTATGGGCATATATATGTACTCGTATGTATGTACATATGTCATATAATAAGTACTTTTTGTCGCATTTGCACCGTATCTCTTGCGGTAACTACGTACGTGAATCTGCTAATGTGCTGCCCATAAATGTTTCCATACATACATACATACACACATACTACTCAGGTATGCATATATACATATGTAGGTATATACATCTATGTATGTTGTTCTGTATGTACATACATATATAACTGTTAACGTATTGTACCAGATATCTTTTATATCTTTATGTCCGCTGTGATATATCAAAACACGCTGACACTATCTACCTTCTCTGGGCTTGTGGTGACTTGGCGTAGACTTGTTGTGGATTTCATGGATTTCGCCAGGGTGTTTTGGCGTCTTGTTTCGTGAAGCTCTTAGTCTTCTATACTTATGTGCATACTAACTACAAATGTATGTACAATATATGTATGTTATGCATGACAGTCTCCACTCGTACATCAATTCGCGTTATACCCTGCCACATGGTATGCTTAACGGCTGCTATAGTAATGAAGCCAATAATTAACTACAAAAGTCGCGAGTATTAAAATTGGACGGTGCGACTAAATTAGTTTGGGAAATTGGTGTCGCATTTAACTTTTGTTCTTGTTTTTGTTTTTTGACAGTTAGTACTGTTTTGGTTGGCTGTTGGGCTGTCCATGGCTGTCAGTAGGCTTCGAATAAATGTCGCTTGGCTTTTGATAACCAACGCTCAGATTTAAGTGCCGTTATGTGAAGTGGTCACATTGATACCGTTAATGAATTGGTCGAATTTAATTCGATAGCTCGATGTGACTATATGATAAATGATTAATTTAATTGGAGAGTGAAGACTGATATTTAAGTGTATGATTGTTGGCCTAATATGTTGGATTGCTGAAGTGTCTAAGGAATTGAGTTCTAGAATCGAAAAGCGTTTAAGTGATGTTATTTAAATTGCTTCTTTGAAAAGTTATGACGTCACCATGGAGTAATCATTGGATATGGAACTAACTATTGAATTTTTAGTATCCATGTATCGCATTTCAACGGCCTAAGAGTTACTAAGAGGGTACGCGAAAATCTTCATAGGGTTGATACTATCAATCTACCATATTTTGTCTGGACATCTCAAACAATAGAAATCCTATGCAGGCCACGTCTCAATGCTTATCCTCTATACAATTAACCACAACTCTCTATAGAAGGCAATTTAACTGAGAGGTATATTATAATACACCCTGTTGGTAAAATTTCCTAATTCCTTATGCAGAAAGAACTGTGAGTTTATATATTCAAACAACAGCATAGGTAGTTAGTTATTCATGTGAATTTGGTTATACCACCGATAAACCTCATCGAAGACCAGGACAATTTTAGCTGCCGCTAGGCCATAAGCCTCAAATCAGCTTAGAATTACGACGGGTATTAGGGTATATGCGAAGCTTCTGGCAGCTACAATGGAGTCAGAGGTGGAAGAAGCAAAGTACTCAGATTCGCCGACAACCTTTTCGTGTGTACACGTATATTTTCAGATGGTTTTATTGTGACTGCTGGAGTGCGGAGATAAGAAGGTCACTCAACCTGACAGACAACTGAAGTTTGTTCCAAGCCGAAATATTTGCTATGAAAATGGCGGCTGAGCTATTATAGGGAACTTCATAATACAAAAATTCTATAAGGTAGTTTCACATCGAAATTTTTGACACCAAACGTGTCTGCTCAGAAATGTTTGATCTTGTCACTTGTAAAATTTTCAATTTGGAAACTTTTTCTTATTACTTTTGGAGTTATATTCTAAGCAGATGCTGAATACACGTTTGGATATATTGAAATATTCGTTTCATTTTTATTATAAATAATCAGGCTGGCATTTTCTTCTTTTTTTCTAAGCTAAGATTTTTAGATTATGCGTAACATCCGTAATTTGGGTACCTGGTCATAGTGACACCCAAGGAAGCAGCGGTGCTGATGAGCTGTCCCGATAGGGAAAAGTAATATGAAATGTAAACTCTGCACAAACGTGATCCTAAGCATAACAACCGGCATAATATCCGGACACTATGTTATAGTCATTCATGGTAGAAGGCTGGGTTACTTCTCAAACGACTTTTACCGCAGAACATAACCTCAGCCATTGCCCAGCTCTCAGTATGGTCCATTAATGTTTTCTCTGAAATTTCTTCTTTGACTTCCTTGCAGATTTTGCATCTGTAAGTATCATTAATCTCCCGGTAGCTCATATAACAGACTTAGTGGTCTGATCATCTGGAATGGTGAGAGAATTCTTCTTCACAGAACCAACATACATAGCTATCACAATGAGTCGGTAGGCCGCAGTGCGCGTGATCAGCCTTAGCTAACTAAAAAAAACTAGATTTCTAAGTCTAAATATATTTAGTGTTTAGATTACACTTAAAAGTCTTGAAAAATTTAATCTACTTAAACGACTTATAGCGTTATTGTGAAATTTTTACGATTAATTTGCACCGCTGTCAAAATCCAACAATAATCATAAAAACAATATCCCAACTGCTTATGGAATTTTTATTTGAAATATCTTTAAAACGTCTATAAGTCTTGGTTTTTCAAATCCAGTCAGCTCCTTATCGTCTTGAATTCGATATAAATTTGGGTGGGACTCGATGGTGTGCATTATCAAGGGTAGGAAAATAAAACAAAATACGGGATTTTTTGGCGTTTAAACATTTAAAAATTTTTTTTTAATTTATTCCCATATTTTTTATTTAAAAGTAGTAGATTTTCTTAAGAGAAGAGGGTAGCAGGGCTATGAAGCCGACTGCGAAGAGAGAATGAAACTATCTTTAAATTATTGTATCATAAAGAAGAAGTGAAGCATGAACAAAAAATACTCTAATAGATTATAGAAACGAACAAAGAGATCTAGAATAGCGAAAATTATGTGCAAATCATAAGACGTGAAGCTTACTAAGCATGTCTTCTAATAATTCGTTGGTAGGGTGTAGGCAATGCGGGGAACGTGCAGCGACAAAAGAGAGAGAACATAGTATGTGGGTCCCAGGCTCTCGATAGATAAAGGTTAAGCATATTTCATGAATACAACTTGATGGTTTTTCAATGGACAATGCAAAGTAGACAAAAGACCAAAACACTTAATCCAATTTTCTAAGAGAACGCCAATGTCCTCTGGAAAATGGAAAACAGAGCAGGAAGTGGAGCTATGGTCGTAGTTTTTCTGGTGGCACAAAGTTAATCAGCTCAACCAAACCAATCCTATGGTTAAGCAAAGATTTAGGTAAAGCCAAGACGATGATATTTATATTTTTATTAATTTTGGTAGATTAGGTTAGGTTATAGCACCAGGGCTTACTTTTATGACTTCTGCTTTGTCACATTTATTGATTCCCGAAGGGATGAATCGGAATCTGTAATCCGCAAAGAATTTTATACTGGACAGCTCTTCGGGGCTGTTGAAGATATGAGTATAAAGTTGCTTAAGGCTTAGGCTCACCATAGCAGAATGGTCAAGGATTTAGCGGTCATAAAATGCAATTTTTGTATATACTGTATATGCACATACACATATATGTATGAAAACCCCGCAAACATTTGTGGACCTTATTATCCATTGGAGTAATTCAATAGGTATTCCTGTGTAGTATAGTATATTAGGTGTAGTAAAACAAATCCATTATTTTTCCAATAGATGACGTTATTTATCTGTGTCTCGCGTTGTATAAGTCCGATTGGGTTCTGCTAGATGGTGTTAGAAAGATGACATTTCGTACTAAAACAGCTTCTCTGGCAATTTTGTGATTGGTTGATCCACTTTTGTTTGAGCGTGCGTCAAAGATGGACACTAGCAAAGAGAAACTACGCTATGTTTTACAGATTTTCTTCGATAAGGGCGAAAATGCAAGCCAGACGGCTGAAACGTATAACGTCCTGTTTGGTCCTGTTATTGTAAATTATGCACCATTTCGGTTCCATTCCGGTAATTTTGATGTAAAAGATGTTTCACGGAGTGGATGGCCAATTGTCGAAAATATCGATAATATCATGGACATTGTCGAGTACAACCGTCATGTAAGCACTGTTTCGAGCTCCTCCTCCAATTTGTGGTTTGTGTCTTGATGTTTTTCCATAAATGGAGGGACCTGCAGTTTATACTAAGTTGCCTCCGAACGGCTGATGGTTTTTTATGAGGAGCCTTTATTTCATGTCGGACACTCCATTGAGGTTGACATACCCTGCCGATGGGCGACCGTAATTAGAAAATTTGGCTTAATTTCTTATTTATATTAATTTTCTATAACTTTTTGAATGTTGGTCGTACCAAGATTTGAACCCTCGCCATCCGAATGGCAGAACGCAATGCAAACCATTCAGATACCGCGGCCGTCAGCAGGCTGGATACGAAAATTAAAAATTAAAGTCTTCAATTTCATACAAAAATAATGGATTTCTTTTTACTACATATAGTATTATGGGATCACTTCATGTCTCGCTACCACGCTGTTGCTAGCCGATGATTGAGCCAATTTCGTTTGGTTGGTGAGCTCTACTGGTACACATAATGCGAGCTTAAGTTTGAGGTAATATATGTATTTCAACGCAAACGGAAAAAAGTGCATATTGAAATATATTTATAAGTAATAAATTAGTAATGAATTATTACTTTTAATTTAAATTTATATTATAAATAGTTTTCTTTATTGGCCTAGCTTGGATGTGCGCTGGGTTTGAAACCCGCCACGTAGAAACCAGCTCCAATGAAAAATTTTAAAATGATAAATATAATATTCGCGAAAATAAAAAAAAAGTATATTCGAATGTAATTTTTCGTATCTACTCCATAATGTAACGCACTGAAGGTACTCCACAGATTACTCCAATTTTATGCAGAGGTGGAGTATATTGTTCAGACCTAGGACTTCACCATGTTGATTGGATCATATTTTTTGTATGGATTGTGGTTAGTTTTGGATTACTCTATTGTCCGTTGCGTTGTTTGAAGGGAAGTTTTGCAATTGTAAAATAGTATACCTATGTTGTACGTATGTATATTACTTTTTATTTGGCCTAAGCTCCCAATATTCTACTTGCCTAGCATTTTACTGAAATAAAATTGTGGCTTCAGAATATTTTTCATAACTAAATATTAGAAATTATTTTATTTGGCGCAATTTTAATTTTACATTATTATTACTTTTTTTTATTGTGAACTCAAAAAGAATACAAAAACTGAGTGGAATTGTACAAACAATAATAATTATAATTAAAAGCTATGAGGTGAAGCCGAAATTAGGGGTAAATAAAATTATATTGTTATTTCACATATGTACCTATATTATATAGGTACATATGCATATATGTTTATACATATGTATGTTTGTATGTAGGCACAAATATGCAAAGGAAATGAAACACCTACGTAAACAACGCGTCATACACAAATTTAGATAAGAATATCTTACTTATTATTTTTTCTTTCTTACCTTAAATACGTACGTACATACGTACATATGTAGATTTCTATTTTTTTCTTCACAATTTTTCGTAAAATTTTTTGCCAAACAACTTTGTTGTTTTTCGACAGACACACGTTAAGCGTCTATTTCTTAAAATGAAAACGGCGAAAATACCCGAAAAATATCTAAAACACAAAAACCCCAGAAAAACTATAGAAAAAAAGTTGTCGTCAGCATATTTCAATATGTAGAGACGTCAAATTCGGCGACACGCCGCCACGCCGCCACTAGCCGCTCCCATTGCAAATGAGCATGTGTATTTTTCGCCAACTAAACTCGAGAGTCTCAACACACTGTGGCTAAGACGCCATTTTTATCGTCATTAAATACATACGAGTATGTATGTATATAGAATATAGGAAGTTTTTATGTATTTACTTATACGAGGGGATTAACAAAAGTTCGGTAAGTTGACCAGAAAAAAAATGTTTATTTATTCGTAATTTTTGTCCTTTTTATCTTCTCTACATAATCGTCATGGCGGCCGCGGTTAGTATTGCGTACTGACATTCGGAAGGCTCAGGTTCAAATCCCAGTGCCAGCAACATCGAAAAGTTATGGAAAATTAATTTAAATAAAAAATTAAGTTACATTTTCTAATTGCGGTCGCCCATCGGTAGGGAATGTCCACCCCTCCATGTGTATTTCTGACATGAAATAAAGGCGCCTCATAAAAAACCATCAGCCGTTCGGAGGCGGCTTAGTATAAACTGTAGGTCCCTCCATTTGTTGGAAAAACATCAAGACGCAAAAACCACAAATTGGAGGAGGAGCTCGGCCGAAAATTGCTTCAACGGTTACAAAGCGCCAATTATATATATAATCGTCATTGATTCTTTATTCCTGTTCTTCAACAAATTTTTGAAAACTTTTGGTAAGCACTCTTCGGTGTACCATTTGGCAGTTAACGTCTGACCCTTTTCTAGTGGAATAGCAGCTACCGTTTTAGATCGGGCGAAGTACCATAAATGGCGTCATTACTTTTGCTATTATTTTTGTTGCTTAGATTTTATGGGCGGGTTTGCTCTTATTGGAATCCATGCACTGTTGTTTGGTTACTGGATCGTACTTATAGAACTAAGTTTCGTCACCAGTACCGACTTTACTAAAGTTTCTGGACTGACCATTTTCGAATTTGTTTAGGAAAAATTGAGCAAAATGCACTTGAGCTTCTTTTTGGGCCTCACTTAATATTCGTGGTACCCATCGAGCAGATTTCTTCGCGATACAGCCATAGTATTCAAGCCCAATTCAGTAGCAATCATTTTTTGTATCAATCGTGGGTCTTCGTCAATTTTGGACTTCACCAAAGCTTCAGTGACGTCTTCACTGGAAGATTTTGGTCGACTTTCTCGAGGCTCGTCCTCAAGGGAAAAATGTCTCACCGAAGAGAATCACATGTCGAATTTCTTTTTGCGTTGGTAGTGAAATTCCGTCTGACCTAACCTCAGCTATCTTGGGTTTTCTCGTCTTCATTTTAGGTGATCGTTCTAAAATTTGAAAGGAAGACTAATAAGGAAATTGCAAAGTATTTGGTATTTTTAGATTTAACAAAAACAAATTGAAAGTCACCAACTGACCGAACTTTTGTTAATCCCCTCGTACATATATGTATGTATGTGTGAATTTTTGGGCCAGTAGCCTTATTATGCAATATTGCACACTTAAGCGGCCGCTACTAATTATTACACGCGAACCGGGTCCGGCGAACCTGAGTAAATTGAGCATACCATGCGAAATGCAAATACCTACATGCATACATATGTATGAGTATGTGTGTGAAAGGAGGAAGAACAGAAAGGAAATTATATTATTGCAAACAAAGACACACTGGATGTATGTACATATGTATGTACCATATGTTTGTTGTTAGTGTTGTGGATTGGTGCAACATTACATAGACCGCCGCTTGATACTACTGGCTGGCATTGGTTTGTTATCTATGTACAAGCTCCTTTGTTGTTGGGCTTCTCCTAACGCGTCTGGTTTGGTCCGCTCCAGCGCTGTTCGGTCGTGTGGCTGTCGGATTGCTCTAAATAACCATTATTTTGGTTTCTAGTGTGAATTATATTGCATTTGCACCATTTTAAATGGTTATTAGTACAACAATAGCAAAAAAAAAAAACAAACAAACAATGCCGACCAAAGTGGACTCGGTAGTGCCACAGATGTATGTGTGTATGTACCTATGTAGTTCTTTGGTAGACAGTCTTCTATGCTGGTCGACCTGCTGCTGAATAAGCAAGTACCTTTACGTTCATGATAAATGTAGTTAAATACATACATACATACGAGTATGCATATGTGTTGTATGTGTGTGCGTGTGTTTGTGTGTCTACACGTGCAATGCGGTCGTTGAACAAAGGACGTCTTTCATGAGGTTCCATCGTACAAAGCGAAAACATTATCGGTTTTTATTATCGTTTTGTTTGCAAGCATTTACACTTACTTACCGGTTGCAGGCATATAAGCATACATACACACATACATACATATGTACGAATATCTAAACAAATTACTTAAAATATTATAAATACTCCTTAATATAATATAATGCACACATGTCCAAGAAAAATATGCATACCTACATATGAATGTAAAAATGTTTAGAAAATACTTGCATATAAAAATATGCAATAATATACATATACATGTGAACATATTTAAATAAAAGCATAATTTTTTTCTGCTATTGGTAAACCCATTATAGCGCTGACTAACAGCTTTGATTTTGGAAAAATAAAAGTTTATTATAGAGAAAAAATAAACTAAAACTAATTAATATATGGAGAGGGTTATTCATTTCGTGATTACAAAAGTGCATGGTTGTATTTTGACACCTGTCAAACATGTTTTGTTTTAGCTAAAAGTCACTCATTTATGAATTTATCAATGAGAAGTATCCGGTAAAAGCTGGTGTTCCGCAGGGTAGCGTCCTTGGGCCTATTTTATATATTATATACACTGCAGATATCCCATTAAACCGGAAAGTGCAGACATCTACCTGCGGATGACACAGCTGTTTTATGCCGGGATAAATGCCCTAAAAGAGCAGCAAAAACGATTAGTGATCATTTACTCCTCATCGAAGAATGGCTAAAAAACTGGAGAATCAAAGTTAATGAGCAAAAGTGTAAACACGTTACATTTACTTTAAGACCGCAATCATGTCCTGCAATTCGCTTAAATGGTATAAACATTCCCCAAGTAAATGATGTTACATATCTCGGTATACACTTAGACAGACGTCTCACTTGGAAGAGACACATAGAGGGAAAAATACTACGCATGAAATTAAAAGCAGCTAGTTTAAATTGGCTTTTAAATAAATACTGCGGTCTAAAACTAGACTACAAAGTCCTTATTTACAATGCAGTGTTAAAACCAATTTGGATGTATGGTATTCAACTGTGGGGTACGACCTGTGCAACTAACATTGATAAAATACAGAGGTTCCAGTCCAAAATTTTAAGAGCACTAACGGGCGCACCATGGTACGTTCGTAACGTAAATATTCACAAAGACCTTGGTATTTTACTGGTTAAGCCTGAAATTGAAAGAAGTAGGACGAAGTACTTCACAAAGCTGAGAAATCATCCAAACCCGCTAGCTAATGTTTTATGCAACCCAACAAGAAATTCCCGCTTGCAGCGAAGAGATGTTCCCACCTTCTAAGGAGAGCGCCGTAGTTTGAAAAGGGTTCAGAGTTACATAACTCGAGCTATCATGTTTGTAATTTCGTTCTTAAGATTTGTACACTTACTGTTAGGCTTATATTAAAGCAGATTCAGTAAATAAATAAATTGTGTATAAAAAAAAAAAACATTATGAAAATGGATCGCTCAACAACCGCACAACGCGTTAAAATTGTTAAAACCTGCTACAAAAATGGTGATTCAAACGTGGCCACGTTTCAAGAGGAGGTCATGGTGTACATGAACATCATCCAACTACTCAAGCAATTGGTAAAATTTTAAAGAAATTTGAAGAGACTAGATCGGCTACAGATATTGTAAGGTTCGTGCATTATCGTGAAAGTGTAGCCAAGAGCTAGGACTTCCTTACGTGACATAATGGTGTATTTTGCACTTGGACTTATATCTACATACATCCATATAAAGTCCAGCTCACATAACAACAGAAGTGAGCTGACCACTCACAGGGCCATACATATTGTGTCGATGGGGTGCTCAAACAAAATTTTCTTCAGCAACGAGGCACATTTTTCACTGGGGATACGAAAATAAGCAAACAAAATTTTTCATCTTTGGAGCGCCGAGAATCCACAAATAATTGAAGAGATGCCATTACACCAGACAGAAACTTACTGTCTGGTGCGCTCTTGGGTCCGGAGGTGTTATTGGACCTTACTTATTTGAAAACTACAATGCGAAGCGATATGATCTTACGATAACCGGACTTTATTTAGCCTGCAACTGTAGAACATGGGTTGGTTGAAGAATATTGCAAGCATTTTTACCCAGCCCGATATGGGTTTTCGATAATTTGCTATTATATTTTCACCAAAAATATAGCAAAAACAACCGCAAATAAGCACGCAACGTCATATTGATGAAACCGTATTAAAAACAACAACAAAATTAGAGATAGAAGCATAGAAAGAATTACAGGAAACAAACAAAAATTTGTTTCTTTTTAATGCCAAATCTAAATAGTTTATATTATTAAAAAAACATTAATTAAACATGTATGTATGTATGTTTGTACATATTAAATTCAAAGTAGCCCAATTTCCTTCTTAAGCGGACAACTTTACCGCCACAAAAAAGGAAGCTTACCAAATAATTTCAATTTATTAGCATTATTTATGTAAAATCCACGCGGCGACATCAATACAATTTTTACTATACATACATACGTATGTATGTATATATGTACGCAGCTCATTAATTAAAATATATTATATTTATTTGTTAACGATATTTTTTTGAATTAAAAGAAGAAGTAAGAATAAAGGTTTTATTTCAAATCAACTAGAATTTAGCTCGACAGCACTAACACTTCCGATTTAACTCATTTCCTCACCCTCGCCTTAAATAACACTGCTTTAGAAGAGTCGATTTAAATTCCTTAGATGTTAATAGATCAATTTAAAAGCACATTTGGAGCGCATAGCGCCTTAAATAGAATCCAATGAGCTTTTCTTTTCACCAAGTCTGGCTCTTCTTCGGGAGTTAAAGTCCTTCTCCTCCTCTACTTCGACCAATGTGTACTGCATTGAATACTTACAGAGCTGGAGTACTTTCTTCCATCGTGACAAAATAATCTAGTCGGCTGCTGTATCTTATTTCACTTGACTAACACTTTTCTGAGATCTTTTCTGAGATCTTTTTCAGGATTTGGAATATTGTGAATATTTGGCCTATAGTGAGTACAAACCCACACTGATAAGGCTCGAGCAGCTCACTGTGGCTATAATCACACAAACCGACAGACAGGGCCTTATAATGGGTTTTTCAATAAGAAGTGTTATTTTCATTTTTCCGCTTCAACGACGGATTGAAAATATTAAAACTCACTCCAAAAATTGTGAAAACCTGGCAGAGTCGGTTCGTAAAACTAAAAAGTTGTTGGGTCTTCGTAAAGCATCTTGTCGGACCGCAATACAGAAAATTGGTTGCAAAAATGTGAAGAATTAAACACGTGCACGTCGCTCAAGAACAATTGGGAATATTGCTGCTGTAGCCCAAAGTCTTGCAGAAAACACAGGTTTGTCTATTCCTCGTCGCTCCTTGGATTTGGGCTTTCCACAGACGTTATTACACATATTTTGCATAAAGACTTGGGTCTTCAGGCTTATAAAATTCATATAACACAAGAAATCCTCTTTTTAGTCGGAAAATTATCTTGACTAATCAGACCCATTTCAACCATCATCCTCAACAAGTAACTATTTGGTGCACTTTATGGTCCGGCGGAGTCATTGGACCTCACTTTTTCGCTATCAATCTTGTAAGGACCGTGTTATCTTACGAAGAGGTGATAGCAATTGTCCACAGAGATCATGCGATTTAGCGCCTTGCGGCTTCTTCCTTTGGATACATCTAAAAGGTATTGCCTACGCCAACAGGCTAACGTCGATTCAAGACCACAAAGACGGAATTCGTGAAGCTATTGAGGACATACAACAGCATTTGGCTGTATTTTTTCAGTTATTAATGGTACATCTTCCTCTATATCTAAAAAAAATGCCATTTTTCAATTATTATTGGCTGTATGCATCAATTCGTGCGGTCTTTTTTAAAAAATTAAGACTTTAATGTTCAAAGTATTGCCCATCTGAAGCTACGATGTTTGCCCATCTTTCCGGCAGTTTGTGGATCCCATCCCAAAAGAACTTCTCCGGCTTGGAGGTCAAGAAAGAATCCAGCCAATTTCTGATACCCTGTTCTGATGTGAAGCGTACTCCGGTCAGGGCATTCTGCATTGATCTGAACAAGTTGTAATTGGAAGGTGCTATGTTTGGGCTATAAGGCGGGTGAGGTAGAACTTCCCACCCACAGTTTTCCAAATAGTTTTTAACTGGCCTTGCAACATGTGACCGAGCGTTGTCATGATGAAAAATTATTGATTCGAGTCTGGTGGCATATTCTGGTAGTTTTTCCGCGATGGCCTTTTTCAAACGAATCAATTGTTTTCGGTAGAGGTCCCCATTGATCGTCTGACCCGATTTTAATAGCTCATAATAGAGCATACCTTTGTGGTCCCATCAAATACATAGCATAACCTTGACACCGAGGATATTCGGCTTTGCCATGGATGTCGATGGTTGGCCGGGCTTCACATACGATCTCTTGCGCTTTGGGTTATCATAATGAATCCTTTTTTTCATCACCAGTGACAATCCGATGCAAAAATGACTTCTTTTGGTGGCGTTGAAGCAACATTTCCGACATTCAGAATCGACGTTCGACGTCTCTTGGCTTTAATTCATAAGGCACCCAATCTGCAAACTTCTGAATTCATCCAGAATCCTAATGATTTTAATCGTCTGGAAATGGTTTCTTGATCAACTCCTAATACTTTTGCAAGTTCTTCTTGCGTCTGGCAATGTCTCTAATTCATCGTCTTGAAATTTGGCTGTCCGGGTCGTTCTCCGCCGTCTAAGTCGAAATTGCCACCGTGCAAACCACTTTTGGCACGTTCGTACGTCCAGTAAAATACGATGGCTTTCGGTAGCACTTTACTTCATGTTAAAGTAATGAAGAAGAACTCCCCGCAACAACACTTGATCTGGTACAAATTTCGATATTTTCAAATGAATGAAACAAATTGTTGTTCACGCTAAAACAAATGACATCTACTGAAAACGACGCGAAATCACAGTACCTTGGAATTGAATATAGCCACAGATATACACGACGCGAAATAATACTAGTAGAGCCCTCTCTTAGAAATAACACCTCTTATTGGAAAACCCATATTGAAAAGGCTAATCCCACAATAATTGGCGTGGACTGGAGGTCACTCTTATTTTGGATTGGGCAGAGCGCACTACAGTTCAAGATTGATGTTTCGATTTCGACATCTCTGGCTGTTTAATACTCACCGCGACCTTGACAGTCAAAGAAAGTTTCAGGTTTTTAAGAATTTCTTTGAAGTTCTTTGTTTGATATAAGAAGATTTTACTTTATCTAAATATCTATTACTATTTTTTTAAATTAAATTGTTATTAAAAAACGAAGATTATTTATGGAAAGGATTTTTAAAGATATGACTTTTATGATATTAGTACCAACATTTATACATACATATGTACATATATATGTATATATATAGAAAAGAAAAAGTTAATAATTTAGCACAAAAAAATTAATACTGAAAATTCACTTTTCTCTTTGGATTGTGTACTCCAGCTATATTTATTGGATATGGTTATTTGATATGCATGTCGGTCTTGATTTTATTCGTTATTTATTTTGAATTTTTATTTTGAGCTTTAGGCTTATCAAAGTACAAGATTTAGCAAAAACATTTTGCTTTCGACATTTTTTTTTTATTTCTCCTCATGTGTAGATGAACTAATAGGTAAATGTTTATAAATATATCTGTTAGTTGTCTATAAAATCTTCAATAAATTTTTTAAAATCTAAAAAAAAAATGTAGTTAAAGCAAACGAACTTAGAATTTCAATATACGAGTACAAAGCTAAAATTAGTTGGGAGGCAGATTTAGTGTCCTTTTACCAACAACACATACTAATCAGGAAATTCGCCTAAACAGTTTTTAAAATACGATTTCCTTTGCAATTTTGCTTCAATGAATTCTATCTCCTGTGGTTTACCGCTATATGCCAGCAGTGTCTCGCAAAGGAAAAGAAGCACACATACGTATATACTATATATAATACGTACTTACATACAATTTGTATTTTATTTTCGTTTGCGGTCAAAAACCTTCAACTTACAACTAACCAACCTTCTGCTCTTAGCCAAAAATAACAAATAAAAAATTGAAACAAATATGTATATACATATGTGTATGTATGGGGGAAAAATGTGTGAGCGTGTGTGTGTAAATGTCTTCTGCGCAGAAGCTTTAACTCCCTCTTGTCGTCCATTAAGATTGTATTTTTAAACTTTTCTCACCCAAAAGTAGCTTTTACACATAGCTCTGTGCTAAAAATAGTTGAGAGGCTTCATTTTGGCTCAATCCAGTTTTTTTTTTTAATTTATTTATTTTTTGTTTTTTTTTGCTGACCACTGAGTTGCGCCAGTATTTCTTTGTTTTGTAGTTTATAAAGCTTAATAATTTAATAAATAGTTAAATAAATATTTTGTTTCTCTTCTTTTCATTCATAAATTTGGAATTGGAGAGGGATTTTTTTGTATTTTTTGTATTTTTTTATTTACCTATTTGTCTATGTGTTTGTGTTTATGTACATAGACAAATCAATATGTGTTTCTTCCAAATATACTTATGGTAAATGATTTTTTTAAGCTCATTCAAGTGGATCCATTAATGTTTGTTGGCTTAAACTGTTAATATTGCTGTCTTCATAACATTTGCTTTTCATTGTTTTTTATACACGGCTGTACTCGTAATATGTATGCACATATGTATGTAAATTAGTAGGTTGTTGTGTATGTAATGGCATAAAATAATCGAAATAGATATATTCATGGATCGATGAGATAAATCGACTTAGCCATGCCTGATCGTTCATTAGTCTGTGCGCGTGCAAGAAACTCGATCAAGGGTTCCCATACTTTAATGAAATTTGGTTCACACATTTCTTGGGGCACAAGCACAAAAGCATGTGTTATATACATACATAATTGGCGCTTTGCAACCGCTGAAGTGATTTTCGGCCGAGCAATCTTAACCACTCAGTTACCATGATCTAGTAAAAAGTAATACATTATTTTCGCATTAAATTTTAGACTTGATTTACCATAGTTAGAGCTCGATAACTTTTTACTATTTTGAAGGTTATTCATTATGTCTCCCCTAAAAAAAAGTGGAATAATAGATTTTCACAGGCTTCTGCCCCTGAACCAGTTTTCACTGCCAATGCAGAGTTGAATAGAGAAGGTGCAATGTTCTATAAGAGTGTACAACTGCTGGCGTACGCCGATGATAAGGAAGTGAAGGATATGGGTCTAGTAGTGAATGAGGACAAGACGAAAAATCTCCTGTCATCAAACAAACAGTCATCGCACTCGCGACTCGGCTCCCACGTCACTGTTGACAGTCAGAAGCTTGAAGTCGTAGATAACTTCGTCTATCTTGGAATCAGTATTAACACCAACAACAATGTTAGCCTGGAAATCCAACGCAGAATCACTCTTGCCAACAGGTGCTACTTTGGACTGAGTAGGCAATTGAAAAGTAAAATCCTCTCTCGGCGAACGAAAACCAAACTCTACAAGTCGCTCATCATACCAGTTCTACTATATGGCGCAGAGGTGTGGACGATATCAATATCTGATGAGTCAGCTCTAGGAGTCTTCAAGAGAACGATGAGCTGTACGAGCTATATGACATAGCTCAGCGAATGGATGAAAGCACTCCAGATTTGAAAGTATTCAATGCAGTACCCGCTGGTGGAAGCAGAGGAAGAGGAAGACCTCCACTCCGTTGGAAGAATCAGGTGAGGAGTGACCTGGCCTCACTTGGTATTCCCAACTGGCGCCAAACACACTATAATTGATTCGGCTATAATGACGTAAGCGGTGCCAACGCCAATAAAGAAGTAATTGTTTTTTAGTGCAATATTTAGCTCTTCGACAATCAACATGGTGCTCTCATGACGGTCAAACTCGATGATTTCCAATACTTTATCGACCTTTTTGACAACTGGCCTACGACATTGTGGAGCATATTTATCATCAAAAGGTCTCTATAGCCAATTTGCAAAGCTTCGCTCAACACAGTTTTTATTTTTAAAAATTTTATTATTATTATTATTAAAATCAGTTTATTTAACAATTAAATTATTAGAAATAAACTTAATACTAGGTACTAGCAGCTAATAGGCTATCGACCTGAAAAAAAAAATAATTTATAATGTCCGTCGATACGATGATCGTTCGTCGATAGAGGTTTACTAACAATTTTATAAAACTAACTATCCCCGCTCAACCGAGAAAGTGTCCACTTGAGGGAGAGAGAGAGCGAGAAAGAGTATTGTGTTTCAAAATTTATGTTTTAAACATAAATAGGAAAAATTTGAAAAAATGCTCACTTGATGTTGTTCAAGCGTTGCGAGAAATATGAAAACAACGATATGATAACGGTATTTTTTCAGTTAAGGAGGAATTATTCAAACTTTTTTTTCAGTCGCTAAAGATGTGTATTGCTAACTGGTTTATAAAAAAAAATATTATTGAAAAATTTTGATTTGCGACATTTTTTTGATTTAGTGTGAAACGTGCATACTTTTTTATTTTAAAAAAATATTCTTCTTAATCAAATAAACTTACTTACCTTTTATCCTATTTTTTATTAGTGAAGTGAAGAATGGTATTAAATATGATTATTTTAGATATTCGTCGATTATTTTTTTAAATATTTTTTTAAAGTAAGATGAGCTTCAAGAGTTTTGATACCATTTTCAATTGCTTCCTTAAATAAAAAATAATAACTTAACAACAAAGTTGATTTATTTTAATAAAAGATTTATTAAACATTACTTTTTAATAAAATATATATACATATATATATATTTTTTTTTTTGATAGAATATACATATATTATACCTTACTGAGGAGCATAATGTGTATACATGCTTGTATACATATTTACAATAATATACACAGTTTTATTTTTAAGCAAAATCAACAGTTGCTAAGCGCAGGCGCGCTCCCAAAGCCTCTTCTGTCTTCATTATTCCAATACGAAAAGCTGTAACATTCCAATTCGGCATTCGGCATTCGGCACGTCTGTCCAACAACTATTCGTATGTGTCGGCTATAACCATTTTAACGTAAAAATGAGAAATTTTCATTGATGTCAGCTTGATTTCGGCCATCAAAATCCACTATGTAGAAATGTATGTATGTATGTATGGACGAGTACGCATATACTACCTACTCATATACATATATATATATACATACTCATTATCGTATGATTTCTGTAGTGACCGCGTATATTACTAAATTTGCTGTTTTTGTTGTTTTGTTTTTTAGATTTTAGGTTGTTGTTGTTGTTGTTGTTGTTGTTGTAACTTTTGTTTCGACTAAATCGTTTGTTTACTATTTGTTTAATATTTTCACACAAATTAAAATATATAATTTATTGACAACAAAACACCTTTATCAGCAGCTTAAACACACACGTACATGTACATATATATACAACATACAAGCTTTCAATGATTTTGATTTGCAAACATACTTACACGCATACATGCCGACATATACGTAGTATAATATATTAATGGGACATTCAAATATTTATATGCACAATCAGATGTGAAATATTCAATATTGACGCACACACACACTCACTCATATATACACGTATGCGCCTAATGCCATATGCTCCTAAACTAATTATCGATACTCATTAGAGATTATTTAATTACTAGCGATATTTGAATATACATATACTTTTCCTCAGTCAACGCGTACTAATGTGTCGAATAAACAAAACAATTTTCTGTGCAGTTATTAATGCATACATACATACATACATACATATATACACGTACATACGAGTACATACTATATAAAATAAATTTACTTGCATAAATATTTCTACACTTCAGCTGCTGTTCGGCTAGCCGCGAATTTTAAATTTGAATTTGAAAATTGACGAGAATTACGTTGCCGCTGCTTCTAGTTACGCTGGAAGCTGTTGTTATATTGATTCTCATATAAATTAAAAGTTCAAATAAAATAACTAACGATTGTGAGTTAATAAAAATATACAAAAATATGCATGAACATTTGTGTGCTTGTATTTGTGCAATAACTGTGTGTATTAGCAACTTGCAACTCAATAGCTAACCAAATAATTGAAACAATAAACAATTGTTGAGATGTACAAAAACAACAATGGGCATTGAATAAATTATACTACCTAATTAGAAATCCATGATGCTGAGACAAACAAATATTTCGTAGCATCTACTTAAGATGGAAAAATGCATATAAAAATTAATACACCGTAATGTATTAAAAATAATGTAGTTAATTTAATCACAATTAATTAATTCAAGTGCTTAAAGATTGTTTTACATTAAAACAATTAAATTAAGAGTTTTTCATAATTCATCCAACTTTTTATATAATTTAATTTTTTTATTTTATTTAAAATAAAAAACAAGGTAATTTTAGTTTACTTTTTTTTTTCTTTCAAACGTTCCTTCATTTTATCTTATTAAATTTAAATCCTTCTCATTTATATATAATTTTTTTTTATTTTATGCCTTTTATTAATTTTTATTTTTTATTTTAATATATTCTGTTCTACTTTTTTTTGTTTTATCTTGTGTTTTTATGTTATTTTTTACGTTTTGATCAAATACTATGGAATTTATTTATTTTTATTTTTTTCTACTATATTTTTTATTTAATTATATTTTATTACTCCTTACTTTATTCTTTTATGTTTATCTTAATTTAATTTTTAATTGTTTAATACATTTAATTTTTGAAATTTTAATTTTACTTAACTTTTTATATTTTCTTATTTCATAATATTTTATTATTTTCTTACATTATTTTATTCCTTTATTTTATTTCGTTATATCTTATTTTAATTTATTATACTGTTTTATTTTATTTCATTTTTTTGGTTGATTTTATTTTATTTATTTTACTTTGTTTTATTTTAATTCATTTTGTATAAAGTTATTTTATTATAATTTATTATATGTTATTTTATTTTCTTTTATTTTAATTAATTTTATTTTATTTATTTTAATTTATTTATAACATTTTGTTTTAATTTCCTGTTGTTTTATTTTCATGATTTTATTTCATTTTTATTTTTAATTTTATTTTATTTCATTTTTTTTTTGAATTTAAATTACTTTATTTTGGTTTATTTTATTTTCTTGTATTTTATTTTATTTCTTTTTTTTAATATAATTTATTTTATATTATTTTATTTCATTGTAACTTATTTTATTTTAGTGTATATTAGTTTATTTTATTTTGTGGTATTTGATGTCATTTTGCGTCATTTTTTTAGTTTATTTCTTTAAATTCATTTAATATTATTATTTTATTTTCATTTTTTGATTTTTCTTTAAATTACTTTATTTTGGTTTAATTTATTTTTTTTGTAATTTATTTTATTTCTTTTTTTATTCTTATTTTATATTATTTCATTTTATTTTATTTTATTTTTTTGGGATTTATTTTATGTAAAGTTGTTTTATTTTCCTTTAAATTAGTTTATTTTATTTTATGGTATTAAATGTCATTTTGCGTCATTTTTTTAGTTTATTTGTTTAAATTCATTTAATATTATTATTTTATTTTCATTTTTTGATTTTTCTTTAAATTACTTTATTTTGGTTTAATTTATTTTTTTTGTAATTTATTTTATTTCTTTTTTTATTCTTATTTTATATTATTTCATTTAATTTTATTTTATTTTTTTGGAATTTATTTTATGTAAAGTTGTTTTATTTTCCTTTAAATTAGTTTATTTTATTTTATGGTATTAAATGTCATTTTGTGTCACTTTTTTTAGCTTCGCTTACGCGATTATAGCCGAATCAATATAAGAGCGCCATTCTTCTCTTCTTTTCGCTGCCTGGCGCCAGTTGGAAATGCCAAGTGAACCCAGGTCACTCTTCACTTTATCCTTCCAACGGAGTGGAGATCTTCCTCTTCATCTGCTTCCACCAGCAGGTACTGCATCAAATACTTTCAAAGCTGGAGTGCTTTAATTCAGTCGGACGACATGACCTAGCCGCTGTATCTTCATTCAATGAACTATGTCAATATCATCGGATAGCTCGAACAGCTCATCGTTCCATCGTCTCCTAGAGCCGACTTATCCGATGTTGACATCGTCCACGCTTCTGCGTCATATAGTAGGACCGGAATGATGAGCGACTTGTAGAGTTTGGTTTTCGTTCGCCGAGAGAGGACTTTACTTTTCAATTGCCTACTCAGTCCAAAGTGGCACCTGTTGGCAAGAGTGATTCTGCGTTGGATTTTCAGGCTGACATTGTTGTTGGTATTATTGCTGGTCCCTAGATAGACGAAATTATCTACAACCTCGAAGTTATGACTGTCAACAGTGACGTGGGAGCCGAGTCGCGATGACTGTTTGTTTGATGACAGGAGATATTTCGTCCTGCCCTCATTCACTATCAGATCCATTCGCTTCCCTTCTTTATCAAGTCTGGAGAAAGAAGAACTCACGGCGCAGTTGTTGAGGCCAATAATGTCGATATCATCGGCGTACGCCAGCAGTTGTACACTCTTATAGAAGATTGTGCCTTCTCTATTCAGCTCTGCAGTTCGTATTATTTTCTCCAGCATTAAATTAAAAAAGTCACACGACAAGGAATCACCCTGTCTGAAACCTCGGTTGGTATCGAACGGCTCGAAGAGGTCCTTCCCGACTCTGACGGAGCTTTTAGTGTTGCTTAACGTCAGTTTACATAGCCGTATAAGTTTTGCGGGGATTCCAAATTCAGACATAGCGGCGTTAAGGCAGCTACTATTCGTGCTGTCGAAAGTGGCTTTAAAAGCGACGAAGAGGGGGTGTGTGTCGATCATCTTTTCTAGGGTAATTTCCAAGATTTGGCGCATGGTGATTATCTTGTCAATGGTTTACTTACCAGGTTTAAAGCCACACTGATGAAGTCCAATCAGTTTGTTGACGGTGGGCTTCCGTCTTTCACACAATACGCTTGTTAAGAAGGCTTATTCCACGGTAATTGGCGCAGACTGTGGGATCGCCTTTTTTGTGGATCGGGCAGAGCACACTTAAATTCCAATCGTCGGGCATGCTTTCATCCGACCATATTTTGCAAAGAAGCTGATGCACGCACCTGATCAGTTCTTTCCGCCGTATTTGAATAGCTCAGCCGGTAATCCATCGGTCCCTGCCGCTTTGTTGTTTTTTAAGCGGACGATTGCTATTCGGACTTCTTCTTAGTCGGGTAACGGAACAACTTTTCCATCGTCATCAATTGGAGTTTCGGGTTCACCATCTCCGCGTGTTTCCTCTTCACTGTCATTCCGCAGGCTGGAGAAGTGCTCCCTCCATAAATTGAGTATACTCTGGGCATCTGTCACTAGCTCACCTCCCTGGGTTCTACAAGAGTTTGCTCCGGTCTTGAAACCTTCTGTAAGTCGCCATATCTTTTCGTAGAATTTACGAGCGTTACCCTTGTCGGCCAGCTTCTCAAGCTCCTCGTACTCACGCATCTCGGCCTCTTTCTTTTTTTGTCTGCAGACGCATCTGGCTTCCCTCTTCAGTTCCCGGTATCTATCCCACCCCGCACGTGTTGTGGTCGATCGCAAGGATGCGAGGTAGGCAGTCTGTTTTCTCTCCACTGCAACACGGCAGTCCTCATCGTACCAGCTGTTTTTGCGACCTTTACGAAATCCAATGGTTTCGTTTACAGCTGTACGCAGGGAGTTTGCAATGCCGTCCCACAGTTCCCATATACCGGGTTGCTGATGAGTGTTCTCACAGAGCAGAACATAATCGACCTGGTTGAAAGTTTTTCGATCTGGAGACAGCCAAGTAGCGTGGTGAATTCTTTTGTGCTGGAATCTAGTACTACAGACAACCATATTTCGAGCCCCGGCGAAGTCGATCAGCCTCAGCCCATTTGGAGATGTTTCGTCGTGGAAGCTGAATTTTCCGACAGTCGTACCAAAAATACCTTACCTGCTCACCCTAGCATTGAAGTCGTCATGCACTATTTTGATGTCGTGGCTAGGGCAGCGCTCATAAGTGTGTTCGAGGCGCTCGTAAAAGGCATCTTTGGTCAAGTCATCCTTCTCTTCCGTCGGGGCGTGGGCGCAAACTAGAGTGGTGTTGAAAAATTTTGTCTTGATGCGAATTGTGGCTAGACGTTCATCCGCCGGAGTGAATGCCAGTACTCGGCGACGGAGTCTCTCTCCCACCACGAATCCGACACCAAATTTGAGCTCCTTTATATGGCCGCTGTAGTGAATTTCACAGGCCGCGGTAGCCGAGTGGTTAGCATTGCGTCCTGCCATTCGGAAGACTCGGGTTCATATCCCGGTGCCACCAACATCCAAAAGTTATGGAAAATTAATTTAAATAATTTAAATTTTTTCATTGGGTTGTTTTTTCATGTGGTGGGTTCCACACCGCATGGGATTCGCCTTCTCACTTTAGCTCGCCTCCAAACGGATGTTCGTCGGCTACCCAGGGGATCGTGGTCTAAGACCGGAAGTCGTGAGCTGCTTGAACCATATGCAAAAGAATCGTTTCTGGCCACTCCCAGGTGAATGGCAGTCAAAAACTTTCCTCACTTGCGTGAACTTCTGCACATGGCATTTCACAATTTAATTATATTTTATTTACTTTGTTTTATTTTATTTAATTTTATTTGTTTTGTTTTTGATATTTTTTATAATTTTTTATTATTATCCATTTAATTTTTAATTTTTTTTAGCAATTTCAATGTGTTTTCATTTCCCTTCCCCAGAATTCTTCGAAGGCATTATCATTAAATATATTTTTTATGTCTATAATTATTCAAGGCTCAATATGTTTTTTGTTTTTTTGGTGTAAAACAAATTATTTTTCCATGCGTTTTCTTTCCTTTTTTTCTTAATTTCCTAATTCTTTCCAGGAAATCGTTCCAACTGGTTATATGTGGGGTTTTCCCAAAATATTCATTTAAATATCAGGTATTCGACCACAGAGTACTAACAATTACAGCGACAAGGATATATGGTAAATTTCTGCGAAAACAACTTGGGCATTTCCAAACTAAATTTTTACCACATTATTACATGCTCATGAATAGATTATGGTTGAATTTTTGTTATCTTTACATATGTATGCGTACACAAGGACCTTGACACCTTAATGTGCATGCATACATATGGTTTAGGAGACTAATTTGTTTATGGTCGTACCAAATATTCTCAAAGACAAATATGCATGCTCCATTTGCAGGACACAAACAGTTTATGCCACTGTATTCTTGTGGTTTTCGAAGGACATTCTTTTTCTGAGATTAAATCCTTTCGTTGTAACAATTCCTCTTACTGTATTTTGGTTTTATGGTAGCATAATGACCATTTGTAAAAGCATATTTGTGCGTATTAAATTTTAATTGTTCTCTAAATTACCCAATTTAAAAAGTAGAGCATTTCTTTGTAGTACAATGGGATTTTGGGATATTGGGATTTTAAACACTCATGTGTTAAGTTTGTATTTATGTGTGTGAAAATCATTCACTTAGAGCTAACAATGCGACTGGCAGAGTCTAACAGACGTCTTCCTTTACTATCCGACGCCTTTTTAGATGAATAAATTTACATACATCACTGTGTAAAACTTGCTGATATCTACTTTTATGAGATCGACTCAAAGCTTTGCTGTGGCATCATATTTTGTAACATTTTGTCTGGTAAAAAAATAATCCATACATAGTTAAATTATCCGACTTATGCCAAATATGCACCATTTTGCTCGATAACTTTTTATCATTTTGAACGCAATGTCTTTATGACTCTCTCATAGAAACCCTTTTCCCTATTGGCAAAAAATTGGGATAATCAAATATTACTGGTTTCCCATCCAAATCATTTGCCATAGAAACGAACATATGGTCACTAGGTGCGAGGTCCGGACTATAAGGTGGATGCACCACCCAACCAAACTGTCGGAGCTTCTGGCGGTTCACTATCAATGTGTGTGATCTGACATTGTCCTAATGAAACACAGCCCCCCTCCTGTTCGTCAAAGCTGGAAGCTTCGGGGGGTTTGCTTCCTTCAGACGGTCCGACTGCTGAAAGTACAAGTTCAAATTAAAAGTTCGGCCGTAGGGAAACAGTACTTGCCAGTCCCATCAAACAAGTAACAAAACCTTTCTGGCTTGGAGACCGCCTGCTTCAAAAATGGGTCGATTTTGTTACGATTCAGTTGTGACTTGCGTCATCAAAGAAAAATTGTAGAATAGGTATAGCGTATGAGCTCAATCACTATTGAGTTAAGTGATCAACACATCTCTCGTTTTCGTTTTTTGTACAAAATATTATGTTTCAGATCACTAAATCACGGCCATAGACGGTAATGATATAGCTGACGAAATTGCTAAGGAGGGTGACTACTTACAACCTTGCAGTGTTATTCAAGCAAGTGAAGCAAAAGCAAGAAGTAATACTACTTCGTCAGGCGCTTAGACTCTGGGAACGAGCTAAGGGCTGCAGAAACGTAAAGTCTATGTGTAAAACATACAATACTAAACTCACCAAGTTCGTACTATCTGTTAAGAGAGCGGACTCTTTCTGGCGTCTCGCGCCTTCAATATAGGTCTGACTGCAGACAACAAATATAGAAAATGCAAGAAATGTGTGGAGACTATGGAGTACGTAATCTGTGAATGTCCGGCTTTCGGAAAATAAAGGCCGTGCATACTTAGCGCAGAAAAGCTACAGGATCTTCAATCAGCAATGGCAAAGGGGCGAGAACGACTACTTAAGCAATGTTAATCCCACTGGAGGCACAATAAGAGTGTAGCAGCGGAGCTTGGTCGCATGTAGTGTGCCTAGCAACATTATGGATGTAATATCGTCTATGTGAGACCCAATGGGTCAGCCAGCTTAACCTAACCTAACCTAATAGAGAATATGGTTGTTGGTGAAAGAACTAAATTTTGCTTTCAACCTTAAAATAACATGTTTAAAGAATATAATAGATGATTATTTAATATACAATATTGGAATTTTATTTCTTAACTCGTACTAAGGATATGCGTGAATAAACCATATCATGAAAAACTCTCGAACAATAAGTGCGGAAGCCTTCTTTTTTATTAATAATTACTAACAACAAGAGGTATACCGATGCAGTGTAGCCGTTCTGGCAACCACACAGCGTTTCAGATCCTTTGAAGGGTTTTGACTTCAAAAGCACAGTCAAACTCGAAACAACCTGCAACATACTAACATCAAACCAATTTCCCTCGAAATGTGATTCTCGGAAATGAAGTATTAAATATTTGTATGAAAACCTTCCTTAAATATACATATCGAGTCCTAAACGCCAGAAGAGCGTAACCGACAACATGTTCGATTTTCTATTTTTGACGCAAATCGATAACATATCGTCATAACTACTATTAACAGTTAAAATTTCATAGCTCTACGATGTACCGTTACAAAGTTATGAAGAAAGCAAAATTTTGACTCTTTGTCACTTAAGGGCTTTTAGCGGTTAGAGATGGATATGTTAAGTTCGCTTAAGAGTTGTCACAAGGCATAGAAAAAATTAGGTACAAATTTCAATAATTTTTTTGGTTAGAAAATTATTTTAATAAATAGAAACACAACCAAAATATTCTGTCTTCTTCTTCATTGGCGTGAGAGCCGCTTACGCCATTCATCCCTTCTTTTCGCTGTTTGGCACCAGTTGGAAATACCAAGTGAAACCAGGTCGCTTTTCCACCTGATCCTTCCAATGGAGTGGAGATCTTCCTCTGCTTCCACTGGCGGGTACTGCATCAAGTACTTTCAGAGCGGGATCGCTTTTATTCATAAATACGGCATGGTCTAGCCAGCATAGCCGCAGTTCTGCCTTTACTTTATGAAAATTTTAATATTTTTAAAACTTTTGGCTGAACGGGACGACTCAGTTGCAAAAGAGCTGCATTATCCGGACTACAACAAATTCTTGGAAACTCATCTAAAATCAATCGGAGAAAAAACTAATTTTTAATATTACATGTTGTGCCTGATCGAAGCTTCATGTACAAGCACTAGCCTCGAAAAATTTGCGCATTTAAAATTGTTACAAAAACTGACAGATAGAATTTTTGAAAAATTTTTGCTTTTTTTATTGAAATTCCGCAGCATTTCCATTAATGGTGAAACATATCTTCATTCATATAGTGGGGCTTTACAGCACATTCCGTTCTGTCAGTCGACACAATTTTTGAAGCATATTTCCGTGTGGCCCTCGTTGCCTGCAGTGGCGACTTCTGGACAGCTGGCTTAGTATTTATCCTTAACGGCTGACCTCAAAAAACAGTCCAACGACCTCAAATCGCAACTGTGAGGCAGCCAATTAAAATCGCCGTTTCAGCTCATTGTATGAATTTCGAACAACGTGTGCAAAATATCAATTCTAACATTGTCTGTGTTGCACATAGCGCTGTCCTGTTGAAGCCATAACATCGTCCATGTCCACTCTCTTCAAAATTTAGAAATAAATAATCTCTGAGCATGGCACGACTTCTGCGGTTGGGGATCATTAGGATTCTCAATGGTATCACAACGAGCGCGTTTGGGGCCTAGGAGAACTTACTTACTAACTACTTTAATCAAACAACTATGACACGGCAAATATCGGCATTGATGGTAACGGAGATCCTTCCACCATTTTAATAAAAAAACGGTTCGTCTGCTGCAGCAAATAGTCACTCTTCGATGATGATGGTTCCATGCAGGCTTTTCATGTTAACACAGCCTCATCAGAAGAGATAAGTTTTTGATAAAATTGCTTATCTTCTGTGAAGAGATCTTCGGTGCATTGAGTGAACCGATCAATAGTGATGAGACCTCAGTTCTAGAAACATTTGAACTTTATAAGCCTTCACATCGAGGCTTTAAGCAAAATCCTGCGCAAAAAAATATGCGAAAACTCTATTTTCCTGCGACCGGTGTCGAGTTGATATTGATGGCTTGTCGAACACAGCAACAAAATATTCTCTTCTTAACGTACAGAATGAGCAAGTAGGCGAGTTCTTTTACCCGATAACGAATCAGTTTGGCGAACTCCCTGCCCATATACATGTAGTTCCACAAAGTGCCTGGAATGCAAGTGATTTGAAGCTGCCTTTGAACCCTCACCAGTTTGAAAATATGTTTTTAATATTTTTCGATTTTCTTCAAGCTTAAACTGAAGTGTTTCGTAAATTTTTTACATAGCTAATATTTAATGCATCAGGAATTTCATTAAAGCTCGAGTAAGCTGTAGTTAAAAAAGCCACCGGTAGATGGACCACAGGAAAATTTCCTACAGATTTTAGATAAAAAAAAAAATATTTATATCAGTCGCTAGTTCCTCATGTATGCCAAAAGCTGAATAAACTTTTTTTGTGATGCACTGATTGGTTTCTAAGGTAACTAGTTCTAAACAAATATTTTTATAAAATCGCATTTAAAGCTTTACTCGAGCGTTTTGGAGCGTAAGCGTTAATTGTCAAAAAGAAGTTCACAAGTTTTTCGAAATCACTTGTTTTCGAATTTTCTGTAAATAAATTTAAGATTTGATTTTAAGAAAATTTCAAAAATATATATATATTATTTTAAAATTCTAACTATCCCTAAACCTCACTCACTCACTTTGGCTCTTTAAAGCAGAAATTTACTCATTAGAAACGGTTTTTGTACTCAACTGTGAGAATTTTTTACAACGTACTTCTCAAAAATCATAACCAAATTTAGTGATTATGATTAGTGCATACGGATATACCATACATATGTACATATTTTTTATATTGATTTTTGCAACATAAAAAAAAACGATTAATTGGTTCCATTGATATCAAAATAAAATTATTTAAAGCTCTAACACAATTTTTCTTAAGTATCTCTTTGCCTGCAGCAATTACCATACATACATATGTATGTACATGCATATACTCGTATACATATATTGTTTTGAATGTATTTCTTCCTTTGACACAATTTCATGAAGAAAGAATAATTCAAAAATCTTAAAACAATTTATATGACAAGAAAAACATTTCACAACAACAACAATAACAAGAAGCACAGCACCAGCAGCATCAACAATCAAAAATCGACAACAACAAACACACAAAAGTCACTGCAACTGCAATTGAAAGTGTTGTTAATGGACGCGTTTGAAAAATATTTCTTTCTTCTTCTTCTATTTTTTTTTTTTGTTTTTGGAAAATTATTTTTAAACAATTTTTGCTGCCACAAACAAAATGCAAACGGTTAATTATTAAAAGCAAGTCGTCAGATGTATTGATGCGACAAACCGCGCCGCGTATCAAATATGTGTTGCTGCGTTATAAGCGTCACGCCGTTTGTTCTTACGCCAACGACTGTGACATTGGTAGAGCCCACCTTAACCTCAAAAATGGCAAACATTCCAGTTCGAAAATTTTGAACACAAGGCGACGGATTGCCGCATGCATTAAAAATTCACTATTGAAAAGTGAAGAAGAAGAAGACAAAAACAAAAACAAAAACGAAAACAAAAAAACAAAAACACAAAAACAGACTAATATACAATAGCAACAACATCAAGTCATCAGCGTCACCATAAGAAAAAGCAGAAGGAGAATGACTATAAAGCGCACGAGATATTGAAATGTGAAATATTCGTACTAAACAATAACAACAACAAAGTACATCGGTCTGCCGGTTGGACGGTTGGACAGATTCGATGGCAGCAACAGAAAATGTGTCTCATACAATTTTCAATTCAAATCAAATGCTCGCGTTGTTGCTTGATTTTATTTATGAATTGTTTTTGTGACTGTAACTGTTGTTGCTGTCGCAGCTTTAGTGTTGACAGCGTCGTTTGCATGTTAGCTTTCGCTGCTGCCGCTTCTACTGCGGCTGCCACTGCGACTGTAAGTTGCCTGTCGAAAATCATTAGCACGCCTTTGTAGCGCGCACCAAAACCTCGTCTGCTTTGCTGTTGCGCTGCGTTTCTCTTCTCTGCACTAAATAAACAGCGGCGCCGCTACGACGCCGTGTTGGATTTTGCAGTTTTTATTGTCAACGACACGTTTGACACAGCCGCAGTGCTAATGAAACGCACTCGCCCGACTCGTCTTCCCGGCGAAACTGTATGACAGCAGGTCGTAATCGAAATCAAAGAAGGTAAAAGCGTTCGAATATCGAAAGGTAAAAACGGGCCGACCGAAATTAAGGTGTGTAACGATGGAAAGGTGCGAATGTTGGCTCTAAGAGAGAAGCAAAAATATATTGATTGCCGCGGCATAGACTGTAGATGCAATAAAACGTAGGTGCCGGCAAAGACGGCAATAAATCGACAATTTTCTAACAAGCGTTCCGTAGCAGCGCGACCGAGCGTAGTCGCAGCGCCATAGAAGGTGGTTGGAGGGGAGAAAATGGGTACGGCTCTTGAGGACGGAGCGTTGGGGTTAAATACGCTGTGCTGCTCCAGCGTGCTGTCGCCTAACTTGACAGCATGGAAAACGTCAAACTGTCAGAGAGCACATAATTGGAAGTAAAGAGATACATGCATATACACACACAGAAATATGTATGGATGAGCCTTAGTTTGTATGTGCAATGTTTACACGCTGCGCTTCAGCCGTGGGCGTGCCAGCCACTGAGGCTCCACCCACTCGCGTTGTCTTGGCAACCGATAAGCCACAGATAGAAAACTGCATTTTGAGCTGACGCGCTGCAACAACAACACTACAGAGCAGCTGCACCAACCAGCTAGTTGGGAAAAATAACTCATATTACAACAACAAGTAGCAGCCAATACGCGTGCGCTGTTTGCGCTGTTTGCAGGCAACGCATATGGCGACCACTGAGCAACATACACAGTCGCACACACACTTCAGGGGGAGAAAATGCCCGGGTGTTGGTGTACGTCTATTTGCGTCTGCACGGCTTTGTGTGTACGCAAGAGAGCCACTTAAAGCAACGCTGCGCACGTACTATAGTCAACTCGCTTACACGTTCAGCGACATGGTTCTGTTTTATCAGCGCTCTTGCGGCGCGCTCAAATCTAAAAGGGTGGGACAGTCTAATGGCAGCGTATACGCACACACACATTTAGCTCAGCGTATGCATGCAGTAAGCCTCAAACAGGTCTAAGCGTGTACAGAGCCAGTTTTGCCAACCACCAAAATGCTATACCCACACACGCACTTACACGTACGCTGTGCTGTGCCTCTGCAGCTCCGATCGGAAGGTGTGGGTACATGCTTTGGCTTTCGTGCTCACTATTACCTCTGCTACCGTTGGTTTGTATTGGTTTCTGGCGTTGTGTTGTGGTGTAGCTGAGTCTCTATGGTATGCTGCTGCTGCTGCTACCTTCATTGTGCGTTGTCGACGACGTCGCTGAATATTTTTGTTAGTAAGCCAAATAGTAAGCAGGCATTCCCCTCTGCAAACAGTCACATTCAAGAGCTCAAGCCAAAGAGTACTCGAACGCGCACAGCTGCCGATCGAAAAAGTAGTAGAAACGGACAACCGATAACCGAGTAGAACAGTGGTGTCTGAGTCAAGTTTTAAGAAAAAACGCTTCTGCTTTTGGTCTTGCCAATAAGATAATTCCATAACGATTTTCCGGGAGCCTTTGTTTGCTAGATGCATTGTCTAGCTGCCTAGTGTACGGCTAACGCGGTTAACGGTACGTACGCACGAACTGAAAACAATACCAACCGAGTGTACCGATGAACGCGGTCTCAGTCCCAGCCCCAACAGTGAGTTTCTGTGTTCAAACACCACAAACGGAAAACTCGTGACGGTGAAATCGAAAATATTTTATTATATTTAACGAATTGATGTAACGCGAAATTGTAGAAAAATAAAAACAAATAATTTTATAATAAAAAAAAATCCAATAAAAGTTTAGAAAGAAAAAAATTATGAAAACGAAGAAGTTGTAGAAGTGGTAAAGAAAACAAAAACAAAAGAGAAAGAAAAAGCGAACAAAGTGTATTGAAGTGAAAAAGGCAAAAGAAAGAAGAAGCAGCAGCAGAACCAGAAGCGTGGGTATGCGATTGATTTTCTCACGTCTTGAATCGAGAAAACTTAGAATTTGACATTTTTTGCTGATTTGCTTAATCAAAACCTTAAACAGTTGCTGCAAGCCAGGTGCATGCGCTTTGCAACAGCAACAACAACAACTCATTTTGCAAAGCGTGTAAAAATTCTGACGTTAAACCACGCCGACCAACGGAGTGCGGATAAAAAATGTGAATTTAACAAAAAAAAAATTTAAAAATATAAATAATAAAAAAAAACTAAAAAACTGTCGTTTAAATTGAAAGCTAAAGCTTTTGAACGCACCAACTTAAGTGCCGATCTCTATTGCGTGCTACAGAGCGTGTACTTGACGTTAAAATCCGTCGGAAACTCGGAATTTCCCTCATTTTCTCTACGCGACCAGTGAACAGCCGCCAACATAACGGCGCAATTATTGAACAGTTTCCTGAAGGGATCGCCCCACCAGACGACGATCGACATAATGCAAAAGCTCTACTCGGAGGCGCCCAGCAGCGGGCCGCCGGTGAGTATGAGCAGTAGCGTCGGTGCAGGTAGCGGTGGTGGTGGCGGTGGTTCGAGTAGCGGTGGTGGCGCAAACACAGGTGGTGGAGGCGGCATAGGAGGTGGTGGCGCAAACACAGGTGGTGGAGGCGGCATAGGAGGTGGTGGTGGCAGTAGTGTTAACGGTGGCAATCCTACACATCCACATCCCAGTCATCCGACCAGCAATGGCGGCACCATGAGTCCGCTAGCACGCAGCGCATATACCGCCATGAATTCCATGGCTATGCCCGTCGGTGGCATGTCTTCAGTTTCACCACAGACCGCAGCTTTCGGCGCACTGGAGTCCGCTGCGGCTGTCGCTAGCATGAGCGGTAGTATGGGCGCTGCAGCTGCTATGAATTCAATGGCTGGCAATTGCATGACACCCAGTTCTATGAGTTACGCCTCGATGGGTTCACCCTTGGGCAATATGGGCAATTGCATGGGTGGCGGCATGTCGACAATGGCAGCTATGGGTGGATACTCCTCCATGGCGGCAGCGGCCAGTGCACGTGAATTGGATACTGGCTCACCGAACTCGTTAAATCGTGCACGCATTGATAAGCCCACAACGTATCGCCGTAGTTACACACACGCCAAGCCGCCCTACTCGTACATTTCGCTGATCACAATGGCGATACAGAATAATCCGACACGCATGCTCACATTGTCGGAAATCTATCAGTTTATCATGGACCTCTTTCCATTCTATCGCCAGAATCAACAGCGTTGGCAAAACTCTATACGTCATTCGTTGTCATTTAACGATTGTTTTGTGAAGATACCGCGCACGCCGGATAAGCCGGGGAAGGGCTCCTTCTGGACGTTGCACCCGGACTCTGGTAATATGTTTGAGAATGGCTGTTACTTGCGTCGGCAGAAACGTTTTAAAGATGAGAAGAAGGAGGCGCTGCGTCAGTTGCACAAAAGTCCGTCGCACAGCAGCCTAGAGGCGACAAGTCCCGGTAAGAAAGATCACGAAGATTCACATCACCTACATCATCATCACAGCCGTTTGGATAATCACCAACAGCATCATCACAGCAAAGATGTGACGAGCGCAGCAGTGGGTGGTTCCGTGCTTGGCAGCAGTGTGAGTCGTGATCAGCTCGCCCTAATGCAAGCAAATGCTGAGCTTTGTCTGGGTCAACAGGCAGCGCAACACGCGCCCAGCCATCATCATCAACAACATCATCAGCTGCAGCATGAAGAGCTGTCGGTTATGGTGAATAGATGCCATCCGTCATTGATCAGCGACTATCACTCCTCCATGCATCATCTCAAACAGGAACCATCCGGTTATACACCATCCAGCCACCCCTTCTCAATCAATCGGCTGCTACCCGAATCTAAAGCGGACATCAAGATGTATGATATGAGTCAGTATCCCGGTTACAATGCGCTCAGCCCATTGACGAACTCACACGCGGCCTTAGGACAGGATTCGTACTATCAAAGTCTCGGCTACCATGCGCCAGCCGGCACGACAAGCTTGTGACATCACCAGTACCCATTGGCTTAAGGGCGAGCTGACCAGATGCTGCGTAACGTGAATGTGAATGCCGCCAGTGGGAGTAGCAGCATCTTTGGTAGTGCCGCCGCAGCTGCAGCAGCTGCTGCCGGTCTCAATACGCTGCATCAGAGCAATCTCGGTGGCAATATCGGCAGCAGCAGCGCCGGCAGCGGCACAAGCAACAGCAATGGGAATACACACGATGCCACACATACACTGGATCACCAACATCATCACCCCCACCACCTCCAACCGCATCACCATGCGCATCCGCATCATGCCAGCGTTGCGGCGCATCATCATCACCATCATCATCAACAGCTGATGCAGCAACAGCAACGTAAAGCCTATCTTAAGTCAATGCAACAGCATTACCAACAACAGCAACAACAACACAGCGCCAGCGTCAGCAGTAGTAGTAGCACGCCCAGCTCACACAAGCTCAGCGCACAACAGCAACAATTGTTGCAAAGTCAATTGACGCCACCCGAGTTGCAAGATGACGCCTCGAATATTACCAGCGATCTGAATGAGGAGCAGCAGCTGCAGCTACAGCAGGCAGCACAGCAACAACAACAACAATTGTATAGTAATTACCAACAATACGCGGCGGCGGCCAACTATCGCAACTGGAATCACGGGCTTGCATTGAACGGCGCGGCGGCGCTACAGAATTTGCTATAGTTCAAGCGGGCTTAAAGCCAAATACAAAGCGCGGCTTTGTTGCGTATCCTGTCGCCGACGCCGGTCTGCCGTGTGACTTAAAGTGCTAACAAGAAGACGGTGACGGTGCTCGTTCGAGAAATAGGTCGTTACGCGCTCGCTATAACAATTAGCGTACAGTTGCTGAATTGCGTGCATTGAACGGCAGCAGATGGCGCTGGGTTTCGGCACCTCGTCTGATGCGATAAGGCAAAAGTGTAAGCCAACGTTGCGCGTCACGCTATCTACTTATACCGCTATCCGCACTTACCGCGCGTTTCAATGCTTATGCGCCGTGCGTTCAATCGGGCGCTTAGTGACCTCCGGGCAGCGTGGTAACGGCGTTGGCGCGTATCTGCTGCAGCGCAAGTGTTTCAGCAATGTAAATATGTAGATTAGTTTAACTATTTTTTTTTTTTTATTCTACATTTGTTTCTCGAAGTTTCATTTAACGTTCGACGTCGTTTCAAATCTCGCTTTGTCTTCTGCTCCCATTTATTCAGACTAATTTTTCCTATTGGGTTTATTTTATAGTACGACTTTTTTCTTGTGGAGCTTGTAGATATGTATGTATGTACAATTGAAGCTTATATTATATATAAATAAATATATGCTTACTTACGTATACATAATGTACTTATGTACCATGCAGTAGCTGTATTTCTTCTTCATGTAAGCAGCAATCAAAAGTGATGTAGTTGTAAGCGAAAGAAAAATAATGTTTTCCAATTAAAAAAAACTATAATTTTCAATTATGATTGATTCATAAATATTTTAGCAATTCAACAATATTTGATATATTGAAAGTCAAAAAACTTACAGAAATTAAAAAAAAAAAAAATATCGATTTGATACAAATGTACACACATAATCGTTTGTCGTTTCCATGTATGTATTTATATGTGTACTGTTAGCTATAAAAGCATTTCGAAAAATTCACAAAATTTAAAAAATCCTGGCAGGAACCAATATTTGCACACACACACACACACAAACAAACTCACCCACACATAGTTATTGTGCCATTTATGTAAACGCTAATGTGTGTATGTTTTTACTAAAAAAAAAAGCAAAATAAAAATAATCTTTGCAAAAAATTTTATATGCAAATTTCTTTTAAAATAGCAAAAAAGAAATTAATGTTTTTATACAAAAATATAATAAATTTTAAGCAATGTAAATTTCAATTTTTTTTAAACATGAAAATATTTTAGTTTTAGTTTTAATTATAATTTTAAATATATTCATTTTAGGTCTAAAATTCATTTATATTATGTTTCTTATGGAATAGTATTTAACCTAGTACCGTTATACGCCCGTAACTACCATATACTATGTTATATATGTATATATTATATGTATGTTAATACGCGTTAACACAAATGCAAGTGCAATTGATGTAATTTTATACAAAACAAAAAAATATAAATAAATAATAAAGAAAAAAATTAATATATTTTTAATGTTTTTTTTTTTATGAAAATGAAAATTTTGCGTGATCGCGAGTCGATATAACGCTTGAAACCAAATTCGAATTGAGATGATCAAAACAAACAAAAAAATACGAAAGAAAAAAAATATGAAAAAAATTTCGATGAATCCTCAGCAAAATTTTACTAAAATAAAATTAATACTAATTTTAAGTTTAATTATGATTTTAGTTCGGCGCGCTTTTTGTTGCAATTTTAAACCGTCATATAATATCTGTAATATATGTTTGTGCATGCATTAGGGTTGTACTTAGTTTTTTTTCTAATTGCAAAATAAATATGTACAAAATTGATATTAAAGATGTTTTTTAATGAAAATTTTGTTTCCTCCAATAAATTTATGGGTCACAGGCTGATTTGCAATCTTCAGGTTGCAAAAAACATAAAAAATGTACACAGTTGCAATTTTTCAAATAAATATTTTACATTTTGAAAATACTGCGCTTGATGGTTGACTCTGGAAAATTTTAAATTAACCGAATACATACATACATGGTTGCAACTTTTTTATATAAACTTTAAAATTTTTGAAAATTCACACTTTTGGTGCAAAAAAGAAATTCGGTGAGCTGAAAAATATTAAAACAAGGACTAAATATAAATAACTTTTGATTTGCTGGCAATGCTTTAGTGTTTCGAATTTTGAAGTTTTTGTTTTCTAAGTGTATACTCAGCAAAGCTGCAAAAATGTATAAAAATTACACTTTTTAGTAGGCAGACTAAGTTTTTTTTTTATTTTTACGTTAATATTTTTTTTTTTTTTAACTTAGCTTGCATAGTTATTTTGTCAAATTTGTAACCAAATTGTGAACACGTTTCTCAGATTTTGAAAATAGAAAAGACTGGAAAGTTTCGAAAAATGTTACTTTTTCAAGTTTGAAGTAAAATTAATCAATAATTTCATGTCCTCATGGGCTCACCAGCATTAAAAAATATTTGCCACAAATCTAACTTTACTTATTTAACGTCGTTCATATGTAAAATTTCATAATTTCAATATCAATTTCTTTTTAATTTTTTTTTTTTTGATTGCAAAAAAAATTAAAGAATATAAATTTTATTTTCTTAATATTTGCTTAAACTCAACACAACTATAAAATAATGTAAATACGTACATAAATATGTAAAATGAAAAAAAATTGTAAATAAAAAATTAAGGGCATCCCTAATGTACACAATTCTTAAGTATATGTACATGCGTGTAAAATAAATCCAGAAATGCCTACAATAATGTAAATTAACACAAAATCACTAGAAACAGTTAACTCTAACAGTTTTTCCAAACACTATAAATATATATAATAAAATAAAAAGAATTGCTAGTGACACCTAAAATATAATATGTATGTAAAAAGCAACAAAGTTGATGTAAAAAAGCACGTGCTGAACTTAAAAACAAACTAAAAAAAAAAAACAAAACAATAAAAAAACTAATTAATAAATAAAAACAAATCAGAAAAAATGCTAAAAAATACAAAAAAAAAAAATAAAATAATAATAAAAACATGTATGTATACATATGTATATAAAATTATACAATATAATATTACAAATAATTTAAACATTTTTTCACGAAAGCTTAGCTAAATGCAATAACAAAAAAAATTTAATGAAATAAATTTAAAAAAATAGTTATGAACGAATCAATACTATATAAATAAATAAAGGAAATTGAACATACATATGTATATGATACCTAAGCACACACACACATACACAATTTCCAAAATAAGTATGTAAGTAAAAATAAATATGCTTAAATTAAAAAAAAAAAAACTAAAAAAAAAATTAAAAATCCTTTAAGCAAATTTGCATTGTTATTAATACGATAAGCTCGTAATAACGAGTTGTCGTTACGTAATATATACGTATCAATCAATGCATACGAGTACAATGTACGGCTTGCACGATGTGATTGTCATTTAACTCTTTTTATTATTATTTTTAATTTTTTTATGTACTGTAGAAAGTAAAAACAAAAAGAACCAGCAACTCACATGCAAGTCACGTGTCTAGTTAAATAAGAAGTAAATATTATAAATATGTATACCTTATATAAATTAGTATGTGTATGTTCGATACATAAAAACATACATATATTATATTTATATATAATATAATAAAAATTCAAATAATAGCTGCTGAGAAGAAATAAAAACAAAAATCGGAAAAAATAAGCTATAAGTAATGATAATGATTAACTCTAAAACTAGTTAAAATTTAATAAAAACTTTTATTTTAATGTTTGAAATACAAAAAATTAAATATATACTGTTATTTATTTTTTTAAATTGTGGTTGGTGCTGAGGCATGTATTGGAAAGTTTATTTCACTTTCACTGCTCCTAAGATGGAATGTGCTTGATAAAATATTTTCTGTGATTTTTAACTGACAAAAAAGAAGGTTACCATATCGTTGTACATATATATTTTAGGTATATGTGTGACCACGCTTAACTTTTTACAGAATGTCTTCACTTTCATAAATATTGTTTATTGGATGAGAAATAGTCTCAAATTGGTCCCATCGAAAATTGGTGAAAAATGCTTAGTCTAAGGAGGAAAATGCGAGGTGAGTTGGATGATTCATTGATTTCAACATAAGATACAATAGCATATCTCTTTACCAGGTAGTACGGTTTTAATGAAAGTTGGGGAAAAAAATTCTTACCCAAGAAGGACGATTGGGAACATTTTTCATTTATTAGAAATTCGAAAAAAAAAGAAATTCTTATTCCAAGAGTAGAAATTAGGTGAAATTCATTGTTCACTCACGTATTTTATTGTGTATTATAAACAAATTGTAGAATTGGTAGAATATAGCTACACGAAATTATAAAATAAAATCAAACAAAACAAGATTTAATATCCCAAAAACTGAATGGCAGAAAATAATAGATATGAATAGTTTTTAAACTGTTTTTATATATGAGTAATTTGGAGTTCTTTCAGAAGTTCAAATTTTTTCAATATTAATTTCCCTGTACCGAATTACTTGAGCTATTTTTTTTTAAATATACATTTTTTTCCAATATTTTATTGACCTTAATTAACCATTTGACATCAAAAATATGTGTTTGAAGACTCAGAAATCGAAGAAAAATTCTGCATATTTACTATGTCTTTACGTGCTTTAGTTGTTTGTTGCTAAACAAATTAATTATAAGAACGAAACTCGGTAAGCCAACGAAATGCAGTATTAAATTAAATACGTTACGGCCTCTCGTACCTCGAGAATTACAAATATCACGGTTGAAAATCGATTTTAGAAGGATTTAAAATTCATTTCATAAGCATTACACAAGAAAAAATCCTTAAAAATTATAATGATTTGCATTAAAACATAAATTTAATCACTACTTTTAAAATAATATATTTATTTTTATCATTAAAAAGCATTGTTTTAAATTTTCTCTTTATTCACATTTAATTTTTTTTACGCTTATTGAGCTAATTTCTTAAGTATTACGAATAAATTCAAAATTACAGAGAAATTTTAATGGTTTCTATTTTCAAAAATTTGTTCGGAATTAACTTTGTGAAACGCAGAAAACATAATAATTTTTCTTTATACCCTCAAAGAAAAATTTGGCGAGCGTGATATACAGCCTAATGTTATTTGATTTTAACAAACAAAATATATATTATATATGTATATGTTTATATAAATTTTAATTTATGCTTTAATTAAATTTTAAATAAATTCGATAAATCAAACATGAAATTTATGCTCGATTAGTCCGAGCAGATTTTACCATTCCCCATTATAAGCCAGTTGCAAAAATCTCTACATTATCTTAATCCATTTGCGGTCAATTAATGATTTTGAACCCATAAATTAATATCTACCAGTATTAAAAGTTCTATAGGCTGATGAAAGTAAACTTAAAAAGCAATAAATTCTATATGGAAATAGACGAAAACCCAATAAATAGTTTGGAAACAACTGACCTCTAACAATTGATTTCACGTTAAATACACGCTTTCATTTCAAAACAAAATATGAGTGCAAAAGAAAATGAAAACAAATAAACAATGATTATGAATTCGTCTATATCTTATCGAACAATTTTGAACGATTGCTGATAACAACAAGGGGGTAATAAATAAATTGCAATCATCTATCAACATATTTATCTATATAAACATCGAGTGCAGCCTATGCCTACTAATAAGCGAGTGCAGTTGCTGCAATTCTAAAAAAAAAACTAAGGTGGAGTTCATATGGAATGCTAAGAGGGTGCGAGGTGGGGTGTGTTAGGAAAAAATATTATTAGAAAAAGTGTTGGAAGTGATTCTGAGTGGTGAATAAGAAAACATATTGACTTACTCGTAATTTAAATAAAAAAATAATGACTAAACCTAAAATAAAACAAATAAAATAAAATAAAATATATAATGATAAAAATAACATAAAAATTAAATAAAGTAAAATAAAGTGAAAATAATTTAAAATAAAGTAAACCAAGACTAAAAAATATTGGGACAAAACAATATATTTTAATTAAATAAAAATATTAAAATTTAACAATGATTATTAAAATAAAATAAGATACATAAAAATAAAAAACTTAATGAAATAAAACAAAATAAAATAAAAAAATAAAAAATGAAACACTTACGTAAAAATTACTTAAAATACAATACAATGAAATAAAGTAAAATTAACTAAAATAAAGTAAATAATAATAATATATAATAAAAGCAAAATAAAATAAAATAAAATAATGTAAAATAAAATTTAATTAAATGATCTAAAACAAAATAAAATTAAATAAAATGAAATGAAATCAAATCAAATCAAATCAAATAAAATAAAATAAAAAAATAAATAAAGAAAAAAAATATAAAAATATAAAATAAAATTAAATCAAATTAAATTAAATTAAATAACAAAGTTAAAAAAATAAAATAAAATAAAAAAGTAAAAAAAAAATAAAATAATATAAAATTAAATAAAATAAAATAAAATAAAATAAAATTAAATAAAATATTATAAATTAATTTAAAATAAAATAAAAAATAAAATAAAGTAAATAAAATAAAATAAAATAAAATAATTTAGAATAATTTAGACTAAAATAAAATAAAATATTATAAATTAATTTAAAATAAAATAAAAAAAATAAAATAAAGTAAATAAAATAAAATAAAATTAAATAAATAAAATAAAATAAAATAAAATAAAATAAAATAATTCAGAATAATTTAGACTCAAATAAAATAAAATAAAATAAAATATTATAAATTAATTCAAAATAAAATTAAAAAAATAAAATAAAGTAAATAAAATAAAATAAAATTAAATAAATAAAATAAAATAAAATAAATAAAATAAAATAATTTAGAATAATTTAGACTAAAATAATATAAAATAAAATAATATAAAATAATTTAAAATAAAATAAGTAGAAATAAATAGAAATAATATTAAATTAAATAAAATATTAAAAAATAAGATTAAAAAAATAACATTAAAAAAATTAATTAAATCAAATCTAATCTTTCATTTAAAAATAAAATAAAATGAAAAATAAAATGAAATAAAATAAAGTAAAATAAAATAAATTGAAATAAAAAAAATAAAATGAAATAAAATAATATAAAATAAAGTAAAACAAAATAAAATAAAATAAGAAATAATAAAAAAATAAATAAAATAATGTAAAAGATTTTATAATTAAATTAAATTAATTTAAAATAAGTTCAATTTAAGAAGCTCTTTTTAATTAAATAAAAGAATGGAAAAAATAAAATTAAAAAACTTTTAAATTATATAAAAGAGAAAAAAAAATATTGTTTAAAGAGATAATTTACATGAAATAAAAGAGAATAAAATAAAATAATATTTAATATATTTATTTTTCGTATATTTAAGCCCCTACAATATGAAATTCCTTAAGCCAATGTGAAAGTGACTCTTGCACTAATTGCAAAGAAATGCTGCAGAGCTCTTAAAAAATACTGAACTTTTCCCACCAAAAATTGCTTGCAATAAGAGCTTCAAAAATACTGCAAAAATTTCGTAACGACGCCAATTGTTTGGGCTTTTCCGGTGATTGACAGATAGGCCTCAGATGCATTGACACACAAATACCTATATACATACTTATATATTATATGAATGATAACTCACAAGTAGTTACACTTAAATACTTATCAGCTCTGAACAGCTCATTCAGCAGAAATTGAAATAAAAACAAAATAAATGCAAAAAAAAAATTTTTAACTTTATGTGAAAATTCATAGGAAAAATACAGTCTACGACGAAAGCCAGTCACTGCCCGCTGAGCACCCGCCGAGTGAGTACCATCTATTCAATGCTATTACGCGGATTTCTAAAAAGTAAAAGATTAAAAAGAATGTGGAGAATGAATGTATGTACATATGTAGATAGGTGTTTAGAAAAACTGCATGCGATCCCTTGTTGCTATCATGCACATGCATCGAAAATGAAAACGCTGACTGATAAGCGTGTGGTGGCATCGGCATATACATATAATACATATGTATGTACATATACTTGTATATGCATAGTCATTTATGAACATTTTTATTATTGAAGAGACATTTTTATTAGCTCTCATATGAAGAAGCACAAGCAATTATATAGACACAAATATACTCGATATATATATGTATAAATATGCATGTACGTATCCATCCGATAATACCCACTGCGTACCATAATGCCACAAATGATGGCCGATAAGTAAAACTAATAATTTTATTTAATAAGCTGTTGTACTTTTAATTAATAATAACAACTAAAAAACCACTTCAGGTAAAGTACACATAGAAGTATATATTATACATACATTTGTATGTATGTATGTGCATGCATATATTTAATTTATTTTCATAATCGTGGGTGCCTAATGGACGTTGTTTGGGTTTTTTTTTTTGTTTTGCTCGAAACCAAGAAATCAGTTTAGTTTATACTTTAACTTGAGTTGAGTTGAATTGATGCGGCCCGTTGGGATACCGCTGTGGAGTACTTCTCACCTTCTCACACTATAGGAGGATTAGATTCCTTGATCTTGTCATGTCTAACACAGACTAAATCTGTCTAGTCACTTTGCAGGTTCCTTCGTTAAGCCATCTGGTGTTGGCTGTTTTGGTGACAGTCAGCTTTAGTCTGCCAATAGTGTGGTAATCTCAAATTAAATTTGGTTCAGAGCTTTGGGGAGTGATTTCCACAGCCTATCCTTTCAACGAGTTTAGAGCCAATGATAGTAATGATGGTTACACTACTCTGCTGAGGCGAATTTGCATGTACTCATTTATTCTAGTATGGGATTCTTGTGGAATTCTAAAAAAATTAGGTGGAGATGGCGTAGTCTAACTTCGCTAGAAGCTGCGCGGAAGACAATATCCGGTCATGCCCTGTAGCGCGATATCTCCAATTCTAAGCAGCATCAAATCCAATAGAAGAAGAGTTTCCAGAGGTTTTGAGAGAGTCGACGGTAGACCTCCAGTTATGAGAATAGCTGCTGGCTGCTGAACTTTTTCCACTCTGCTCCTGAAAATATTTTTTTTTTGAGTACGGACCACCAGACACTCCGTAAAATTAAATGGGTTTGACTACCGCTGTATAAATCCAGTAAACAATAAACGGCTTAGAACCCCCTTCTGCCAATGGTATCTTATACTAAGATTTTAGAAAAATTTATCCAGAGATTAATTGCCCGCTTTATACACCAAAATTTTAAGTGATTCTATAGATCTTCTCAGCCAAGGTTACACAAAAATAAATAAATAAATCTAGGCAGAGAAGAATAATATTTCATAATTTTGTAAATTTAGTCATCAAACAGCGAAAGGAGCCCAGAGGCAAGATTATTTTGCTTACTAAATGTTTCAAAAGATGAATGAAGGAAACTTCTATTTTGCGATAAAATCGTATAACCCAAAAGTTTTTGATCGCATTGAAAAAAAAAATATTTCCACTTAAAGTGAGAAATTCTTAATCTAATGAATTTTCCCAATTTATCATAAAAATTAAAGTGTTTTTCTTCTATTTATACTTCTCACTTAATTTTGTAACTTTTTGTGTATAAAATTTCTACTTTATAAAGGCTTCAACAACGCTACTGAAGGGTTCTATACCTCCAAGGTTTACTAGCTATCTTACACCAACGACGCTGACCGTAGCAGCCATTTGAATTAAGACTCAAGTCCGAAAGATTTAAAAATTGATCAAATTTTGGAAAAAAAGAAATATCTATCACATGCACAACAATATCTCAGTCCATATTTTACAGCGAGCACTGTGCTCGACCGCAATTGAGTGACATTTGAGTGTAATGGATGAGTAAATTATTGATTTTTTTCCGTAGTAGAATTAGATATTTATATTCGATAGTAAATCATCAACGAGGTCAAGTTTAAGTCACCAATAGTGAATGCCTGGCAAGCTGAGCTATACATATGTATGTACACATCTAAAGTCTGTATGTTAGTCCCAGTGCAAGGCTATAAAAACGTCTGTAAAATATTTACTCACAATTGTCTCAGAATTTATTTGCTGCCTAAGTGAATTAAAAATGCCTTTAAATGACAAATTGTATGTCTATCTTAAGATTTTGCAGGCATAAAATTAATGTCTCACTTACAAATATTTGCATTTATTGCAAAAAAAAATATAAAAAAAACTGCTCTACACGCTCAACAGCAGACAGGAGAAATCGCAAACCAACCAAGGCTGTTGCAAAGGAATGCAAATATTGTTGTTGGAGGCGAAGGAAGCAACAGAGTCAGTCGGTGACAGTTTAGATTCGCCAGGACAATATTTGCGTATATAATGTACTACAAACATAGCAGCATACATACATATGTACAATATAGTATGTATGGTATGTATAGTAATATGGTATTATAGGTATAAAAGTATATTTGTAGGCATACAATGTGTACACAACAAATACAGACAAGTCGCACAATCGAACACACACACACACCTACTAAATATATACAATACATATGTATATATGCAAATCTCTTTATATGCAAAGTCTCTCAAAGTCTACGGCAACTTTAACAAGTGTACAGAAATGTATGTATATTTACGCATTTTATGCCTATGTAATGCATGTAAGTATGTACTATTAATTTCTGTACCTTGCGGTGGTAGTGTCAGTCGAATTTATCGAATACCCAACAGCAATTGCAAAAAGGACTATTCGACAAAAAAAATGTAAAATGGCGGCAAATAAAAATCGTCAGCCTTACTATGCGCCGGCATGACTGGGACGCTATTATCAGCAGCAACTATATTTTCATATTCAATTGGTGTACAGCGACATATGGAGGCATTTACTAATAAAAAAATACAAATTAACCAGCAAGAGAAATGGATTACAAAATTTAAAGATTTGAATTGGGATATGAAAATAATACAGTAAAATTTAATTCAAAATGTCATGCAAATGGGCATATATAAAATACATGTAATTTAAAGTTTACTAATAATTTTTTGATAAAAGAAAATAACATAAAAGATTTTAAGTGAACAAAATTAAACTTGTTTAGGAATATTCTTTATATGTAAACACTATTTAAAAAATGACTAAATAAAAACAGGTAAAACTGACTCTTAATTTTTTTTTATCAAAAATGTTTCTTTTGAACAAAAAAATTATGTTCACGTTCTTAGAGAATTAAGCCGTTATAAATTATATAATATTTTATTTCAATTTAATTTATTTTCTTTTATATTATTTAATATAATTTTATTTTATTTTATTATATTTAATATAATTGTATTTTATTTCATTTCTTAAATTCATTTTTTTTATTTTAAATTAATTAATTTTAAAATTTTATTTTATTTTATTTTATTATTTATTATTTATCTATTATTTATTTTATTTCATTTTATTTTACTTTATTTTATTTTTTTTAATTTAATTTACTTTATTTAATGTTTTTATTTTAATTTTTTTCTTTTGTGTTATTTTACCTTATTTACTTTTATTTTTTTAAATTATATTATATAAATTTATTTTATCTAATTTCATTTTATTTTATTTTAATTTATTTTATTTCATTTAAAGTTTTTATTTTATTTTAATTTAATTTATTTTATTTAATGTTTTTATTTTATTTTAATTTTTTTGTATTGTGTTATTTTACTTTATTTATTTTTCTAAAATTATTTTAAATAATTTTATTTTATTTTATCTCATTTTATTTTACTATATTTTATTTTATTTTTTTATTATGTTTTATTTCATTTCATTTTTTTATTTTAATTTACTTTACTTAATGTTTTTATTTTATTTCAATTTTTTTGTATTGTGTTATTTTACTTTATTTATTTTTTAAATTATTTTATATAATTTTATTTTATTTTATCTTATTTTATTTTATCTTATTTTATTTTATTTTATTTTATTTTTATTTATTTATTTTATTTTAATTTGTTTAATTCTGTTTAAAGCTATTTTTATCAGTTTGTATTCAAAGTTATTTAAATTTTTCATTATATTAAAATTTATTTAATTTTATTTTAAGTTATTCTGTTTTTATTATTTAATTTTTTTATTGTATTTTATTTTGTTCATATTTTATTTTATTTCTTTTAATTTTAGTTAATTTATTTTGCCATATTTTACTTTATTTTGTTTTTATTATTATTTTTCAATTTATATTATTTTAACGTATTTTAATTATTTTACTTTATTCTATTTCATTTGTCCTTGTTTTTTTATTCTATTTTATTTTGTTTTTATTTCAATTGATATTATTTTAATGTATTAAATATATTTTTTTTTATTTATTCTACTTTATTTTATTCTATTTTGTATTTATTTTATTTTATGTTTATTATTTTTTTTCAGGTTTTATTAATTTAATGTATTTTATTTTATTTTAGTTTTCACTATTTTATTTTGTCTTCGTTTCTTTTATTCAATTTTATTTTGTCTTATTTTTTTATTTTATTGTTGTTTTACTTTGGTTGTTGTAAGTTTATTTTTTTAAATAATTTTTGTTCCATTAATTTTTTTTTATTTTTTTACGTAGTTTTATTTAATTTAATTTTATTTTATTTCATTTTGGTGTATTTTATTTTCTTTGGTTTTATATTATTTTTGTATTACGAAGTACAGTTTTTCTCGTAGTCGTAGTCCTCGACTCATTGAGATATAGTACCGCAATGTTCTTTTAAATAATTGTACAAATCTTCGAAGTAATTTTTTTAAAGACATGCTTATAGCGCTGTTTGCGTCATCATTCTTCATGCTCTTTTAGGGTATACTTTATAAAATATATAAATAAGTACAATATAAGTAATGTTGTACGTGTGTGTGCTTCATACATATGTATTTATATTGTACATACCCGTAACAAAGCCTACAAACAAGCAAACATCGTCGCAATGCAAGTTCAATTTATATTTGCCTTTGAAAACATTGAAAATATTAAAGTCTACGGCACTTTTAAAGTCGAATGTGCAGAAGAGAGAAAAATTCGAAACGAAATTAAATTCTTTGAACTTGTCTGTATTTTCCGTGCGCCACACACACACAGCGATACAAACATTCCGTAAAAATGCAGCCAGCCATTGTGAATTTTGTCTTTGTCGACTTGTGGGCTTATGCGCCAGCGACAGCCATTCAAACCGATTTGGGGGTATAGGCAATCAAATGGGGGTTGGTGGTTGGTCTGATGTATATGGTACATACGTACATTTGTATACATATGTACATATGTGTGTAGTCATACATACGTATATAATGTTTTTTTTTTTACTTAGAGAAGCGTAGTATCTACAAGCGACAGTTCCAGACATGCGCTCTCCTATCATCCTTGCGCCATATCCTTTTATTGGAAAAGCTGACTAAAATTGAGTGTTTATCTGTAGATGTATGTGTGTGCTTGCTTGCGAACACGAAGATATGTTTATGTACATAAGGAGATACAAACGACATTCATACATACATACATATGTGTATATGTACGTATACAGCGGACGAGTGTACGCTTGCTTGTTGGTAAATAAATAAATAAATAATTACTAGATACTTAATAGATAGTTGAGTGCGAGGCTCGGCTCGGTTCTTTTGCTTTTGCCGAGTTTTATGCGTACCTAAGTAAATACATAATAAATAAAACAAGTATGTATACACGTATGTATATGAATGCCTTCAAGTACCAAAAATATTTTTACTTTGTCACTTTAATTAAATTGATTTGAAGAATTAAATTTGAATTGCTGCTTATTACTCTCAGCGGTTTAATTAAATTTCCTCTCCATCATTCAATTCGAAATAAGTATGTATGTACATATACCTATATTATATTTGAGTGATTACTGCTAAGGTTGCTTTTGATCAAACTATTTCCATAATATATTGTCAATAAAAGCTACATATGTACGAAGTTCTGGTATTTTTTATACATAAATACAGATATGTATGTGTTTCCTGGAGAGTAATGATTTGACGTATAAGTATTTGTTTAACTGAAATAAATTATCATTCATTGCTTTTCTTGACTAATTGACCCACATTTTTCACACCACCTTCATTAGGGAGCACGCGACCTACGCTATATCTACATACGTATACTCATGTACATGTACTAGTATGTGATCTGTTGAACTAGTCTCAAACTAGCTCAAAATTAGTATGGCAGTATCGATAGATGAAGTTGACATACATATTTAACATGGTGATTTTCTATGATATTTGTACTTGCTGTACTATATGCTGGTGAGAAGCATATCAGTCTTATACTAGTTCGAAATGGGCATAAAAATAATTACTTTAGTTTGAAAAATTTAAAGTTAACAAAATATATATGACTAAAAAATATTTGCTAACGACAAATTTAGTTGTATTTTAACTTTTTTATAATTCAAAAATTTTGTTTTAAAATATTGATTGAAATTAGAAATGTTATAATATTTGAAAAATAATACCGATGTACATACATATGTATATGTTAAAGAATAACAACATTTTTGCTGAAATTTATAAAAAATAAAATTTCTTCACTAGTTTGGTATTTTTCACACTAGTTCGATTGCAATCAGTGAAATTCTAGTACTTTTTCATACCATTTTTATTTCATCTCATTCTATATTCACATGCAATAGTGTATATATATACACGTATAATAATATATGTATTGTAGTGACTCTTTAAGCGGCTATAAAATGATAACTATCAATATGTACCATATAACCGACTTCTGGCAATTAGAGTTGATATTATCATTAGTAAATCCATCCATCGAAATGGCCAAGAGACATGCAAATGTGAATGACGGACTCAACACTAATTTGTGTGCATACATATTTGTATATGTATGTTGATATGTATGTACGTTTCTAAATGTCTATGCATAGATAATAGTTCATATTGAGGCATTTTCAAATATATTTCGTTGAAAAATAATTTTTCAGCAAAATATGTGTAAATAAAAATTTAATTTGCTGCTTTTGTCCCCATTTCTATAGGGTAATTATGATATTAAAAAAAGAACAAGCAAAATTATTATTTTTGATTTATGTGGAAAATTAAAAGCTATTAATAGATATCCGTGATTTTGGAGAATATCAAAAAAAAAAATTAAATAGATTTTCTTGTATTATTAGTGCGTCTCTCTGTGACTTCTACTCATGGTGAAATAGTACAATAATCAGGTGAAGTAAGTAGAATTTAGTAAGATTTTGACACTGAACTTTAGTTTGAAGTTTCATTTTCGATTTGTAGAGAAAGTAAAGGAAATAATCAAAAATCTGGAGTTTTAGTAAAATTTAAATATCATTTGATTATTTTGACTTTTATTCTGAATAGCTTAGCTGAATATACATATGTACATATATGTTTTGGATACTTCAAAATGGAAAATAATATTAATAATTATTCAAAAATTACAGTTTCCATTAAATGAAATATGTAAATAAAATCTAAATGGAATATCACCTACCAGAAGAATATTTTCATTTTATATAATACTTACACGCCAGCGACTGGAAATGGGTTACGACAAAACGGACTTCAGCATGGTTTATAATACTCAATAACTTTTGTAATAATTTAGTATCATTGAAAGAAGAATTGATTCACTTAGTTCTTCCAAGTATCCAAATCATATATAGGGATCATGGGTGGCTGAGTTAGCGAGCTATCATCGCTGTAACAAACATAGATGTCTACCACATTATTCAGTACAAAATTGAAAGAAAATCCATCACATATAAAACAACAGACACCGTTGCGGAAGCAGATGAGAATTTTTGAATTGTTTGTATCAGCAAGCTGACAAGTCGAATGAAAATAATATATAGCCATGGGGTGGCAACTGAGATTTTTTAAGCCGCTGTTGAAGTCAAAAGTCTTTAATATTTGAGAGCCACTGGAAGTTTTCCATTACACTAATAAACTAAAAATACCGGTGAAATTTTCTCTATTATGCTTTCTTATTTAATCCAGTGTTCCGTTGAAAACTGTAGTCACTTTGAACAAGTCATTAAGTGAAGCATTCGCGAATTTTCAAATAGGTAAATTTTAATTTACAGATATTTTCATATCTATATATTTATTCATATTTATTGGAGATTATCCACATCAATGTACTTTGATTTATATGTATTTATAATAACACGATTTATTTCAATAAATCAAAATTTTTATTACAATATACTAATTTCATAGTTTTTTTCATTCCTTTTGTTTGGAGAAAATACTTGACGTAAACCTGCATTCACACAATTTATATTGCGATATAAACAGCGAGATATTTATGTAACCCTTTTAGTGCCGGGTGGAAAAAAGTGCCTATGCGAAAAATGCCGGGCGATTTACAGAATATTCCAAGGGTTCGGGAAAATGCTCATAAAAACCAAACACTATACAATATTTACGTGATTCAAAAATCAGTATATTTAGGATGAAATACGCAACAAAACACTGATACTAAACAAAATGAAATTTGAGTTCACTATTAAAAAAGTATTCCACCGTATTTTACAACAAGATAAACAATATTACATAACGCAAATAAAATATCATCGAAGGTGAATGGTAAGACCCACACGGATTGTCTCTTCGGAAATATATAATTGTTATAGGTAATATAACTTTGCTGAAACATAATTATATTGTCATAAATATTGGTGTAGTAACAAGATATTTTTACTTTTCGTATCCAGCCTACAACTATTCAAATAGTTCCAAACAGTTTTTTGTGCAATCTTTACCTTTAGGGCAATTGACACAGTGCTTACATGATGGTCGGACTCGACAATGTCCAGGATTTTATCGACATTTTCGACAATTGGCCTTCCACTCCGAGAAGCACCTTTTACATCAAAACTACTGGAATGAAACCAAAATTGTACATGATTCGCTGTAACAGTATCAGGGCCATAAACGCCCTTATCGGAAGAAAATTTTAAAATATCGCGTATTTTCTCTTTGATAGTGTTCATCTTTGGAGCGCGCTCAAACAAAGCTGAACCAACCAATCATAAAACTGTCAGAGGAACTTTTTTAGTACGAAACAGATAAATAACGCCATATATTGGAAAAATAATGGATTTCTTTTTACTACACCTAATATGTTTGGGATATAATTTGGCATAATAGTTTATTATAATAACATAAATATTTATATTTATATGTTGTAAATGTATAAAATTTTATTATTGTAACTCCCGGAGCTAATAGTAAAGCGCTAAAATGCTCGGCCCCATATATCGGCCCCCGGCCCTAAAAGGGTTCGAGGTACGCGAACTCTCATTTTATACTTTCTGAACTTTAAATGTAAATTATAAAATTGAAATACCTGCAGTGAAAAATTTACAGAGGAACGTAATAGAAGCAACAATTCAGACCGAGCATTTCAAAGGTGAAGATGTTCTCTCTTCCCGAATACCTATAATTCCGTCCGATATTCCCTTTCTATCTCAACATTTAGATACGGATTGCTCCGCACATGGACATTTGTTCTAGGGTTGTCAAACCTGATAACCTTTATTTTTGCGTGCCCAATGGGGAAACCAAAAATGTTGTATACCAACAAGTACTGAATAAATAAAATAATGATGTAAATGTATCCAATGCTTCCTTTTTCAAACATCCATTGAGTATATGAACGTCTTAAAGCACTTAATTTAGTAATTGTAAAATTTGATGCCAGTCTGCTTGCTTTGATTTGCTTTTTTTAAAGATGATATGCAGGAATGTACAATTCAGTTATTTAATCATCTAAAAAAAAGGGAGAATTCAAAATTTCTCACCGAAATTTACGACACATATAGGCACAACAAGAGTGAGGCATTCGATTTGAAAAACTCCTTACAGCATTTTAAAATAGAACCGCTGGACAGGATGGCATACTGTCAGTACTTAAAGGACATTCACCGAGATTCTGTCAACACCTTCTCAAGCTGTCTTCTTGTGCACGGTGTACACGGCATCCAACTGTTAAGTTCTGGATATTTAAGTCTACTTAATTTTTAACTGTCCAAACTTGAATGAATCCACGTAGAACACTAGCTACTTTTTTGCTTTCCCTCTAAAACCAACTCATCTACCATAAAATCCCTTTCTCTGTGCCTCGAAGCAGCCTGTTTCTTGGACCTCTCGTTCGACTACTTCGATGACTAACACTGCCAATCATTGTATTACCACGCCTTGTTTATTGTCACTGTACTACCTGTCGCTGAAAAGAACCATCCATTGTAGTCAGTCTGATTTTCGACCAATAAGCATCCTCCCTGTACTGTCTAAAGTTTTTGATATGCTTTTGGCTATACAAATAAACTAATTTGAAAACAAGCACAACTTAATATCACAGTTTCAATCAGGCTTCAGGACAAATCACAGCTGTAGTACTACGGTACTAAAGATCACTGACGACATTCGATCCAACATGGATCAAAATAAACTCACCCTGCTTTGCTTACTTGACTTTTCAAAAGCGTTTGACATGATCAACCATGAGTTATTATGCTGTAAGTTGAAAGCGTATTATTGTTTTAGTCTTAGTGTTTTAAAGTTTGTGAAAAGCTACCTTGTTGACAGGTTTCAGCTAGTAAAAATTGGGGACGACACATCGCAACTCAAGACAGTTACTTCAGTGGTGCCTGAAGGTTCCATCCTTGGTCCGCTGCTTTTCAACATATTTATAAATGACATTTTTAGTGTGTGCATATTATCGAACCTGTATGGTTATGCTGATGACATTCAATTATATTTATCTGTATTTTGATCAAGCTAAAGAGCTATGTAAAAGCATTAATACAGATCTGTCTGATATTTCTAGCTGGGCGGCTGCCAGTGGTCTAGAAAACTGACAAATCTGGGTTTTTTGCACCCAATATACATAGATAATTGTCCCTTAAAATTAGTCAGCAAGATTAAAAACTTAGGATACATTTATATCTCTAAACTTACATGCACGGATCATATAAATTCAGTTGTTAGTAAGGTCAATCTCATTCTGAGGAATCTTAGGCTATTTTTACACCCACTGCTACCAGACGCCAACTTGCCAAACAAATTATTCTTCCGGTTATCATGTACTCTGAAGTCATGACAATGCGTCTGCTCAAAAAAAAATGATGTTATGTTTAATAACGTCACATGGTATGTGCTTGGTCTTTCTAAATATGAGCACATCTCGATCTCAATCTCCTAGCTATCTTTATTCCAAGTTATCTTTTACTCAAACCGCTAGAGTAGGTAATATTATAATACATTTTTATAAATCACAGCAATCATCAAGGCTGTTCTTTGTCAATGCTAGCCATTTATGTGACTCTCTTCCTACTAATTTATAGAGGAAATTTAACGAAAGCAATTTCCAGAACCACATATATACGCATTTTAAAGGCCACCTTTAACTTTGACTGACCATTTAATAATTGTTTCAAACTGATTGGAACTTATCAGTGTGGCTTTAGACCTGGTAAATCTGCCATTGATCATCACCATGCGTCAAACCTTGGAATAGACCCGTGAGAAAAGAATTGATACAAATAACCTTTTCATTCATTTTAAAACTGCCTTCGACAGCTGCTTCTACGCCCTATTATCAACCAAATAGTGTGCCAAAGACTCGGTTTCCACGTCACTGCTGACAGCATAACTTTGAGGTCGTAGAAAATTTCGCCTATCTATCTAAAACAGAATCACTCTTGGACTGCATTCAGCATTGAAAGTATAACATGCAGTACCCGTCAGTGGAGGAAGAGGAAGACCTCCACACCGTCGGAAGGATCATGTGGTGGGCGATCTGGTTTCCATAGGTATTTCCAACTGACGTCAAACGGCGAAGGGAAGGAACGATTTGGTTATAATCGCGTAAGCCTTGACAAGAAGAAGAATGTCTTGTTGTCAATTTTTTATATATTTTTTAATACACACGCATTCAAGTTTTTCCATTTTTTTCTTCTAAGTCATAAGTCATGCATTGGGCAATATGTAAGGAACATTTGAATAGAATTTTTTGACTTATAAGGGAAATAGATTTTGAATGAGGTTTCAAAACCGAGATATGGGCACATTACCACAATATATATGTACATATATCTATAACTAAGTTAGCCTAAAATATAATTACGACTTTTAAATAAATTAAATTAATATTAAAATTTTTGGCTCTCTTTTCCTTATTAAAAAGTGCAATATTAACACTTTTATGGGAAATAATTTAAATTCAAATATTATAATATTTTATTTACATTAAAAGTAAGATTTCAAATGCATGGAATATAAAATACCGTAAAAATTTAGACTGACAAAATAACTTAACCCTTCATGCAATTTAAATTGCTTCTATTTACATACATACATGCATACATACTTGCAAAAAAGGAGAGTTTATGTGTGTGTGAGCACTTGCAGCAACTTCAAGGCTGCTGACAAGAGTTTCTCAGCGCGAGTTTGGCTAGTTATCTCGCAACTTATTCGTTATATTGTTGACAGAAGCGAAGAGGGAAATTAAAATTTCAACAATCAAATCAACGCATTTCAACATTTTCATGTCAGTGAAGCGCAACTCGATGTTAAGGCAAGTAGAAGAATGAGATCAAAAACACATGATTTCATACCCTGCAAACACTGCGACTACTCCATACACGCGTGAAATATATGCTATACAATGGACTAATCCAAAACTAAGAACAATCTATACAAAAAATATGGTCCAATTAACATTGCGATGTCCTAGGGTTGGAGCCTTTCATGGTGTACATACTTGAGATTAGTTTTGAAACTAATCCAAAATTTAGTCCACGGTGTACCTACAGTGAGTTATATTATATTATTATCATTTGATTTATTTGCATTGGAATGTACACGTATGTACATATAATCTAAAAATTTATGCACGACAGGGAGTAGTTTTTGGATTACTCCATAACATTTTTGCAGGGTACATACTCACATATACATGCATACTTATACTAAGGTATACACTATAGAGAGGTGCAAAGGAATATCCGAGTATTAAGCTTGGTGGAAATGTAAATTTTTAAACTGCCTTTTCAGAATACCTCTACGTGTGGTTGGAAGTGTTGGAAAGGAGTGAAAAATTGCTATTAAAAGGTAGGTAGTACAAAAAGTTGGAAGTATAATAAATGTGCCAATTTTTTTTTTTTTTTTTTTTAACTTTCCTACATTTATTTTTGCTTGCTGCTCAGTCGCATAAAGAGCACCAATTACTACCACGCCAACTCATATTTAGTCTCTTACATAGTAACCATTTTAATAACTCATATATATATATATGTGCATACCTACATAAATACACACAGGTATGCAACCGTATGTACCTATAGTATAAGTGGAGCTGAATTGAGCTGAGCTAAACATAGCCGGTACACAATCTTCTTGTAGTAATTTTCTAATGGAATATTTAATTTTAACCCGAGTAATGGCAATGCATAAGCGACTGCACCAAACAACGACAACTAAATACAAAGCTAAATACAGGCCGATATAATAGAAAACCGAAACACAGCGAGCATTTAGTTTGAAGATTGGTGAAATCGAAGGGATATAAGGTGTTCTATGAAGAGTATGAACTCCTAATAAAGTTTTCTTCTACATCACTTCGCCTTCTGGCAAAGAAACCTCAATTGGAAAATTTAACTTGATTTGTTATTTAAATAAATTTCCTATAATTTTTGAATGTTGGTCGTACACGGACTTGAACACTGACCTTCCGAATGGCAGTACACAATGCTAACCACTCCGCTATCGGGACCGCTAGCAAACTCAGGCCAATGAAAAAGGACCTCTAACCATCTTAATTTTTTATTCGGAAATGCCGTCAAGAAGTGGAAGCGATATCAGGCTCAGCCTTTCGGAAGTGGTTTAGGTCCCTCCATTTGTTGGAAAAACATCACGATGCAAAACCACAAATTGGAGGAGGAGCTCGGCCGAAAATCGCTTCAGGGCTTACAAAGTGCCAATTATATGTATATATATAATGCTAATACGAAACCAGCTAAGAAGCAGTAAACATTTTTGTCCTTTCTAGAATCAAAATCTGTTTCGCCATATCGTATGAGGTTTTCCTACTTTAGTTTGCCGAAGGAAGGAGTTTGTTCGCCGCGTGTATAGCATTTACTGAGTTTAGGATTGTTCCTCATTAGGAATTTAGTCTGGGCATCTAATCCACGTATATTTTACAACTGGTAAATTTTACATTGAGCACCTCCATTCTGATCCAAGGTAGATCGCCGATGTTCGGGGGTATATATTTAGATGCCAAGATTAAAGCTCATGCACACAGTGTAAGTTCTGACCGGGAATTCTTCGATTGCCATTCCCGCGCTAAAGCTTGTGATTTCGTCGGATCAGAAGTAGTCTAGCTTTCAGGAAATTGAGTCATTGATATCTTGCTGTCTAACACAATTCTGAAGTTCTTAGTCCTTATTTTTAGCTGTAAATCAGGTTCTCTAGCATTGCTTTCAACCCAGCTGGGAGTTTATATAGTTTTGTGTGTAGTACGAGATCCATTTCAGCAGGGTTCATACTAATTCCAACCGAGTTTGTCCAGCTGTTATAGATTTAAGTGTCTAATTAGCAAGAGAGGCAAAAATTGTTATGCAGGTACCGCTTACGACAACCGAAATATCATCTGCATAGATCGTAAGCCAGGCTGTTCCTCCCTTCACGATAGTCCGCGGAAGAGGTGATAAAACTCCTCCTTGTAGTGTGTTTCTATGCACTTTTCGCGTTGTCTCGTTAGTCCCTTTTGTGCATGTACTTTCTTGCAGCTTAATAAGGCATTTATGCAGGACCGAAAGAAATAATAACTATTGTAACTCCTCTATTTCCGCTTGTTTCAAGACGTTATTGAAAGTGCCGGATGTATTAAGAGAGATCCTTAAGGCATTTTCACCACTTTCGAGCGCCGATTATATCTTAATCACTACATTGTACAGTCCTGTGTTTACAGTTCGGCTCTAATATACGCATCCAGTGCCATCGATGGTATTTTCTTGTCCACTGTATGTTTAGTAAAAAATACCTTAAGCTCTCCAGTGGTTTTAATTTGACATCATACTAATTGGGCGGTGGTACCTTGAATACATCTGCCCTAACTACGAGGGTATTAAAAAAGTTCGGTCAGTTGGTGACTTTCAATTTGTTTTTGTTAAATCTAAAAATACCAAATCATTCGCAATTACCTCAATAGTCTTCCTTTCAAATTTTAGAACGATCAGCTAAAATGAAGACAAGAAAACCCAAGATAGCTGAGGATAGGTCAGACGGAATTTCACCACCAACGTAAACAGAAATTCGACATGTAATTCACTTCGGGTTTCGGCGTAATTTACATCCAATACAAATATTCAGTGAATGCAAAAATGCATATGAAACAATTGCCGTCTTTAAATACTATTTATAAGTGGTTCCGAAGATTCCATACCGGACATTTTTCCATGGAGAACGAGCCCCGAGAAGGTCGACCAAAATCTTCCACTGATGACGTCACTTTAGCTTGGTGAAGTCGGAAATTGACGAAGACCCACAATTGATACAAGAAATGATCGTTAAAGAATTGGGCTTGAATTCTGTAGCGCGAATATTAAGTAATCATTTGGGATACACGAAGAAATCTTCTCGATGGGTACCACGAATATTAAATAAATGAGGCCCAAAAAGAGGCTCGAGTGCAGTTTGTTCAATTTTTCTTAAACAAATTCAAAAATGGTCAGTCTAGCAACTTTAGTAAAGCCGTTACTGGTGACAAATCTTGGTTCCATAACTACGATGCAGAAACCAAACAGCCCAAGGGGAGCAAACCCACCCGCAAAATCTAAGCAACAAAAATCAACAGCAAAAGTAATAATGTCAGTTTACTTCATCCGATCTAAAATCGTAGTTGCTATTCCACTGGAAAAGGGTCAGCCTTTAACTGCAAAATGTTACACCGAAGAGTGTTTACCAAAAGTTTTCAAACATTTTTTGGAAAACAGGAAGAAAGAGGATTTTCGGCGCTGCTTTTTACATCATGACAACGCGCCATGCCACACTGCTGAAATAACGAGTAATTTCATTGCGATTCCTGTTATCAAAGAAATACGTCCAGCACCACATTCCCCGAAAATAGCACCCTGTGATTTCTGGTTATTTCCAAAAATTAAAAAAAAAATAAAAGGAAAGGTCTTTAATAGCAACGAGGAGATAATTAATGCGGTTAATGCTGAACTTGATAAGCTTAAAAAGCAAGATTTTGAAGACTATTTTCAGAAGTGGATCTTTAGGCATTGAAATCAATGGCGATTATGTAGAGAAGATAAAAAAGGACAAAAATTACGAATAAATTCAAAATTAATTTTTGTTTCTGGTCAACTTTTGCTAATCATTATTAATGAAGCCTAGGCCAAGTAGATCAGGTTGTGAGTACTCCTAAAATAGGAAAACTAATTTTATTTCAAAACTTCTTTTAACTGTAAAATAGAGCTCTACAGAGATGCAAATGTTCATTTCTTTCTGGTTTATTTTGTTAGCATCTTTCTGTGGTAGCAAAAAAATATATATATACCATGTATATACATATATATCCCGTCTCCCCATCTTCTCCTTCATACTGCTCACAGGATTATAGCCGAACTAACAACAGCGCTCCATTCATTTCTTTCTTTCGTTGTTTGGCGCCAATTTGAAATGCGAAAACTTATAACACCGACTTATCGTACGTGCCTCCACACCATAAAACAGGACGGAAATTATGAGCAATTTGTAGAGCTAGCTATTTGTTCGTCAAGAGAAGACTTTACACTCCTGAGCGGTTATCCACGCTCAAATAATCTCCATCGAAATTTGGGATTAAATGGAGCAATAATCCGTGCTTTTCTTACACAAATATCTAATACTTTCTTTCAAATGATCCCTAATATTCCATTCTTTTTAATAACACCGACATATGGTTCCTTTATCGATGGTTTGCGGGGTTTCAATTATATAAAATAAAATTCTAACGTCGACAATGCTTTACAAATGGTCAGAAAGCACAGATTCAAAACTATTTTCCAACTTTATAAAAGAAAAATGTCGCCCCTCGGCAGATAAAGTCAATAGCTTTGTGTGTACTTCTGATATGAAATCAAAAAGCTTACCGTTCGCAGCAAACTTAGAACTGCCACCTCATCAGAAATCGGTAGAGAAGTTCGGCTGTAAAACTCTTGAGCGGCTCCAAAAGTCCAATTATTTATTTCATTTGAAAATTTCCACGTCCATTGAGGGCGGAGACGGTAAGAGCTCTTTAATCTCACGCCGAGATGCACCGAGTTATAAGACGAGTTTCAATAGAAAATGATTTCCCCTCGCTAGAACCAAACACAAGGCCAACTCAGTAGGCCATAGCGAGTCGCCTCCATGTGCCAAAGCTTTGCCATTATCACGCCTCGCTCTCCCGTTTAAAGAAGACCTAAACTCTATTTGACCCTTTGTAAGGGCACGTCGTGAGAGGTCCTAAGCTCAATGTTAACTGGGTAAGTATTAAAGTTAATTTTATATAACATTGCAACAACATGAAACAAACGACCGACACCCAAACCTACACATATATACGTGTATATATACAAAAGTTAATCATTTACATATATACTTACATACGAGTACATACATATAATATAACGTTTTTAAGCATTAGCGGAGCGAGTGCGGCATCTACAAAAGAATGTAGGTAGAAGGTAGGCATAGCGAAAGGCAGACTGGCAAATCTACCAAAGACACCAGCCATAGAACCCACGCGCTCCAAAATAGCACTAAACTAAAATTGCTGTTTTTGTTGTTGTTTTGCATAAAACGTCTACTGGCTGCTTGGTGAAAAGGTTGTCCCCCGTTTTGGTTGGTCCGTTTGTGTGTTGATGGCGGAGCTGGTTAATGGCGCTGCCAGTGGAAGGCCAGTAGGCAGGCAAGCAGGCAGGCAAGCAGGCCGAGCGGGTTAGCTTCGTAGTTACGAGTATGTACATGAGCGGGTGAGCGTGCGGTTGTTGGTGGCGGCGCGCATACCGAGCATTTCATTATAATAATAATACTTTGTAATTAGGTTTTCGAAAGTTAATTAAAATTCGGTTATGAAAGCGGAAACTTGCTCATGAACGCTTCCGGAAACAGAAAAGCGAAAAACGCAAATGCAAACGCCAAACGTTAGTGGAGTTGTTGTTTTTTTCTTTTTGCTGGTGCAGAGATATGTATGTACATTCATATGTAGAGACAGATGAAACCGAGAGCAACAACAAATACGTACGAAGAAACAAGCAACCAACCAAACAATCAAAGAACTAACGAACGGAGTGAGTGGGTTTGGTGGAAAAAAGGATTTACGGACGAGGATGCAAACATACATACTAGCCCATACACGTATATATATAAAGGCACAGCCCAAGCGAATGAGTGTATATGTGTGAGGGTGTGTGTGTGTAGGCGAAGAGGATATTAACATCAGCTAGCGAGATGAATCTTATTTTCCACGTCTCTGTCTCTGTCTCTGCCTCTGTCTCTGTGAGTGTGCAACTTCCTTTAGTTCACTTGCCGAAGGGTAGGAAGGGAGAAAGCCGTAGCGGAAGTATTGTAGATATGGCGGTGGAGGTTACTTTGTGAAAAGGAAAATTTTTTGTGTAAACATTTCAGTTAAATTAAAAAATACATATTATATTTTAATGAGGAAAAGTAGCAAAAGTGAGCGCCGTGTGCGTCCGTGCGCTTTCGGGCCACCTTTTCTTGCTTCTACAGTATTGTACCCCTCCGTCTATTACATACATAATTGTGTAAGAGGGTTGCTTCCGATTTCGTTCCCCAAAAAGTTGAAGCTACAAGTTGAGCTTGTGCTTGGTACTGCAACTCCAGTTTCTATGAACTTCACTACTCACTAAGGAATAAGAGTGATTTTGATTTGGTGATTCAGTGACACCGGGAGGTGCAATAATTCCAGCTCCGGAAGGTAAAAACAGCTAATTATTTTTCACTTGTGACAACTTTGACTTCAAGTGGAATTAATGAAACTTGTCATTGATCTCGCAAAAGTTGTAATATTTGGTAGTCAAAGATAGAAATCCTCACTTTCAGAAGGTCCGAACCTCTGTTTATTTGGCTCAGCCCAGTCAACAATAGCACACCAATTCGGTGCTAAGTGAAGTCAGGTCATTCTATATCTGATTTTTCTTACGGAGTGGAGGAGGTCTTTCTCGTATTCTGCTTCCTAGACCGGATACATTAAATACTCTAAGGAAGGTAATGCTATTGCATATCCGTATCTTCGCTGAAATAAGTAAATTCTGTAAAGATCCATAAATCTTTCAAAAACCTCTTCATCATCGAAGCTTCTGCGCTTTAAAGTAGAATAGACATCATAACCCACTTGTGGAGCTTGATCTTAGGTGTCTAGATACTATGAATTCTCGAAAGCGGAATCTATTCTATTGCCTCATAGGTTAGAGGGGTTAACTTCGTGGAAAGTCGGAACTCCTAATTGATTTCAGACCGACGACTTTTGTCTCGAAAACTCTTTCTTGTAGTAAATAAAATAAATTCGGTTCCAGCACCAAGTTTTGGCGACCTACCTACGTTAAGGTACCCAGACGAGCTTTGGGATGCGGCAAGTGCAAGGGCAGAGTAATATCCGGCGTTGAATGAGTAAACCAGTGCAAGGAGGTGGAGTGTGACGTACATAGCGTGTTGATGGCCGTTGCTCTTTGTGGTTCGCCAACCAGTTGCCAGTCAAATCCATTTAGCTTGTTTGTGTGTAGGTGTGGAATGCCAACGACCCACCGAAACAACGAATGGGATAATTAAAATGATGACTTGGATATAAATTCTCGTTATCTCTGACCAACAGCCAACGCGGCTGGGCCATTGCTACAACGCACTAGTGCTGACGCCATACTGGCTGTCATTTTGCATTGACATGAGCATCGCTGGTTGCTGATTTCGTTGTTGTTGTTGTTGTTGCTGTCGATGTCACGTTGACAGTGATACTCACTTGTCGCTGCTAACGTTTGATGACTGAAGCGTGATGTCGCAACTGTTGCTGTTGTTGTTGTTGTTATCGTTGTTGTTGGCGAGGGAGCCACCAAGCGCATTAAGTCAAATGCACACCGACCGACACCGCGCTACAATGTGCGTCACATTGTTGATGACTCGAGGTTTATACAATAGCTTGTAGCACACCCCGGCCGCAAGCACGGAGCGAGCGTTCCATTTTATTGGCGACATTGCCACGCGTAATGGGTCCATTGGCCTCCGCATGGTCGCTCGTCGGCCGGGTTATACTCAGGGAGCTAACTGCCATAAAATTATTGATGAGTCTGTGCATGTGTTTGTGTATGTATGTATGTATGGTATATGCATGTAGTTGCCTGCACACTTTTGAAGGACGCATGAGATGTGCTCTATCAACACGTAGCCAAACCAAACGTCGCAATGTCACTGCTGCCGACGCTATATTCTAAGCACTGCTGTCCTTTTATGCGTGACTGTTGGTGGCAGTTTTGGATTAAATTCGAACAACACACGCACACACACACACACGTACGCACGCTCACATGTCGAGCAAACCGACCTTGTTGGATCGAACAACAACGAGCGGAGCGGGTGAATGTACCAGAGTTGGCAGCGTCGAAGGGACATTCATGATAATACTGCCGTGTGTGTGTATGCTCATCCAGTGTAATTTTGTTGGCGATAATAGTTTGCATTGTTGTTTTTCTTTATGAAAAGTAGACTAGTTGGATTTAAATTTATTTAAAATTTGAATAGAATACTTCATGGAAGCTACCCAAGAGGGATATGGAGCTTTTGAAGTTTGTCGATAAATTTCCCAGAGTATACCCGCCCTGAAGGTAAATATATCAGTGATTTATGATTACGCAGTTTATTTATGGTCCTCGTACTTTATTAGATAAGTCAAGAGAAACGTCTATTTTCTCTAGAAGGTTGTGGAGCTCTACCTTTATATAATATATCCCCTGAACTCATTTGTAGAACTCTGTCTCACGGGCTACAAGGATGGATTACTATTGGCATTCGTTTGTTGCAGAAGTACTGTAACGAGCTGATATGAAGGCATGACTAATAGGCGAGAAGGGTCCTTATGACCCACGTAGATTGTTAAGGTATTAACGAGGCATCTGTCTCTGAGATATATTAGGCGCTTCATGATTGCTGAAACGTTTTCCGGCTAAGCTCCTCATCCAATTTGTGATGTGATTCTAGTTGTTTTTCCAAGCATTTTAATGGGCGAACAAATTATTCTAAGAAGTCTCCGAAAGGCTGATGTTTATTTATGAAGAGCTTTTATTTCATGTTGTCGACCGGGCCTAAGATGATCCAAGGACTCCAGGAGAAAGACAATTTATTAAACCAACCAAACCAAACCAGCCCACTCAGTGGCTTCAGAGTGTCCGCAGTCAGGACTTCAGCACCTCGTATAACTCTAAATGCTAATTTGTAAAGGTTTCAAGTTAGTGATGGAAGACTGTAACTAGGAGTTCCCGAGTGAGTACAGTAGCAGGGCGATAGACAATCCCATCAGGTGCCAGGTGCCAATTATGACAAGGCCGGTGAACATGAAGCCATAGTGAGTCCCAGCCTGGGTTTTAGAGCTCTATGCGGAAGTGCAAGGAGAGGTGGACGAACGTCGTACCTCTCATAGAGAGTGGTTGCTGTGTCCAAGCTTAAAAAGGCACTCCTTATTGATCTTAGAAGTTACGGAAAACGTATTTAATTTTAAGTATGCCCGCAATAAAGCTGAAATTTAGCTTATCGACCAAAATTCAGTTTTAGGAAATTTTGCGTTTGATGTGGACCAAAACAATAATATCCTACACGTGGTCTCTCCTCGGCATGGAAACCCGATACCTCCCTGTGTATTTCTGAGACGTAAATATTTTCATGGCAACCGCGATAGCCGAGTGGCCCAAAAGTTATGGAAAATTAATTTAAATAAAAAATTAAATTGAATTTTCTAATTGCGGTCGCCCCTCGGCAGAGAATGTCCACCCCTCCGAGTGTATTTCGGACATGAAATAAAGGCTCCTCGTATAAAAACCATCAGACGTTCGGAGGCGGCTTAGTATAAACTGTAGGTCGCTCCATTTCTTGGAAAAACATCAAGATTCAAAACTAAAAATTGGAGGAGGAGCTCGGCCGAAAATCGCTTAAGAGGTTACAAAGCGCCAATATATAACTATACGTGTATGTAAATATTTTCATAAAAATGAGATGCCTTCTTGGCTCTGCTTGAAGGACATGAACTTTGAATACCGACAGCAGTGGACAACCTTTCAGCAAGCCCTTTACTTACAATACAAAGTCTGAGGTATAAAATTCTGTGCTCCTCCTCTTGACAGACGTACACCGAATAATTGTAGTAGAAGCTCAACGCCAAATACGCAAATCACAAAGAAACCTCTTTACCAAAGATTTCCAGCAGGGCGCAGGCTAATGGCTGAAGCAACAAAAATATAATCCAAAGATTTCATTCACCTTTAGCGTTTCCCCACCCCTACCGGCATCACTTGTGTTAGGTATGGATGTTTTGTGGCAAAAGTCTTTGTGGCAAGTTGCAAGTAATTACAGCGAAATCCCTGTTGATTATACCAGCTTGTGATGCTCCTCAGAAGTGGCTGTTCAGGAATCAGGAATTTAATCTATGAAACCTTACGGTTATTTATGTTGTGTTAAAATGCAGACACGTGACCAACCAACGCATGTACCATAAGTCGCAACAGCAAGAGCAGCAGCAGCAGCATAATAACATTGTGGCAGGCAGGGAGACGGTTGCGGGGGATTGTTGCAAGTGCACAAATCAAAACACACAACAAATTGTAGCTGAGAATTGAGCGCAGGCAAGGATTTTAGTGAAATTATCTTAAAGTGGCAAACAAAAGGGCACTCTACACACACACATGCACGGAAATAGTGGTCTTTCCCACAGCCACGACCAACCCACTCCCCCTCCTCACGAAAGTAGTTGCACCCGTGAACATTTTCGCAGCAATTGCACTGTTCTATATATTAACGTGCTTATAACGGGACTCATATCTTTAATATAAGCGATATCTTTTATTGTTTGCTTTTGTCTAATGTGAAAAGTACAAAATGGAAAAAATTCGAAAATGACAGCATTGAATAAATTTAATTCAATCATATTTCTTCGCTCACCCCACCGGCAGCAGCACCAACACATGTGAATGACTATTTGTTGTTGTTGTTGCTGTTGTTGTTGTGAAAGTTATTGCCTGCGGTATGTCATCATCAACGTATCGCAACGCCGCAATGCCATCCATGCTCGCAGATACTTTGACAAACGCATTAATCACGTTCGGCGCGGCGTGCCACCACCAACACACCAACACTTGGAGTGAGCGCTCGAAAGAAAGCGTAACTGGTGAGGTAAAAGCTTGATTGTACATATAAATACTTGCATATCTACAATAGTGCCTGCCCGGCTAAGCTTCGTGAGTGGTCTGTAATTCTGCCTGTCAGCGGTTGAGCGAGAAGGATTTGTTCGGTATGGGGGTTTTGGTGGGTGTGGTGGGTGGCAAATTGAAAGGGTGTGACAATGACTGATGTGCCTGATGATGCCTTGTGACAACTTATCGATTGATAAACACCAAAATACATCAATACGGCAGCAGGCCAAAGCCAACAGTTGCTTATGAACACACCTTTATCGTTAGTCCAACATTCGATTGGATGTAATTTCATATGCGTAATGGGAGCCCAGTATGTATTAATATTAGAAATAAAAATTGCATCAATTTTTTTTCAAATTTCAGTCGCCTCTCAGTAAGGCACGCCAGTTCGGTTGTAAAAAAAATCTTTTCTGCAAAAACTTACATTCTCGAAGAAGTTCCCCAAAGCGATAAGAAGCACGTTTGAAAATCATTTGTGTGATTTAAAAGGCACCATCAGACCCGCATTAGAATTTTCGAACTTTGATGAGCAACACATCAAATATATTAAGGACTACGATTAGAGAGGAGGCACCCGGAATGTCCCCTCTTCTTTTTGAAAAAGCGTGACAGCTGGTTGGTTGGTTGTTAAAAACTTCGAAGAATCCATTCGACATGATCTAGACAGCCCTATTTCCTCAGCTCGTCTTCTCTTAATATGAAAGAAGCATGGGATCATGGTTAAGACTCCACGGAAGTGTGTAAAGTTTTGAATTTCCATTCACCAGAAAGACTGGCCAGAAATAATTATTTCATGTAGCCAAAGTAAGTAGGCGAACCCTCTATGGATTTGTGTAGAATTTGGGACCCATTTAATGAAAAATCAGCTCAAATGAATATATTTAATAAAAAGCTCGAATGACGATCCTGTAAACGTTGAAGGATCAAAAATTGAGGGTATGTATCTGAAATGATTGGGAAGATACCGGGGCCCAGCTGATTGATATCCTTGTTGAAATTAGGACAGACATCATCGAGGACCAAGTGGTGCGATGGATGTAATAAGATCGGAAGAAGATGGGTTCTTGTGAAATTTTCTACAGCGGCCACATGAAAGAGCGTAAATTTTGGAACTGGATTTATGGTGGGAGAGCGGGCGAGTGGTTCTGAGGACAAGACGAAATATATGCTTCCTTTAAGCACATAGACAACACGCACACCTCTGGGCTCCCATGTCACTTTGGACAACTGGTAGTATTTCGAACTGAGCGGTTAAATGAAAATGTTCGACGCAGCTATGGCTAGTGAAAGCAGAGGAAAGCCTCCACACCGTAGAAAATATCAGGTTGCGACCGATGTGGTTTCATGTGATATATCTCACTGGAGGCAAATAGTATAAAAAAAGAAGAAACAACTTGCGCACTATTATATACTTACATATACGTGTATAATACTAGCTGTACCCTGCCACACTTCCCTGTCGCTTATACTCATTGAATGTATGAAAAATAATTAATAATGGGATATCTTTTACTCAATATCTGGGAGAATACAACATTTTTGGTCCACTTCCCGGAGAGAGGTATCGAATTTCAAGTAAGCCGAACCATAAATAAGATTTTTTGGAATAAGTTTGTCGCTGGTCCACTTCCCGGAGAGAAGTGTAGTCTTCCTATCAATGTAAATAAAAATCTTCCTATGTACCGCATTTCAAGTCAATCGAGCAATAAATAAATTTTTTTCCAACAGGTCAGTCGCTTGTCTGCTTCCCGGTAGAAAAAAACAGTATTATTGTTAATCTAAACAAAAAGCCACCTAGGTATCAAATTTCAAGTAATTCAATCCATTAACAAGTTTTTTTGAATAGATCGGTCCCCAGTCCACTTCCAGTGTAATTGTTGTCATGAAACCCTTCCCAAGTAAATATCATACAAGTAATCTGACGAAGTTTCAAGTCATTCGGTCGTTAACTTTTGGAGAACACCCGTTCCGGGGTAACATAAGAGGTTTTTCGAATAGATCAGTCCCTAGACCGCTTTTTGGAAAAAATCCTCTCAGGAATCATAGAAATAATCTAACGAAGTTTCAAGTCATTCGGTCGGCAACTTTTGGAGATTTTTGGAAATTTTTATATATAATATAATTGGCGCTTTGTAACCGCTGAAGTTATTTTCGGTCGAGCTCCTCCTCCAATTTGTGGTTTTGCGTCTTGATGTTTTTCCAGGAAATGGAGGGACCTACAGTTTATACTAAACCGCCTCCGAACGGTTGACGGTTCTCTTATGAGGAGCCTTTATTTCATGTCCGAAATTCACTCGGAGGGGTGGACAATCTCTGCCGAGGGGGGACAGCAATTAGAAAATTTAACTTAATTTTTTATTTAAATAAATTTTCCATAATTTTTGGATATTAGTCGTACCAGGATTTGAACCCGGGCCTACCGAATGGCAGTACACTATGCTAACCACTTGGCTACCGCGGCCGCCCTATTACTGACTTATAAATATATAAACGCGTTGGTAGTAACCACACCAACTAAGAAAGAGAATGTGCAAAGGAGCATAGATCTTCTGCTAGACTTTTCCTTCGAAAACTCCTAAAGTCACCTTCCAATTGCCTGCCCAGTCCAAAGAAGCATGTGTTAGCAAAAGTGATTCTGCCTTGATTATCCGTCAGACGAAGTCAGAACTGCCAGCAAACAATGTATACTTATTGTTCTCCAGTATGCTCCCAAATTTGTCTGTTTTCTTCCCTCTTCAACTTTCGGTACCCCTTCCAAGCAGAGCGCGTTGCTAGGTACGAAGATCCTTTTATTTCAATTGCTATGGGGCAATAATCATAGGGCTCACTCTTCTTACGAACTTGTCAAAAATTATTAGTTATTACGTATCGAGCTTTTTATAAGGTAACTTTGACCGACAACTATGACGGCAAGGTCGGTTCCATTCAGAAATTTCCAAATGTAAGCTGAATTATTACCGGCTGTTGAGCCAGGTTGAGCTTCTTTGCCAGCTCTACCGTTGAAATCGATAAGCACAATATTAAAATTGTGACGGGAGCAGCGCACACCTGTAAGTGCGTTAAAGGCGTTCAGAGAAGATATCTTTACTCACAGCGTCATTCTCTTTCATCGGATTGAGTGTGTAGGTATATCCGCTTTAATGCGAATTACAGCGACGCGTTCGGTGAAAAAACTGGGGTTTTGTCTTACTCCCACCACAAATTAAACACTTTTTCTTATCAAATAATTGTTAATTGTCTACCAATAGGATTTTTGCCTCGCAATGCTTAGGTCACTGCATAACTCCTGCAATGCCTTCATGCGTTCTGATACCTTTACTGATTTGAAAAATGGAAATCCACTAACGATCACAATTTATTATTTGTATTCTCATTGTGAAATTTCGTGCTGAAATTACCAACAAATACTTTACGCACATATTTAAATCCAATAATATTGTTAATATATTAGTGTGATTTTTTCTAGTTTTCGTAATTAATGGATTTCTATTTTCGTGTACAAAGCAACCATTTTAATGCATTATTTATATGTAAAAACAAAAACTAATATCGATAAGCTAACAAAAGGTGCCAAAAATAACACTGTGACAAAATTACTTACATACAGACTTGCATAAATACATGCAAATACTAATGTGCAAACAATTATACCCACACACACACACATACATGCATATGCACACACACACACAAGTACGTGTATGTAAATACATAATAAACTAAATACGTTACGACTTTCTCTCACCAAAGTGTTACCGCGTAACAACAACAACAGCAACAGCAACAACAATGGCAACAACAACTGAAATTAAATAAAATGGCGACAAAATGAAGTAGCTTTTTTTATTTTATTTTTTTTTTGAAAATGCCTATGAACATGGAAAAAACATTAAAAACCAATTAAGCGCGCAATTCAGGCAAAATAATGAAAATAACGCAGCGCCAAACGTTTGACTGCATAAAATGATTTTTGTGTTTTTGGAGTTTTGACAGTCTGCTTAACTTGAAAGGCTTTAAAGAAATTCATTTAATAGAATTTGATGACGAAATAACTAAACATACCTACATACATACATACAAATGTAAGTATTTGCACAATAGACCGAAATTAATACATCAACAGATCAGCAGTTAACCGACCAAACCAACCAGTCAAGCCAACCAAACAACCAATCAACCAATACACCAGCAAACAGTCAAATAAACCAACAACACAACAACCAACCAACTAAGCGGACAAGCGGGCGGAAGGACGGTATGACTAAACAGTGTAGCCATTTAAATAATCAACACAACTAAATTTGGGAAGTGGCATTAGTGAAAAGTTGTAATGAAAATGAATTGAAAATTTAAATGCGTTATATACACATTAAACTGTATACGAGTATGTATTTGAGTAAAGCACAATGTATGTACAATATGTATGTGAAAATCGCACATATTTACACCCAATAAGCTCAAAATCGAGAACGATATGAGGAAGAATTGCGGCGAATTTAGGAAAGAACAGTTCAGTTAAAATTTAATTAAAAAAAACTGGAATAATAAATAATATAAAAAAAATACAAAATAAACTTATATTTATTAAAATACAATAAAAAACTTTGATTTAATTTACAAAATAAAATAAAAGAAAAAAATTAATTTATATAAATATAATAAAATACCTTAGTATAAAATAAAATAAAAAAATAATAATGTAAAAACGAATACAATAAAATAAAATAAAAAAAATCAAATAAATTTAAAAAAAATTAATAGAGTAAAAAAAATAAATTAAACAAAACACAGTAGAATGATAAAAAATAAAAATAAAATAAAAAATAATTAATTTGTTTGAACATAATAAAGTAAAGTAGAATAAAATAAAATGAAAAATTATATAAAATAAAAAAAAAATAAAATAAAAAATTATATAAATAAAAAAATAAAATAAAATAAGAAAAAATTAAAGAAGAGTTAAATTCAATAAAATTAAACAAATCTAATAAATCTAATCTAAAGGAAAATAAAGTAAAATAGTATAAACTAAAATAAAATAAAATTTAATTAAATTAAATAACCTAAAATAAAATCAAATCAAATAAAATAACCTAAATAAAATTAAAATAAACTGAGAAAATAAAATAAAATAAAAATAAAAAAAAAATTAATTTAATAACATCATATAAAACAAAATAAAATGAAATGAAATTTAACAAAATAATATAAAATTAATTTAAAAAAGTTAATTAAAAAAATCGAAAACAATATAAAATAAATGTTTAAGCCAAAAGCCTTAAAAATTTGAGAGCCACTGTGTGGTGTTCAGAACTGCAGATAATCTAATAATTAGTGGTGAGCCTTTATGCACATTCGCAAATAAATATAAGTATAAACGGAATAAGAAAGTATTTTGGGCATAATTATTAGTTTTTATTAAAGGCAGCTATTTTAAGTATTTAATCACTTTCTTTGATTACTATTGTTAAAGGTAATATTTGGATACCTATTTCAATAAAAGTTGGTACTTCTACTAACACCCTTATTTTTTATTTACTCATTTCGTTTCATTATTTCGATTGGGTTGCGGGTTCGTACCGGCCGAATATAAAATAATTTAAAATGAAATAAAATGAATGAATTAAAATAAAGATAAAATTAAACCAAAATAAATTAGTTTTAAATAAAATAAAAAATTTAATAGAATTCAAGAAAATAAAATAAAAGAAATGAATTCAAATAAATTATTTGAAATAAAAGCAAAGAGAAGAATAAAAAAATTAAATAACATAAGTAATAAAATAAAATAATTAAAAAAAATGTATAAATTAACTTAATAAAAGTAAAATTAAATTAAACTAAATAAAAGGAAATAATAGAAATAAAATTAATTAATATAAAATGAAATAAAATAAAATTTAGTTAAACCTTAAAATAAAAAAATAAAAATAATAAAATTAATTAAATAATTTTTAAATTGTTTACAATTAATAATATAAATAAAACAAAATGACATGAAACAAAATAAAAATTAAATGTATTAAAATAATAAAATAAAATAAAATAAAATAAAATAAAATAAAGTAAAATAAAATAAAATAAAAAATAAAATCAAATAAATTAAATGAAATAAAATAAAATAAATTGAATAAAGTTAAATAAAATAAAATAAAATAAAAAAGAAAATAAAATTAAATAAATTAAATAATTTAATAATAATTATTAAATAAATTAAATAATTTTTTTTCATTTATATGTATGTGCTTATTAAGACGTCAGTTTAAAAAGAGATTTGCCAAATGAAGAATATTTTTCACCAAGCTCTGCTTTTATTGAAATTAGTTTTCTAAAATTTTTAAAAGCCAATTCCAATTCGAAGTTGACGATCATTTACCTTAGTTCAAAATCGTTTTGAGAACACGTTCTAGTAAGAAATTAATTTCCTATTACCCGTTAGAATTCTTATCGGAAATACGTAAGTCGTTTCAGTTTCGATTCAACAAAGTGTTTTAAAGGGTTTGGTTAGGAGAATTTCATTTAATTCGTGAGGAACTCAAACATGAGGGGAATTTTTTATTTTTTTTTTGTGTTTGTTGGGCAGTTGGAAATAAATATGTACATTAGCATCTATTTAAATTTTAGTATTTGTTTGTTAAGGAACATTTTATCGATATATGTACATATACCATATGTATATATGTATATATGTATGTACATATATGGTTTATAGCGCACGAGTGGCATTTGAATGCTTTTTAAACATTTTATCCTAATTCAATATTAATGTGTAAATCTATTACGTTCAACAACAACAACAAAACCAACAGTTTTGGCACATATATTTATTTATTTTCGTTGTTATTATTAGGCATGTAACTTTGTAATTAAATACTGTTCATGTATACATACATAGTATGTTTGTGTGCCACTTATTCAATGTTTGCTCGGGATGTGGCCATGGTCGAGGTTACTTTTAACGAAATTTTAGAAAAATGAGGCCGAAAAGTTTTTTTCTTTCAATTTTTAGTTTAATGCGGAAACGAGTTGAGTGTTTCCTGTGAAAATATTTGCATAATAATTAATTGTGCAATGTCAACACATTTTATTTTGCACATTAGTGTTCGATATACTTATATGTATGTATGCAGGTATGTGCCATATGTGTTGAAATTATTGACATTAGCTGGGTTATATGTATACTTTGTACATACGCTTGACTATGTCCACAAAAAATCGTTCGCCTTTTACACATCTCCCATTACTCCATACACTCAACCAGATACCTTACTTTTACATTCCTAGGCTTGAGTATATCCCGTTCCGAGAATTCGGCTGCAATTTGTGGTATAGTCAGTCGCCTTAATGATGTAAATCGTAACTTGAGTGGCACTACATAACTTTAGTTGCTTTCAGCTGTGATGTTATTGTAGTCAAAGGAGAAGCGATGCTAGGTTCTGTTTAGAGAAAATGGTAGTTATAGGGCTTAAAGCGAAATCAAGATCTTATAAATACATTTTTTTCAGCATTTGTACTAACATTCGGATGGCAGACTCAGCGTCGTGGTCCGAACAACATCCAAAATTAGAGAAAATTGAGTTTGTTTTTGCGATCGTCCCTCGGTAGGGAATGTGTCAAGCTCTCCAAGTGAATTTTGGACATGAAATAAAAAGCTCCTCATACAAACCCATCGGCCGTTCGAACGACATTTGTTGGAAAAACCTGAAGAAGCACAACACAAACTGGAACAGAAGCTCGATTTGAGCATTTTTCGCTCATGGAAACATTGGAAATTCAAGATTTTGGTCTACTAGCAATTTGAAAAAAATCATAAGTTTACAAATTCAAGCCTTCTTACAAAGCAATAAGCTTACTAATCGATCTTTTCAAATTGTTTGAAATAATTCTACTATCTAAGATATCTCCTTTCCTCCATAACGTAACAAAGTGATACCTCAACACCAATTCGGTTTTCATAAAAAACATGGTAGTGTAGAATAAGTAAATCGAATTGCTAATGAAATAAGGAAAGCAATCGAGTTGAAGGAGTATTGCTGTGCAATATTTCTTGAAGTGATGGAAGCGTATCAACAGTGACGTAGGAGCCAAAACGCAAATGCGATGACAGTTTGTTTGATGACAGGAGATATTTCGTCTTGCCCTCGTACACTACCAGATCCATATCCTTCGCTTCCTTATTCAGTCTGAAGATAGCAGAACTCGCGGTGCGGTTGTAATGAAGCCAATAATGTCAATATCATCGACGTACGCCAGCAGTTGTACACTCTTATAGAAGATTGTACCTTCTCTATTTAGCTCTGCAGCTCGTATTATTTTCTCTAGCATTAAATTAAAAAAGGCACATGATAAAGAATCACCTTGTCTGAAACCTCTTTTCGTATCGAACAGCTCGGAGAGGTCTTTCCAAATCCTGACGGAGCTTTTAGTGTTGCTTAACGTCAGTCTACATAGCCGTATAAGTTTTGCGGGGATACGAAATTCAGACATAGCGGCGTAGAGGCAGCTCCTTTTCGTGCTCTCGAAGGCTGCTTTAAAATCGACGACGAGGTAGTGTGTGTCGATCATCACAGACTGTGGGATCTCCTTTTTTGTGGATTGGGCAGACCCCACTTAAATTCCTATCGTTGGGCATTTTTTCATCCGACCATATTTTACAAAGTAACTGATGCATGCACCTTGTCAGCTCTTCATCGTCATGTTTTAAGAGCTCAGCCACTAGGCTGTCAGCTCCATTCGCTTTGTTATTTTTTTATTCGGGCGATTGCTATTTGACCTTTGTCATGGACGCTAGTCATTGCTTCATTTGCGCAGTATTGCGCTTATCGAAGACACCCAGTCGTTGCCTTCTTATACTTGATCTTTCCAGCGATGTGAAGGTCTTTCCCTTCCTCTTCTTGATTTTTCTTCGTCGAAAGAGGACTTTGCCTTTCGGTTGCCTACACAGAATTCCAAGTAGCATCTGTTGGTAAGAATGATTATGCGTTGGACCTCAAAACTGACTTGATAATTAGATCAAAAAATAGACGGAATTGTACATTTTAAAGGTTTGACTGTCAATGATGGATTTGGGATTTCAGGGGAGAGTGTAATGACTGTTTGATGTTCTAACTTACTACTACAGCCGTTTCTCTATCATAGTTCCCTACCTTGAACCCTACTTTAGAGTCGACCAACTTGAAGAGATCCTTTCCGATTCTGATAGATCCTTTCACGCTACTCAACTAAATTTTTTTTGTGCTGAAATCTACAAGTCATCTGGTTCACTTGTCTCTGAGATTATAAGTTAAATTGTATGGAAAGAACAACTTTAACTGTAGCACCTTTGAGCTTATAAGAGGTATCCTGGTTATTTCGCGTATGGCGAAAAATACAATCTCCACTGCTTCCTTGATGAATAGAAGACGTTAATAATGCTTAATATGAACAGTTTTTCAAACATTTTCTAAAACACACTCCGATCCCTTCTATGGAATGCTCTACGAATCGCAAACTTCCTTCATATTGATATTAAAAGGCATTCAACTTTCCTCAAATACAAATCAACGTCCATCTGTAGGTAAGTAAGTACAAGTGGAAGGCGAAGGCGACAAAATAACAGCACTTTTGTGATAATTTGAGCACATCAGTACAACTTGCACATATGTACATATATATGAATGTATGTGAATATATACCTAAGAGTTGAATTGCTATTGTTGTTGGGTTAATGTGTACTTGTACGATTAGGCGAAGCAAATCAACAAATCAGCGAATTAAACAAATTTTACAGCTTACTTTGCATGTCAAACAACACACACAAACACACACACACACACACATATATATACACACTCACAAACACATGTGACCAATGTGTGAGTTCCATTCCACATGTCATGATGGATGGAGTTGAGCAACAACTGCGAGAATGTATTTCCATTTTCTATTTGCTTGCCTCGCAAGTCTCGAAAGTTTGTCTTTCAATTTCGGAAATGGTATTTGCACAGCACAATGGACAACATAGCGACGGGCCGAGCGCAGCGACTGACGAAAGGCTGCCACCAACTACTTACGGACGCTCGCAAATAGTCTTCAGCAGAGAGGATGTGAATGGCGATTTTGCATTTGTCTTTAAAATTCTCGCATATCCTTTGCTTTGGGCTAACGATAGCCTGGCCACGGTAGTAGGTCCCTGTTTGGCATCTGTGTGTGTGTGTGTGTGTGTACGTACTGCAGCTGTTCGAGCACCAGCTAAAGTTAAAGTGGCTGAACGAGTAGTGAGTGATGCGGTGGGCAGTGACTTCGAATTGCAGCAGCCACAATAATGCATAACAGTGGAGATGCTTAGATATGTATGTATGTGTATATGCGTCTATGTGTGCGTGTGTCTAATAACAACAGTTGCATCTCCAGTCCATCAGCCTGGTAAACAAAATGACAATTGACACAGAAATCGCATTTTAGCCCAATGCCCCAAATTTCAAATATTTTCCTGCCACTCAAGAGTGTCCTCAGTATCAGTACAGTACACTGGTACTGGTAAAAGTCGCGTCTCTTGAGTAGCGGCTGCGCTGGATCGGCCAGCATCGAGGCATCAGACACACTTGTCGCGCAAACGTAAATGTTTGGCTTAGGACCACACAGGGATATGGTGTGCTTTACGAAGGTGGTAGAAATCGTAGTCATGTTGGGTACGTGACAGCGACACGGTACATTGACGTGCATTCTGCTCTGCGAACGAGAGAGAGACGATAAACAGTGAAGTGAAAAATATTTAACATGGCGTATATTTACCGTTAATAACTTTAAGATTTTTTTTTTATAATGTACAAACTATAGAAAATGTCAGATTACAGACGGTACGATTTTATCAAATAAGGTACTAAAAGAATCTAAATAAGTGAATTCTTAGCTACTCTAAAGGATCCCATTGACAGGCACATGTGGTAATATGTTGAGCGGCCAGAAACTGGTCCTTCCGTATATCTCAGCAAAGCACCACGAATTTTAGAGTCCCGGAAGTTTCTTTAATTTTTCCAAGAATGTAAAATAATTGCGGACATTCGGTGGAAAAAAACATCGGCAGTTTTACATTGCTGTACGATCGCCATCTGAGAGATGTGGTGCCTTCTTCTAAAGTACGGAACTGGAAATTTTTCATTTAATTTATTTTTGGAAATAAACAAAACAAATATTAAAAACAATTATATTTAATTAGAAATCATTTTTTATTTTGTTAATGTTATTATTTCGTATCATGTAGTTTTTTTAATTTTATCAGAATTTATTCAAATTGTTTTTATTTTTAATTTATTATATATTTTTTTATTATTATTATTTATTATTTCAAATTAATTTCTTAACTTAATTTATTAAATAATAGCTTTCTATTTATTTTATATTAGCTTCATTCATCGTTTTAAAATATTTAATTTCATTTTACTTTAGTTTTTTTATATTATTTTAATTACATTGTTATTAAAAAATTAATTATAGTTATGTTTTTTTATTTAATCGATGACAAATTTTTAAGTTAATTTAATTACATTTAATTTTATTTCCCTTTTTATCTTATTTTATTTTCTTTCAATTATTTTATTTTATATCATTTTATTTTTTTATTTTTTTTATCTTTTCTTAGTTTAATTTTATTTTATTTTATTTTACTTTACGTCACTTTACTGTATTTTGTTTTTTACTTTATTTTATTTTATTTTATTTTATTTTATTTTATTTTATTTTATTTTATTTTATTTTATTCTATTCTATTTTGCTTTACTTTATTTTATTTTATTTTATTTTATTTTATTTTATTTTATGTTATTTTATTTTATTTTATTTTGTTTTATTTTATTTTATTTTATTTTATTTTATTTTATTTTATTTTATTTTATTTTATTTTATTTTATTTTATTTTATTTTATTTTATTTTATTTTATTTTATTTTATTTTATTTTATTTTATTTTATTTTATTTTATTTTATTTTATTTTATTTTATTTTATTTTATTTTATTTTATTTTATTTTATTTTATTTTATATTATTTTATTTTATTTTATTTTATTTTATTTTATTTTATTTTATTTTATTTTATTCTATTCTATTTTGCTTTACTTTATTTTATTTTGATTTTTAGTTTTATTTTATTTTATTTTGCTTTACTTTATTTTATTTTGTTTTTTAGTTCTATTTTATTTTATTTTAATGTATTTTATTTTGTTTAATTTCATTAAGGTTCTTAATTTAATAATCATATATTTTTATAATTTTTATTGATTATAATTTTGTTGGATTTGAGTTTCTTCTTTTCATTCGGATTTTGTTTTACTGCTTTTTGGTTCAATATCATTTTATTTTAGTTTCATTTATTTGATTTTACTTTAATATATTATTAAGATTTAATTACTTCCTCTATAATGAGTAGGACACAGTGCATCCTTGTGCGAAAATGCCTCGGTCTCTCTTTCTCTCCCTATCTAACTGTCTCTTTTATTGTGATTTTTGTTTTTGCTGATTTTGTCGAATCACTAAAATCGGTGATTGCGGTTGTAGAGGCGTCGGCTAACACAGGGACGTGTTGACACTGACATCGGCACCTAAATGAAATTGTTGATGTTGTTGTTGCAGTTATCTATGGTTACGCCAGTGTGTGTTTTCTTTTGCCATTCACTAGTGGCAACTGCATATCGACGTGTTGGTCGTCGAAGGATAATTCACTTGATATCACGTACGGACGCTGTTGAGACAGGATACAGGAGACAGTGAGACATGGGCAAAAGTTGCGAAAACAAATTGACGACTATTGACAGTGGCGAGTGACGACATGAGCGCTAATATTGTACATACCTACATACACGTATGTATGAATATACGTAGAATAACTATAAAACTTTTCCTAAACAAATAGTAATGCAGCGACAAATAAATAAATAAACAAATACAACAAATAGGCAAAGCAAGTGGGGATGGAACTGGAATTGCAGATACATACTCTGCATAAATACATCTTGTCGCTGTCACTGAGCACTTTGTAATGATTTCTCCACTTAAAGGAACTCGAAAGCATTTAATTCCTTGAATGTCCTTTCGTGAGTCCTGAAATTACTTCAAGCAAACTCCAAAGGCCAACTTTGTCTATTTCACAATCATCAATATTGCATTTGGTACGCAGCATATTTTGAAAATATACTGATATGTTTATGTACATACGTATGTATATGGTATGTGGGCAATGTGTCGCTAACAACCACTTGTCATCAACGATCTTTTCGCACATTTCAATTAAATTTATCAAAATGTAAATAAATTATGTAGTTGAAATTTAAGTTCCATTCTCACTTTCTCACGCTTAATTACTGCTAGCAGCCAATGAAAAAGTGCGTACATACGTGTATGTACTATACATATATATCTATTTATGTATTTTAGCACTACTCAAAATATAATTGATTATGAACTTTTTTTCTTTTTGCCTTTTACTTGTTGGTGGATTCTTCTCCAACTTAATAAATGGGAATAATGAGAATACTTGCGAGAGAAATTTCTATCAGTAGTAAAATTTTAGGAATCAGGAACCCATAAGTTACTCAAAGTGTTCCAGAAGGTATGAAAAATATTCTCTCTAAAGTTGAAACAAGCAGGCCTCGGCACAGTGAGAAAGCTGCGTTTGGTGGACTCTTGAGACCAATTTTTCCCATGCCAAATCATTCGTTCGGACCTTCTGGCGAATCACTATCGATGTGGTCTGACGTTGCCATAATTCCTTCAGACTGTCCAACTGCTGACAGTACAGCCGTAGGGAAATAGCTCTCGGCTTGGAGAACGTTTGTACCGGCTTACTGCCCTTCGATCAAGACCGTTTTCATTTCATATTGCCGTTAGTGATCCACTTTTCATCACCAGTCACCATCCGTTTCACAAATGGGTCAATTGTTATACGATTCAATAGCGATTCACAGATGGATATTCGGTTCGTGAGATTTTTTCTCGTTAACTTATGAGGAACCCATATTTCGAGCTTCTTTGTGTATCTAGCCGTTCGCAAGTGGTTCCAATTTGTTTTTAGTGGATTGTTTGGCTCCTGGGTAATCGAAACAGTGCTCGCATGACGACCAGATACGACGAATTCCACACTTTTATCGACATATTCGACAATAGACCTTCCGCATCGTAGAGCGATCGAAATATTATTATATTTCAACGTTAAATATATCCATACATAATTGACAAATAAGCGCTGAGGAGATTTTTGGCCGAGCTTCACCTCTAATTTGCGCTTTTGCGTCTTGATGTTTTTCCCATTAAATGAAGGGACCTACAGTTTATTCTAAGCCGACCCTGAACGGCTGATAAAATTTTATAAGGAGCTTTTTTTATACCATATATACAATCTGAAGGCTTGACATTCCCTACCGGTGGCGACTACAACTTTGGATGGTGGTTGGACAGAACTCGAATCTTAACCACGTGGCTAGTTCGGCTGCCAACGTTCATTATATATTTACTAGTACATAGTGTTTTTTTGATGTATTGAAATTTCGTGGAATAACATTCGAAAGGAGAAAATTCTAAAAGAAGAGTTATAAAGGGTGAACTGTTAGCCCTCCAGGTCTGAACTAGTAGTATCTTCTGCTATGATAATCCAGAAAGAAGAGATGTTGCCGGGAAAACGAGCAGTGATCTAATTTTATGTATCGTGCAGGTTAGGGATTCAAGAATTCTCCCCGCAGTAAGGTATGCCTGTGGTAAGAAGTGACTAAAATCTCTTAGTTCCTGGAACAACCCTGACTTTTATTGTGCCAAGGACTGACTATCGCCCCAGCTACACTCCACAAAAACCAATTTCGATGATGTTTTTTCGATTACAACTATAACAACAAAATTATTTAAGAAAGGGTATATTTGGGATGATTATCATTTTGGTTAAAGATCGAAGTGAGGAACAATTTGGCTGATATTAAAAAGCAACGTACAGTGTGGACTTAATTTATAAAACATAAAAGCAATGCTATGCAGTCGTATAGCCATCGTTAATGCTACCCTTTGCGAAACCAATTCCTAATCCAATCATTTTGATCCACTCAATTGATCCTCAACAGACTTGACAGTAAACTGCAAATGGTAGTATCAATATGTATATTGTTCCGAAGACAACTGTGATTGCCTTTGCTGTATTTTCTTGAATTGTCTAAACCATTACATACTTACATTCATGCATACATACATATGAACGCAAGCTCATCAGTTGCTTCAGTTATGCTTACTTCACTCATTTTGCCACGAGTGTAATGAATGAATGAACCAACAATACCTTAAGGATATGAGCATTCAAGAGCTGCATTGGCAGAAATTCTCAATGTTTGCGGGAATTCCGCTTGCTTAAATCTTTTTGACTTACAGACGGAAATATTGGATTATCCTGTTTTCATTATCGTTTGTAATTTTTACCGCTTTTTGCTGCTAATTGATGTATTTACGAGTATTGTTTTGCTGGATTTTGAGGGTAAACATTTTAGTCAAATCCATGCAATAACAATAACAACAGTTCATATGTAAGTACCTATATGTATGACTGAAGCTAAATGAGTTAGGTTTCAGAGTTTTCACATAAATGAAAACGAAATTCCAACGCTGCCAATTTATAAATGGCAACAAACAAATTTAGCCACAGGCGGCACTGGCATTTACTATTCGCCGGCACACATTCACTTCAGTGTTTACCAACAACCTACTTGTACCTATGTTTGAAAAACTCTGAAGGCACTCTCAAATAAGTTTGCAGAACTAAAAAAATTTAAATACATAAATACATTCATATATACACATATAGTAGATGCTTTGTAGCCGCTGAAGCGATTTTCGGTCGAGCCCTTCCTCATATTGCATCAGAAAATGTTCTTAGGAGCAGGGAAGCTCTAGTTAGGGCGGCCCAGGATAAACGACTGCATATATACTGAGTTCCAGACCACAAAGGCATAGCTGGTGAGATTGCCAAAAATGCCATCCGTCTTTAGAGACGTTAGAACATCTCCTCTGTTTCTCTTCGGCCTTAGCTATAGCTCGTCTTAGACATCTCAGAGTTTCGCAGTTCAAAGGTCTAGAGAAGGCTTCGAAATTGGCTAATAAGGCTCTCTTGAACTTTGGGAAAAGATTTGACGTCCTATACGACGACTACTTTAAATCCCAATAAAAGGGAGCTCTATCTGACACTACAAAGGACTTCTTTTGGTGGCGTTGAAACAACATTTCTGACATGCAGAATCGACGTTCGACGTCTCTTGGCTTTAACTCGTAAGGCACCCAATTTGCAAGCTTCTGGTTGAATCTTAATGATTTTAATCGTCTGGAAACGGTAGCTTGATCAACTCCTAATACTTTTGCAAACTCTTCTTGCGTCTGACATGCATCTGCGTCGAGCAATGTCTCCAATTCTTCGTCTTGAAATTTTTTTAGCTGTCCGGGTCGTTCTCCGTCGTCTGAGTCGAAATTGTCACTTTTAAACCGTGCTAACCACTTTTGGCACGTTCGTTCGGCTAAAGCATGATCACCATAAACGTTCAGTAAAATACGATGGCTTTTGGTAGCACTTTTCTTCATGTTAAAGTAATGAAGAAGAACTCTCCGCAAAAACACTTTATCTGGTACAAATTTCGACATTTTCAAATGAATGAAACAAATTGTTGTTCACGCTAAAACAAATGACATCTACTGAAAACTTCGCGAAATGACAGTACCTTTGAAATGAATATAGCCACAGATAAACACGCGAAATAATACTAGTAGAGCCCTCTCTTAGAAAACCGCACGAATTAATGCATACACCCAATATGATCATTCTTTTCATTACCCTCTTTCGATGAAGCCACCTTCTTTCAATTTCTAAAATCTATATACTTCCACTTCCACAGTATGAAAGTGTGATATACATATATGTATAGCTATATGTACATATTTCACTTATCTGCATTTTCTGAAGTTTTCTACCTACCAATTTCATGAATATTCCTTCTCCTTAAATCACTTTTCCCCATCATTAACCAACTGAATGGATAAACTACAATAAAGTAAAGAGAAAGTAGATATCCTGCTTTGATCTTTGAAGTGAGAAATGCTTGAGTTAATGCAAAACTAATGATGCAATTGCAATTAACAATTCTGTACGTTTTACAGTTGGTCAACGCAATCAGTGAAAAATATTGAAGATAAAGGTGAAGAAAAAAAAATAAAGTTAAAAACAAATCGAAAACGAATTATCGCTGTAAAAGAAAGTTCAAAGCGCTGAAGCCAACAAATTCACGCACTATTTGCACATTTAATTATAATCAGGTCAATCATGTGCATCCTTTCAAGAGGAATTCGAAATTTTTTCAGAAAATTTCAAGCGCCAAAAGGACGCTTCCGCAGAGTAAAAGATTTGCCAAATAACTGCAATTAGTGAGAAGTAATTAAAATACGGTTGAGAGAAAGCTCAAGGTTGAAAGTGTGTAAAAGAAAATTCAAGTCTGCGGCTAAGGATGAGGGGAAAGGAACGGAAATTGTAAAGAAATAATAATTAGTAATAAAAGTACAAAAAAAACCAACGAATATATTAGCATGTTTTCGGGGCAGCTAAGCCGCCTTTAAGCATTCGAACGTTTATTTAATGAATATTAATCAGCTTAACGCTAATAAAGGAAGACAAGAAAAACTTCAAACAAATGTCACAATTCACAAAATATAAAATACAAAACACTTGCTGAAATGTTGAAATGTTCGAATGGCGAATGCCGCATGCCGCATGACGACGATCCCTTTTTCCTCAGTACCAATGCACTTGCCACTCGTATGTATGTACGTATACAACACTTGGCTGTCGCTTAGGGCAAAACATTCGCGAAGAGCAATCGTAAAAAATCACAATCCATGGGAATTTTCCGTTCAAATGCACATTTTCATAATCCGCCAACACAAAACACCAAACACAGCTCAACAATCAGAACACAATCAGAGCGAAAATGGCAAAACAGACCACAACACGGACAATAAAAGTGACAGAGAGGCAGGAAGGCGCGATACATACACACACACACTGAGAGCTTGGTGCAAATTGCTCTTTCTTTGATTGCCTTGATTGCATTAGGGCAAATACGAATAACCAAATCAAATCAAGATCAGTTCAATAAAGCGCTATTCATGTGTATGTATGTATGAGCGTATGCATATATATGTGTGCGTGTGTATGTGTCGGTGTTAATCTGCATGTACCCGTAACGCACCCACTGCGCACGCATTCATTGTACCGCTTATTAGACCAAAAACATCATATTGTTGTTGTTGTTGTTGTTGTTGTTGTTGTTGTTGTGTGTATGTCATCATAAAAACACAAGACTGACAACTGGCAAACTATTAACGACAAATAAAAATGTAGAAATTGTTGTGAGTGAATTTGCATTGAACAATTTAACGTGTTAAATGAGGGTGAGGATGAGGGTGCAATTCCATGTGCCACCCCTTCCAGCGAAGGACAGAACTATTCTTATCGCCAACGTTTTAATGCAGTCCAGATACTAATAATAATGAAAAGCTTATTGTCGCAATTATTTTATTACCCTCACAAACACAGGCACACATACATAAACACATGTGTACATATGTACATACACACTTATGGTAGTATATCCTCGCATATTGGCATGAAGCGCAGTCGCTCATATGGTACACCCTAACTGACTAATAAGCGTTTGCCATGCGTTTTATATTGGTCCATTGTGAGTTTATTTCATTCGAGCGATTTTTTTTGTTTTTTTTTTTTTGTTTTTCGATTCAGAATTCATTCAAACGCTTGTTCGCATCCGACTTGACGTATGCTTTCTCTAAACGTTTTTGCCACGAACAATTTCGCTGCAGATACGCCGCAGAGTACCCGAAAGAAAGGGGTTGTGTGTGAAGTTGGTCCTGAACTTAACGAAAGTGACAAGCAAAAACTTGCAAAGAGGGTTGGAAAATTTCGTTGGTGCATAGCATACAGTGGGTCATTACTGAGAAAAAATTTAAAATAAAAAATTTCTCTTTGTTCTCAGGTAATAGGAGAAGAAGCGATAATATGCCACTCGCGCTGTTTAGTGGAGGTTAGTATATCGTCTTTAGTCGCCTTCAAATCATATGCAGAGCCTACCACAATAGTAAGCCGTGTAGACTGATTTACCAACCACGTCAATATTTTGACGATAAGAAGTTCTTTTAAAACTATGTAAGCTACCATTGCGCATTTAGAACGAATTTCCACACCCGTCCTGGTCCTATTTTTACACGTGGAGCGAGTAATAAAACAAGAAAAAATTAAAAAAAAATGAAATAAAAATATTAAAGCTGTGTAGACTTTTTGAAGCAAGTTATAAAAAGATATGAGCTCCTCCAAATTGTAGTGAACGTCTAGATGTTTTTGAAACAAATGGAGGGACCTGCCGTTTATTCTAAGCCACCTCCGAACAGCCGATGAAAATTTGTAAGAAGCTTTTTAACTTGAAGAGCTTGCCATTCCTCATTTCTTACCACTCGGCTATTATTACCTTCGTTAGTTGCATCCATATGTAATCAAGGTGGTGACTAACATTTATCCTCCGGAAGGCAATTGATATGGGGTGACATATACAGTACAATCGTTTGCTAGAGCACCATCTAGGACCGTGACGGATAGGCGCAAAAAAACTTGACTTATAGTATTATAATCGTGTGGCATTGACTCTTCCAAGGTTATCTTTGGTAGGTTGCACAGTCGTGTAAGATAGACAAGCAAACAGTGCGTGCCTTTGGTCATGTCTAACACATATTCCTTCCCTTCACCTCTAATGACTTTCATTGCTCTACCCATAAATTTCGATGTGTACTAACAATTCTAACTGTGACAAGTTACTCTTACAGTCATCAGCCGTAGTCCCACACTATCGTCGTCGGGCCCGCACCTTCCGTCATGCTACTGTATTTATCGCTTGCTCAGTATCTTCCGTTCGCATAGCAAGTTATGCTGCAACTACCCATCGCACGTACCTTCCGTCCATAACATAACACCATAATAGAATATACAAACACGAGTATTTTCTGTGGGACAACCGTTAGTAACGGTATGGGCGAGCGGTGACAACTTTTCATTTGCATGGCGCTCTCATAAGATAGGTTGCTATGGACGGAAGGTACGTGCGATGGGTAGTTGCAGCATTAACCTACCACTCGCTCCCATTACAACAACTTATGCCGCTCTGCTTATAATTCATACCCTCCCCCCCTATCTCTCTCTTTCTCTCTCTACCTCTCTCCTTTTATTTCTTTCTACCGCTCTTTATTGACCTTTCATCGAACTTAGAGGGCAAAAACTGATCTCGATAAAATCTCAAGATATCCTGCAAATTATTGGGACTTTTCTTTTTTGGATTTGTTGTTATATTAACATGCGATACACCTTTTTTGGGTTTGGTTTGCCTGAAACTATTTCTATCCAGCATGCCCACCAGATACCGTTCTACCTTAGTTATTTTTATTTATGGTTCGATTTATTCGAATTTTTCTACGACTAAAATATACTGTCTATAGAAACCTAAAGGGTACTCTACTCCCGGAAGTGAATCAAAGACTAGGTTGGATTTCCTTACACAGTAAAGTAAACGAAGAAAAAGTCACAAACTAACCAAATAGTAAAATATCAGAGCTTCGTAGTAATCATGATTAGGAAAATAAACCAGGGAAATTTAAAGCTGATGAAGCTTTTTGATCCGAAATTTCTAGAATCCCAAACAAATACTTAATAAATCAACTCTTAAGCCACGTTCCTCTCATGGTCAATCAAACGGGGCACTTTCACGGGTGGGAAAACGCTCTGTTTATACGTATCAGAACAAAAAATATTATATATCACAAGGCGCTTTACAGAGAGAAACTCATGCACCAAAATACATGACCGCATTCGGGGCCAATTCGTGGTAATAAGGAAGCTTGATGCCCTAAATATCTCTAACTTTTATCACTCAGACTATTTTAGAATATAATTTGAAATTTTTCAAAAATGTATCTGCTCTCAGCTCAACTATTTACCAATAAAAACTTTAATTTAAAACGTTTAAATAAATTTTAAAATATTAACTCTGCTCATTTGTTTCACTGTTATGTGGAAAAGTTCAGAATTTTGATAAAAGCTTATGAAATTTAAAAAGGCTTGATATCAGAAAGTGCTTTGCAACTGTTTAGGCCAACGGCCCAAATATAAGGACTACCCTAATGTGGGGTGACTTTGCATGCAACTAACGTTCAGCCCGTATATAAGAATTTTATAACAAAAGGTCGAGCCGAATCGAATCAAATGTGACTATTCACTCTCATTTCGATTCTTACTTAGCCTTTTGTATATTTTTAATTATTTTACTTATGAGCGGCAATATCTGGAGACTCAGCAGCACCAGCCGATGTATAACCCACCCGTAAAGGTCTGCCACCGATCCATACTAGTGGGCGACATAGTCTCGCCTCAGTCAGTTTCTCCCAGCCAAATATTTTGCATCACGATTATGACTAGTGCAAGCCAAATAATTGGGACGAATTTCAGAAAGTCTGCACTGGTATGCTTACTAAAATTTTTAGGTTTGCCATTCTGATTTAGATCTTTTCTTTTGAAATAGCATTTTTTTGAAAGAAATTCTGCTTTTTAAACTCAGCAAACGAAAATGGAGTTAATGCAATGCAATCATTAACTCTCATTTTGCACTTTAGGTAAAGTTCTCTCATTCCTTTGGAAAACGGACATTTAAATTGCTTTGCAATTTTTCCAGCTCAGGCCCACTGTACGTCACGCACACATAAAGCGCCGCAATTTGCTACACCACTCGGGGACAATAATCTAAAAACAACAACAATGCATTAGCACTTTAGCACGAATAAAAACACAATAAAATATAAACAATCTAAATCCACCCAACAATTTACACCGTCACTGACTCTATACACCGAAGAGAAGTGTTGAGGAGGGGAAGCCGAAACGGTGTGGCATGTACAGAGCATAATTGAAATGAATTGAATTTTGGTGAACAATTAAAGTTGCACAGTATCAAAAATAACAGTGTAAGAACAAAAATAACAAAGCATGTCAAGCAAAAGGACCAAAAAGGATCAACAGAAGACCCCGCACACGGCTCATGCACTCTGTGTGAGTGTGGAAGCGTTAAGACGGCAGAGGGGGCGAAGCAGACTAGCGGGTGTTATGAGTGTTGTTGTTGTTACTGTTGTTGTTGCTGTTGTACTTGCTTGTTGATGGGCGGTTTTGTTTTCGTTGGATTATTGTCGCTATTATGATTGTTGTTATTCTTGCGCCCAGGAAGGTGGATGCGAAAAGGGTCGCCGCTCAGAAACGTCAGAGATATCCTCGACGCCAAACACGTTACCCACCAGCCGTGGTATGTATGTGCTGACATTCATTGCTAATAAGTGTATAAGTGTGTACAATGTGCTCATGCGGGGGGGAGTGTGAGGTGTCGCTTTGTGGTGTGGGTCGACGATGATAGTGTTCAATGGGCGTGCCAAATGGAAGCATATGTGAGAATAAGCCATGACAAATGGTTTAATTTAGTTGTCAGTTATTATTACATATATGTATATATATATTTTTTTTTTGGTGTTGCCGTATGTACGTGTATGCCGCAAGGAAATTGCGCAAAGCAAGCGAGCACTGCGTGAGATGGATTATTTGGCATATTTTGGTGGTTGTAATAAAGACATACACATGTTTGCTGATAATGTACGCTTAAAATGTTAGACAATCATTTAACTGGAATGTAGATAATTCAATTGGCATTTAAAAAAAACTAAAACGACAACAACAACAATCCTCAGCCCACACTATCCGCACTGCATTTTGTTTCTGCTAACAGGAGGTTAAACACATTGCCCATTGCGTGCCTATTGATTGGTACAATAACTATCACATCTGTGCACTTTAAGCTCGTTTTCGGTTTTTTAAAAGTCAACTCAGTTCGTTTGACGTCCACACGCTAACGCCAAATGCCCACTTGACAAGTCACCTTGCCAGCAATGCACCCACACCCACTGTGCGCTGTACTCACCCACTCACTCGAAGCTTACGTATAGTGCATGGCGGGTTCCTTGCACAAGTGCTTGTCAAGGCATTCCAATCCGCGAGTGTCTCTGTGTTTAAATAGCATTACTTGTCACTACCAGTCCCTGTTTGCGTCATTGACCTCCTGTTCACATTTATCTGTTTTTAATTTGTTTTTGCTGTGTTTTTTTTGGCGTTGAAGTCATGTAGTAGTCGGACAATGTATATGTGCATGTCTCTGATTACAAGGGTAAACAATTGTAGTGTAAAATAATGTTTTCCAACATCGGTATTCGAAAGAGCTCCTAGCTTCTAGCAAACCGCTTACATAATCAGAACCGAGTCAATATTTAATACTTCACCAGCGGTGATTATCTTCGACACCAAGTTAAGACAGTTCCTCACCTGACCGTTTCCTCCTGATCTTTCCAATGGAATGCGGATCTTAGCCTGCTTCCACCACCGGGAACTGCGTTGAATACTATTAAAGCTGTTGTTTTTGCGTCCAACTTATCGTTCTATCAATTAAGATTTTCGCAGCCCAAAGGTTTATAAATCGTTTGCACAACCCTTCTCTGGAAGACTACCAAGCCTCTGCCCCATATAGCAAGTCGGTAATATTGAGTGATTTGAGGATCTTGATCTTTGCCTGTAGGTAGGGAATTTTACTTCTTTTTCGCCCACTCAGTCCAAAGTCGCACCTGTAGGCAAGGGTTATACTTCGATTTAAGCGTGACTTTGTTGTTGGTGTTGGTACTGGTAGATGGAATTCAAAGTTATAACTGTTGATATTGCAGAGGAAGCTCAGACTCATTTGTTCCTTGTTCAGTCTAGAGAAAGCAGAAGTAACCATGCTGTTGCTGAGTCCATCATGTACGATCTTTTAGGGCATTATACCTGCTCTATGGGGTTTAATTTCAGAAATTTAGGAGATCGGGCATAGTATTTGAAGCCAATAAGTGGCTTGAGGCATCTATCAAATTGAGGTCTTTCCAAATAAACAAATCCTCCTTTCTAAAGACGTGATTATACCATACAAGCAGTGAAGCATCCTCTCCAATAAAGTTCTACACCAAATATTATTGCATTTGGAAAATCCTTATATTACGAGAATTAGATTTTCAAACCCTCAAATTCAAACTTTTTAAGGTTTCGTTCAAATCTTTAAAGTCTTACAAAGAAAATTTATTAGTTGAGCACTTCAATCTAACGAAAGAATGGTAAAAAAGAAAGGGATTGCGGGTAGGTTGTGTTCTGTGTCAAGAATATGATCGAGATTACAAAGGTAAAGAACTCAGCGCTCTCGGCTAAAAGCTTCTTGTTTGCTCTCCAGTTTTTCCATCTGGTGTAATCTGTTGAGAATGGAATACGAGTAGTTATAGAAAAAGAGCTCAAGAAGAGGTAGTAATGAGTGTTAAGGTAAGATGGATATCATTATAATATCGGGACGGTTCAGACCGAGAGGTAATCAAGTGAGTACTTTCATATAGTCTTACACATCAGTGTAATATTAAAAATAATAACTTTAGAAAAACATTTTATCTCAATTTGGTGATCACCAGAAGGACGATCGTTCTGACGTAAATTCAACTGGCGTTTGATCGCTCACAAAAGAGAGAGAGAGTTAGAGAGGGTGGAGTACTCTGCTGAAGTGCACGCCAGAAAATGTGTTCCACAAGTTTTAGTATCTCTCCATAGCCTACAGATATTTTTTCAAAATCTCCGTAAAATTTTTCTCGCTCGGCTAACTCAATCCAATATCCCCCGTATTAAAAATGGCTTGAATAATCGAACACCCTAGTGAAATGTATGTATATGAGTTATCCATACATATACTCGGTCATAGCAGTTACGCAGAGAATTTTCTTTTACCGTTGCAGTGTCTAACAATGCCACTGCACTCAAGTACTTGAGCCCGCCGTCACACCTGCCGCGCGTTTACCTTCCGTCCTGCCGTCATTACCGTCAACGCCGACAACAACTGTTAACCGCCGCAGATGCTAACTAATGTACGCTTATGTTTGTGTTAAGTTGCGAACATTGTTGTAAAAGCATTTCATTTTATACAGTTATAGTGAATGATATTGTTTTTGTTGGCATTTGCATGTGCCACTAACTAACATAAGCAACAAAATACAACAATACAACATCTGTCAGCATTTGAAACTCAAACGCGCCCCGTCACTACCGAACCGCGCCGTCAAGCTTGAGGCACTTGAGACCGCCGTTGACGGGCGCTACTTACCCCGTCTATATACCTACTAGTATGTATGTATGTGTACCTACATATGTATATTACCGCCATACCGTCCTTAACCGCTTAACGCGCTGCTTGATTGACTTCTGTAGTAGTAGTAGTAGTGGTAGAGGTTGGCTGGTTGGCTGGATGGATGGCTGAATGTTATGCCAGAGTGGAGGAGACTTATGAATGCGGGGCGCAATGTTTACCTTAAAAATGTGTTTTCCGGCATTTCTCCCATTTGGTTTTCGCTCTGGTGTGGCGTTGAGTAATATTTTTTTCGAGATTTCTATTTTTTGTTTTTGGATTTTGTCTGCTTTAACACGCACAACAAAAACAAAAAAAAAAAAACAACCCCAACTAATATTCTCTTCAACTATGTATTCTACAGGTACTTATGTGCTTATGTCGAAATTATGAGTTCCATCTTTATTAGTATGTGCCCCGCAGAGCTTGTATGTGGTGTACAAGTGTCTTCTTTTAAAGAAGAAAAAAACTTCGAAATCAAAATTAAAAATCACTCCTCTGTTGGGCTGCTTTATTCGAAAGCTCTTAAGCTCCACTTTTGCATCATCGATCAATAGCGAGATTAAGTCAAAAGTCGTTTTACATATCGCAAGGGTGTTGCCGAGCTCAATGCGTCTCGGTAGTCTATGAAAATTCCACTGGAGACAATAGGTTTTAGTATTTCTCATCAGCTTGGTTGTGGCTAGAGAGATGTTCTTAGCATAATTCTTTTTTTATTAGACAATTTTCTTATTCCACCAGAATTTTATACCTATTTCAGAAACGCCTTCAAACTAGTTTTGTAAATTGTTACACTGTCTCTTTTGCAGTAGAAAAGTATGAAAGTATGCAATTTCGAGAACTAGATTGTCTAAAATCCTTGAGATTGGTTCCAAATGGTAACTGCCACGGATATACTGAAGATCGTGCTTACTAGCTTCCTCAGCCAGTAAAGGAAGCTTTGTAGAAAGGTCGGTAATTTCTGTTTCAAAAGCTTGCAACATTCTTAAGGAATTTATTATTTAAACCAAAAATGTCAATGTCAGTGTCCAGTTCAAGGTTGATTTTTCTCCAGTCCTGGAGAGTATTTTTGAAATAACTTGTATAACAGCGTAAAAAGGATTACAGAAAATTATTAGATATTTTAGAAAAATATTTTTTCTAATTGTGGTCACCCCTCGGCAGGAAATGTCAACATCTTAGAGTTTATTTTTTGCCATGAAAATCAAAGCTTCTCATAAAAATCTATCAGCCATTCGGAGGCGATTCAGAATAAACTTTAGATGCCTCCATTTGTTGGAGAAACGTCTAGACGCAAAACACGAATTGGAGGAGGAGCTTAGCCGAAAATCGTTTCAGCAGTTACAAAGCTCCAATTATATGTATACATATGTATAAATATGTGGCTTACTTTCTTTTCGGTCTAACCGAAAGTTACAAGTGGCTCAAAATCCCAGCTGGGACAACCGTGAATGTAACCTAAACATACTCCGAATACTTTGATATCTCGTGATGATTTGAGTTCATACCTAAAATCTTGTTGAAGATCGATCTTGAGAAATGGATCAATAAACACTCAGTCTTCGACAGCGCGAAAAGGCGACGAGGAGCTGACAGCCTGCATGCAACAATTTATCAGTTTCTTTGCAGAAAGTATGCCAGGAGATTGGAACTTGAGTATACTGCACCCACTCCGCAATTTGCGTCAATGATTGTTGCATAAGCTTCCTCAATTCCGCTTATCACGATCGTACTGTATGCCAGATTGAAATCCACCTGACTAAACCTTATGAGTGTAGCTTTAAGCCTGTCAAATCTCCCATTGACCATATACTCACCAGGCGCTTAGTCTTGAATTGCAGGCGATGAAACGATGAGTTGTACGAGATTTACGGATGCATAGTTCAGCGATTTAAGAGACAGTGGCTACGTTGGCTAGCCGTCTCTATGAGGAATATAATTTCAAGCTTTCAAAGTTTTTAGAGCAACCGATGCCGCCGATGGTAGCAGAAGAGAAGAACTCCGCGCCATTGACAGGATCAGGTTGAGGATTTGTCTTCAGTTCGCGCCGAGCAGCGAAGAGAAGCTACGACCGGTCGATATTGGCGTCTGGCCAGGATATTGATAGCCTATGTTCAAAAGTGAAAGGCTACCTCGCCGATCTCTCCCGTTTCTTCACTGCACGACATCTGAACATACAACCGACGAAATCCTCGGCTACCCTTTTCACTAGCTGGACGAAGGAGTACCGGCTAGAACTCGATGTGAAAGTTGATGATCAAAAAATTCCGATTATAAACAACCCTAAGATTTTAGGGGTCACATTCGATAGCCTGCACTCCTTCACTCCGCACACGACCGCAATTGGCGCAAAACTCCAAGGCCGCAACAAAATACTCAAAGCGCTAGCCGGCAGCACATGTGGTAAGGATAAAGAAACATTGCTGGCAACCTACAAAGCAATTGGCCGACCGGTCGTAAACTACGCTGCACTGATTTGGGCGCCGGGGACGAACGAGACGCAGTGGAGAAAATTACAGGCATGTCAAAACACCGCCCTTAGGACTGCGACAGTAAACCTCCTGATGTCACCGGAGCATCACTTGCACAGCGAAGCAGCTGTGCTATGAGTTAAGGAGCATAATGCTTTGCTGGGCAAGCAGTTCCTGTTGGGATGCCACCGCAGGGAGCACCCCAGCAGGCACCTTTTAGAAGTCGAACCTCCACCTAGGCACATCAAGAAGGGAGTACTAGATTTAAACAGCACCATCCAGCAACACGTGCAACAACCACTGGACAGGACGGCGTACCGACAAGCACTGAACGCCATTCACCAGAAGTCAGTTAACACTTCTTAGACTTCCTTCCCGTGAATGGCGTACTCGGAGTAAAAGCACCACCAATCGCAGACAACGAGCTCGAGCTGCCTCGAGAGACCCGCGTGACCCTTGCACAGCTTAGATCTGGATACTGTAGTAGATTAAACTCCTACTTATCCAGACTCGACTCCATCATACCCAACGTATGCCCTGCGTGTGGAGAGTCCCCGCACGACACTAACCACCAAAGAAGATTAAGGATAATTTTGCTTACAGTATTTTTCTCTATCTCTATCTTTATTGAATATGAAACAAGAAAAGATTTGAAGAAAATATCTTCTAAAAAAAGAATCAACTTTCAAGAATTCACATGAAATGGTCTCAATGCGCTGCTTAATCTTTATTTCAGTGGGAAAGGGCTTTACGCCACACCATAAACGTCCTAGAAATTCCTGAATTATGCATCTCACTACATGACTATATTTGTTATTGTTCTTACAACCAAGGAATCTTCCACCCAATCAACATGTCTCATAGAAAGTGAGAGCAACCAATTAGCTACTCAATGAAATCACATGAAATGAAACAACAAAGTTAAATTATAAATACAAAAGGCACAACTATGTACTTTTGAATAAAGTAATACAGTCAACTCAAGGCAAATATCACGAGAGAAAAAGGAAAAAATTCAAAGGTACGGAGGAGGTACGTCAACAGAACGACAGAGCAGAGAAATTCACCGTCATAACAGAGCCGACTTGGCTGATGGCGTGTATACATACATACTTACTATGTGTGTATGTATGTATGTATATGCGAATGCAGTAAACATAAAAATATTAAAAAATAAAAAAACAAAATCAAAAAACCTTCCAAAGTCAAATGACACGGCAAGGCGGAACTCAGCACTCAGCACTCGGTACTCGGTACTCGGCACTAGTAGCGCTGTCACAATCAGAGGAGGCACAGTCAATATCCGTATATACGAGTATGTACAAACATACACATAGTATATCAACGACAGCAGCAGCAGCAAAAGCAGCGTTTACTGCTCAAATATTATGCGAACGCAAATATTTTTATTTAGTAAATGTCATTTATTATTTATGTTTATTCGAGCACTTATCTAGCAGCGAGGCGTACGTACCTCGCACACACTTGCACATACATATGCATGCACCGCCTGTGTCGTGGGAGAAATGGCTTTGATGGCAAGGAAACTGGAGCAAAAGCAAAATGTGTAGTAAGGCCGGCTTTTGAGTGTCACACAGCACAGTAAGCGATGGCGGAGGAGTTGTCGTGAAGGACGTAAAGCGGGAGAAAATGGGAAAAGAATGAGGAAATCCTTAAAAAAAATCAATGGCAAAGGAAAATAACAAATATATATGTATGGATGTACATACATGCACACATACAACGTGGTGATCGTAATCGATATATTCATTTGTTTTTGGGTGTAATGAGGAGTAGTCTTGCTTCGGGGTATGCAGTTCTAATTGCAGGGCTATACTCAATTCCTATTATTGAGCAAGAAGCAATAATCAACCTGTGTGGAGCCCTGACCCATGGCTGAAAGGGAGATGGATCCACACCGACATCTTCGGTTTAAGGGTTCGCCAATGTCTAATTGCAGCGTCTTTTCACCCCTGGCTAGCTTGTACACTGAATTTTGGTCGCAATTAGAAACTAGCTGTAACGAAAAAATCAACAAAGCCTCCGCCTGGGAACTTCCAATTTCGAAGTCGACCACAGCAAACATATTAAGAACCATGATTTGAGGGCATGCACATGGAATGTCTACCACCAAAATTGGAAGGAGCCACTACTAAGCTTTTTGATGTACTCATTAAAAGTAAGGTTAGAATCACCGCCATCCAGGATATACGATGGACGCGATAAGGATGAAGGAAGATAGGTTCTTGTGAATTTTATTACAGTGGCCATATAAAGAAGCATAGGTTTGGTGTTGCATTTGTAGAGAGAGGCTCAGAATGTCCCCCCACAATACGCATCAATTCGAAGTTCTTTAACGTATTGCTGACGATTTCGACGCCAGGATGAGGCTGACCGACTTCAAAGGGCACGAAATATGGTTGTATATACAAACCGGCATAAGAAAATTCATTAAGCTACAGGGCTGTCACCAGATCAAGCTCCCTACGAACAACTGCAAACGACAAGCTGGTATGTTGAGGATTGCCGTATTGGTATAGAGAGAAAAGTCTGCCTACAACGCAACGTTGTGACTGATTGATTAGGATAGGGACAGAGTAGCTGGTCGTCAGAACCAGACCGGACTCCAGTAGAACCCAAAGAACTAATAAGGTTCATGCATTGGTATCTTTCCAGAATACATGGTCGGACGAAAACCTTACGGACTATTGAAATTTAAGGAGGACCTCATAGTCTGCGCCAATTATCGTGGGATAGAACTTCTCAATATAAGATCTTAAAAAGTGTTTTGTGTGAAAATTTAAATCACACCGTCAACGAAGTGTAGACCAGGTGCTCAACATGTATTAGTTATTGGAAAAGAATCGATACTCACTTCAATTTTAAGGCAGTCTTCCGTAGCATGAAAAACTGCTGCCTCTATGCCTACTGTACACAGCTGTGATAGTTGATCTTGGGCAGTACAAAGCACAGTCAAATAGGGGGAACCTCTCCAAGTCGCTCAATACTGACATTTATATTATTGGTTTCAACAACCGCTCGCTAGTTCTGATTTCTTTAGATTCACGAAGAAGATGCGAACCGAATGGGACTGGTAGTGAACGAAGACAAAACGAAATATAACCTAAAACATTGAGCGCATTTGGGTTTGGCTCCCACGTCGCTGTTAACAGTCATGACAATGAAGTGGTAGATTATTTCATCTATCCCTAAACCAGGATTTAAACCAGACAAGTGTTTATCAAGAAAATGAAGGCTTTCGCAGAGAATGCAAGAACTTTTCAAAATCAAAGATATACAATAGACAAAACCCAGTTCATATGGACAATAACTTTATTTTTGGATTTTAGCCACAAAAGATGACCTCAGCATCCTGATTAGCATGCGGCTCAATTAAACGGAGCTCTTAATAAGGTACCTCTCCACCAAGGTTTTTCCTTTCCCAGCAAGTAGACTGGCATGCTTCCACAAATTGCCAATTCACCGCTTGTGATTTCCAAATTTCCTTGCATAGTTGTTGGTTTATTTTCATACCAGCTCATTTGCAATATTTTTTTCGTTCGGATTTGATCTTTTATTTATTGAGAATGTTTAAACATGTTTGTATGTTTACAAGTGAGTGTTTGCCAGGAGCTCACTTTCCCCTCTCACACGACGCTCTCTCTCCCATTCTTGCTAATGTTTGCTGGTGGGTGAGAGAGTGTGTGCTTTTTTATTATTATTATACATACATATATGCATATATGGATGTATGTATTGTATGTATTTTGTTCTTTTGATTGTGATTATTGTTATTAGTCGTGCAAACAAATTGGTAAATAATAAATATTTTTCAGTTAAATATTGTTAGTGTGACTTTTCATGCCACTCAACATACTCGTACATACATATGTTTGTACATACATACGTGTACGTACTCATTCATACTTTTAGTAGATGAATGTTTAAATGCAAAAGTACATATTTACATGTAGGTTTATAGCAACACTGGTAAATATGTGTATAGACATGCCCCCAAACACACGACAGCCAAGTGGAGAGAGCTCAGCTAGAAGATACACATTACGACATTACTTGCGTTTCTCCTATAACGGTAAAGCGTTCCACATAAATATGTATGTGTGCGCTCTAGCGTGTGTGTGTGTGTGTGGCACTGATTGAGTAATCAATGAGGGGAAATTGGGAGCCACGTCGGGAAGTGGTTGATTTGTATTTGCGTTTGGCAAACGAAACATTTAGATAAACATGTAGAATGACTGTGATGACGATGACGACGATGACGATGACGTCGAAGACGAAATAGCAGCGCGTGCCGCCTGCCTCATCGATACTCGCAATCCATTCGATTTCAGCTTAACATACAACGTCTCGTGCCGAAAAACCCACAAAAAAGAGAGCAAACGAAGAAACGTTTATTGGCCGTGTTGAAACACGGCTACACCGCCCACTACACCTGCTGGCACCCGGTGTTACCGTTATTTGCATACAACTTTGCTAACAGCCGCCTACTAGTAACTACGCGCTGCGACGTAAGGAGCTAAAGCCTGAGTTGGTTGCACTTGAAAATCATTCGAGGAATTAGCATTGGAGCAGGAAGATTTGCATCTGAGGCGCTGTTGTCGTACGAGCTGCACTCAATACTTCACGCTGTTGCTGCAGCTTGGTGCTACAGACGTTACTGTTGACGCCGCCGTTGTCGCCATGTTGACCAAACAATTTCCATGCGAAAGCAGTCACGACGAGGATCAACTTGATGTTGACAGTGCTAAGGTTAAAATCGAAAGTGCAAAGTGTCGTTGATAGGAAAATACATGCAAACTCATGAATATATGTACATACCATACAATCGAGGTAAGAGGTGAAACGTTCAAAAAAATTTCCATACAAAACTTGTAATCTTACAAACTCAGGAATGTATATATGTATGTATGTATGCATGTTTGTGTGGCTGTAAAGAAGACAGTGTATAGGGAAAGTGTATGAATTCAAATGACAGCAAATATTTAATGTACAAATACAAGGTATGTATGTATGTTTGTAAGGAACGAAAGTGTATACTCTGTTAAATGAAAGCTGAAAGTTAAGTGTGGGTGCAGATGTCTTCCTTGAAAGGTAGTTGATCTCGGATGTTGGGCAAGGTAGGCAGTGTGGATGTGTTGAAATATGCAAATATTATTCAGTAAATAAAATAAAATATTCGACAAAAATTTTGAAGTCAGAATTTTTTGAAACAAATACAGTTTAAACACACCTACACATACATATATAAGTATGCGACAGTTGAAGTAGATGAGAAATACATACATACATAACTGAGAGCAGAGACTGTGTGGCTTATGCATAGACTTGATGACTGCTGGCTGGAACCTTATTTCTTTGTAGTTCTAGATTCAGTACCCATCTTACATACCACACAGCCATTACACCCGACTGTAATAGAATAAACAAACACTAGTATTTTCTGTTGGACAACCGTCTGTAACGGCATCGGCAAGTGGTGACAACTTTTCATTTACATGGCGCTCTCATAAGATAGGTATGGATGAAAGGTATGTTAGATGGGTAGTTGCAGCATTAAGCAATAACAATCCGTTCTAACCACTAAAGGAAATTTCGATAACTTGCTATGTTCGATTATCAATGATATTTTGATGCTGCTTTGCATCCGAATCTTCTTCTTCTTTCTTTTCTTTTGACGCCAGTAGCAGAAACTGATTGAAGTGAACAGCTTCCAGTGGCGAGTACTGCATCGAATACTTTGAAAGCCGGAAGCTTTCATCCATTTCGCTAACATGATCCAACCAACGAAACCGCTGTCTCTTGATGCGCTGAATTATGCCAATGTCGTCGTATAACTCTAAAAGGTCATCGTTATATCGCCTGCGGTATTCACCATTGCTCGTTTGCAAAACATATCTCGAGGAGAACACCTAATACTGACACATCAGATATCCATATCAAAACTTTTGCACCGTATGGTGCATGTTGGGAATGTTGAGGGGCTTATAGAGTTTGACCTTTTTTCGTCGAGAAACTACCTATTCAGTTCGAAGTTGGAGAGTGTCAGCAGTGACGTCACAGCCAAGTCACGAATTCGCTGAGTATATGTTTGATGACAATAGATTTTGTATCTTATTCTCGTGCTCCACCAGACTGAGTCATTTCACTTTCTTAACCAGTCTGGAGAAAGCAGAACTAGCGTAATTGTTTTGAGGCCAATAAAACCAATTTCATGGGCGTATGATAACATTTTTACACTCTTATAGAATCCTTCCTTCTTTGTTGAGCTCTGCAGCTCTTATAAATCACCGCAGCATGAAATAATAAGCCACCCTGTCTGAAACCCTGTTTGATATCGAACGGCTCGGAGAGGTTCTAACGATCCTAAGGGAGTTTTATCAAGATATATAGAATGTATCGTCTTTGGTTGGCCCGAAACCCCACACACTGCCACACTGCTAGTCGCTCGGCTATTGCGAGATCTATACTGGTACAAATACGTGTTGCTTTTTCAACTCTCGAAATCTCTCCCATACAACGAACATTAGGTTCAATGTCATCATTGCAAGGTAGGCAGTGTTGTGTTGCTGTTGTGATTACAGTTTCTCAACATCGAAACGGGTGTTCTTAACTACACAAAGGCGAAGGACAATGAAGACATGCCTTCTATTTCATTTCATTCCAGAGACAGCAATACTTGATGAATTCTCTTATACCGAAATGTGGTACTACATGTAACCATATTTCGAACCCCAACAAAGTGTGTAGAAGATTATCTAATTAGTGCTTCGTAATCGCTGAAGCGATTTTCAGCCGAGGTCCTGCTACGATTTGAGTTGTGCGTCTTGATGTTTTTCCAACAAATCAAGGGACCTGCAGTTTATACTCTGCCGCCTCCGATCGGTTGATGGATTTTAAGAAACCTTTATTTCATGTCAGAAATACATTCGAACGGGTTGGCTTTCCTTGAAAAGATAGCTTAATTTAACATGAAATATGGCACGATTTTCGTCCGCTGGGTTGAATGGTAGAACTCGGCAAAGGAGTTGCCCTCCTGACACAAATCCAATATAAAAATTGGGACTCCTTCTATGAATAGTAGATATATAACATTGTCCCGACCATAACGTCTCTTGGACGGCGATACTGTGCGCCTTATTTTTAACGAGTGCATCAACTAGTTGTGCAGTTGACATCCAGGTGCATGTTTTCAAAATCATAATTTTTACTACGTTTGCCGTTGTCGTCGTTAGAGTAGAAAATTCTCACCCGAAGATATGTTATCCTTTTCATTGGAGCTGGTGAACGACCAATCAACCAAGCTCGGTCAGTTTTAGTAAGATCAAATAAAGCGATCCGAAGAACGGTTTAACTACAACCTTCGGTTATCTCACTAAGCAAATTCAGTAATATAAAAATAATCTACATTTGACACCTCCATGATGACGAACGAAGCAATTTCCAAAGAATATTTTCACAGAAAACTTCAAAATACGACACTACAAAAGTGTGAAATCGCACTTTATTTACCTACAATATGTAACTGAGCACGATTTGGATGAAAAAAAAATGGTTTCAGTTGACATTAGAATGTGTAAATTTCACACGTTTTAAGAGAAAATGGCGACGCAGAATGATAATACAAAGACCGACAAGCCCAGCGGCTTAAAACACGCACTCGGGACCAACTTCCATATTGGAATTCCCCACATAATTTGAGTTTCATGTAGAGGTTTCCAAGAATCCATCAACGCCATCATTACCATATCACCACTACCATAACCACAAGAAGAACGAAAGTAAGTAACTCTCTACGCAGCTCCACTTAAAACCGGTCGCTACCTCAATCATACAGGGACAAGCTGAAAAACTAAAAAAAAAGAGGTAAAAGCGTAAGAGCTCGAGCAACAATTTGCCTGCCATATCTGTATCTCAGCACTTGGCTGTGCGTTAGTGGTCTCCAGTTTGTGCATCCAAACAGTCCATCCATGCTTCTCCACCGATCGCATGTGTGTTGTGTAATATTTGTGCTCCGTTTCCTTTCTTTACGCTCCGTTTGGATTCGTTACTATATTTTTCTGTTGACGTTTCTGTATTACTGTTGCTTTTTTTCTTCTTGCCTCACCTCTCTTTTTGTTGGTTTTGTAGCAATTTCCTTTCGGGTGGTGGCATGGATGTTGGTACTCATTCTGCGCCGCTCAGCTCAGCTCAGCTCAACTCAACTCAACTCAACTCGGCTCGATGCTCAGCGCGCTGTGCTGTTCGGTTAGGTAGAGTAAGTGGTGCGCTTAGTTACTTTGATTTCAGTTACTGTTGGTTGTTGTTTTTGTGATGTATGTTTACTCGCTACAAACAAGCAAACAAACAAAGAGCGTAAATGGATAATTCATGACTTAATACCCGGGAAATGTTTCGGTTATATTTGCGCGTTGCTAATATTTTGAGATTGGATTCGGCTAAAATTGGCTGATATTTTCACCACTTTGGTTGGTTGTTGTTTTCTTTGTTTCCTCTTTTTTATTGTTGTTGTTGTTGTTGTCGTTGTTGTTGCTGTCGTTTTAGTTACATTGTCGCTGACGCTGATGTTTATGTTGACGTTGGCTCACAGACACACACACATACATACATATATCTATATATGTACATATGTATATTTATTATTTTTTCCTTTGCATTTTTTTGTTTTTGTGTTTATTTATTTTTTTTTTGTTTTTTTTTTTTTTTTGGATTTTGCATTTTTATTTACTATTTACGTAAGCATTTTCTGCTTAGTAAGTAAGGTGAATGAGTTGTTGTTGTTTGTTGTTGTTTTTGTTAGACGAGTCACTGCAAAGGCGCAAAGACAACAAAAACAAAACTAAAGAACAACCATAACATTGCCGAGTGAAGAAAAAAATAGAAACAAATTAAACAAATCATCATAGAAAAAAACCATATCAACTATACATACATACATATGTACATTTGTATGATGTTTGTATGTGTGCACACGTATTTGTTTATAAAGTACACATCAACAATTTGAATGGTGTATTCATACACTGTTTACAATGCGATTAATCGGTGAGCACACTACACGTATGCATGAGAAATACCGGTGAGCCCGGCTGCTGCTGCTGCCGGTATGGACTCGCCTATCAGTGTTGGGGTAGCGTCGAGGTAAACTAATTGAGATGTTGATGCATTGGGCTGTTGGGCGATGAGTGTATGCGCAAATATTCTTTTGGTGGATTGTTCGGCAATTAACTGATCGTTAAGGTTAATGTTTAGCTATAATTGCATCTCTATACATACATTTATAAAAGGCTATGTTAACCACAGATCGTAGAGGCATGAAGTATACCTTCGATAAAAAACGATTTTCGGGAAGTGAACCTGGGACCGATCTATTCGATAAAATCCAATTTATTTTCCAATCGTTTGATTTACATAAAATTCGGTACAATAGTAGTTTTGGGCCGAAGTTACCATGAACAAGGAGATACTTACGTATTTATTACAAAATACTTTCAAGTATCGAAGCACGGTTTGGTGATAGTTTTTTTTGAGTGCACCTGATGGAACATACAAGACTTTTCTGAAATCACCTTAACGGTTATCTTCCGGAAATGCTGCCAGGTTTTGGAGGAGTGACTGTATTGCTAAGAGACGATTTCTGGCAGAGTTTACCCATAGTGCCCAAGGGAACGCGAGTCACGAAGTTAAAGCATTCCTGAAGAGAACTCATTTATTGCCTTCAGTGAAAAACTCACCCTCTCTCAGACCTGTTGCTGGAAATAGGCAATTGTACCTATACCATTGGAAACAAGTGTTTCGGCTTTAGAAGAAAGAACGAAAATTTAGCAAAGCATAATTAATACATATTCACGATAAGCCAATAGAATGGTTATGCGAACAAGCTTGTCCATCTTAACACCATAAAATGGGCAAGGTTCAATCAATAATAAAATAATTTTAAAATCTTTCTAAGGGGTGAGATATCAGTATAAATCAGCAGAGTTCGTACATATGCTCCCGATCTTCCAATGCACAAATTGACATTAATGTTTGGAACACCAATTATGTTATTGCGCAATATAAATCCATCAAAATTATGCAATGATACCAGATTACAGTTGAAAGTATGGCTTCAAAGTGTAATTGAGGCTATTACCAGGTGTGTTTGTTGAAGTGTGCCGGTTTTATTAGTAGATGTCCCTAGCAATATGTATAAATTTCTATGATTTGGCATGTATGTAATTTTTTTCTATTGACATTAACCTACAAAAATACGCAAGTCACATTCCGCCAAAATAATAGTGTCATATTTGTTTACCTCAGTGAATATGTCGAGTTTCGTTCAAAGTAAATCGCATTTGCTGCATTCGCTGCTTTTCTTATTTCATCAAAAGAAAAAACCAGCTGAAGCTCACCGGTTGCTGGGAGAAATTTATGGTGGACATGTTCCAGTGATTAGAACATGTGAGACATGGTTTCGTCAATTTAAAAGTGGAGATTTCGATTTGATAGACAATGATTATCCTGGTGCAGCGAAAAAGTTCGAAGACAAGGAATCGCATGTTGATCCAACCCAATCGCAACAAAAATTGGCAGAAACACTACATGTGACTCGAGGAGCAATCGATGGGACACTCCATTGCAGAACAGTGCTTCGCTAATTTTAAAGAAATCGAAAAATGGCTCGTCGAAAGGTTTGCCTCGAAAGAGAAAAAGTTTTTTGGAATGGTATCCATAATCTGCCTGAGAGATGGGCGAAATGTGTAGAAACCAATGGTCAATACTTTGAATAAAAAAATTTTGAGATTTCTCTGAAAATTAAGTGTTTTCTTTATCGAAAAAACCGGCAAACTTCAACTAAAACACCTGGTATACTAACATATTGTTTTCAATTGTTTTTATTCCAAGGATTCCCATCAAATACTCCTTCGAATTCAAGTATGCTTCGCAATAACCATAATCAAAGTTCAAGGTCAAACTACCGAATTTTTGAATTTTTAATATATATACCTACGTTCTCGCTCAGTTGGAAACCCTTATCTACATACCTACATATGAACAATTATACTTAAATTGTGAAAAGATGTAGAGTTTCTTTTGCTTTGAAAACTGACTCGACCGTGGTGGATAAGCTTTTTTCCAAATTATTCGTATTTAATGGAAAGATTTTTACGAAAGAAAACTCAACTTAATTCCGGCGAAGACAAGAAAATATTATCTATGATTCGATTGAAAAGAATGTATTGGTAGTTCAATTTTCTTGACATTTTTTTCTATCCGAGTAGTGAACCTAACGCCAATCAATTCGGAGAAATCGTTTGTACAGCTCGGTTCGATTGAACTTTGTATTATATTAAACGACACTGATTTCGAGTCCATTCCAATAATTCACATTAAGATTTTAACTATGTAGCTATGTTTCGTTATCACTCCTTATTTAATTCAAAAGCTTGGAATTGAAGAGAGGCGAAGTTCGCCCCGTCTGCTAGTACATCAGTACATGAAGTATTCATAGTACCGTTTTGAGGGGTTTTTTTTGAATAGATTAATAAACCTCCTGCTCTCCCAAAAAGACAAACCAACGAGCAATGTAAACATGTCAGTGCGCTTTATTGATGATAATTCTATGCAATCATATTGAATAAATTACAACAAAAATATGTTTATCATAAAGTCACCATTTCGGAATTGTTCTTTCCTTAGGCTGGATAAACGATGTGTCTTTTAGCGACTCTGGTACACGCGAATTAAGTACATACATATACAAATTTTTACTAAAGTACTATTATCTGGCGAAATTCTTAATGGGTAAATATCCTTGCTAAAATGAACTGAAAAGTATAAGGCCTAACTCAAAGATGTCGTTAGTTTTATAGTTTTGTATTAATTAACCCACAAAGAATGCTGGCAATAGCCTGCGTATGTTATAAGGACTCAACCCTATCAGAAACCCTAATGATCCAGAAAACATTAAAATACAGTTCAAAATATTTTTGAATAATCGAACGTAACGAACCGAAAGTTGTGCGTGGATATGGATAAAGCATGAATTCATCACTTCACTTAAATGAATGGACAGTAATGCTTTCGGTATTCGCATACATCAAAAACGCGTGAGGGTAAAAAAAATCCAAAAGATGAGGTTATTGCTGAAATTGAAGTCATTTCAAGACAAAAGATAATTCCTTAAAGTGTTACTGAGATATTAGGGTGGTGCTGAAATGATTATGTGGCTCTTGAAAAAGATTAAATATGAAAAAAAAAATAAAATATGCAAAAACCTCGTTCTCTTACCCAACCAGGAGCTTCTAGTGCCCAGGCTCTCAAAAATTTTATATTTATTAAAAATGTATCCAAATTTGGTTGCTACTTTTCATTTACTAAATTTTACGAAATTCTACAGGAGAAAAAAAAACAAATTTGACAGCGACACACCAGCAGGAGAAATGCTGTTTTCGATCTTTGACTATAATCGAAATAACAATCGAGGTCAAATATAACTCGAAGCTAATTTATACAAATGAAATAAATTAAATAAAGAAAGGGAGCAAAAATATATTGTACCGAAAATGCAAAATGCGAATGCAAAGTGAACAGGAGAAGCCGATAATTAAAGCATAATCTGGAACGCCTTTATCGAATGTTCGTTATCGAGAACATTCAAACAGGAACCTACTAGAGTAGCATGTAGGAAATCGCGCGACTATATTAGAGCAAAGAGCGCTCGGCTGGTCTGAGTCTCTGTGTTTTCAGGAGAATAAAATGTGTGTTTATAGAGAGTTGAATAGTTACTTAACTATGTGTTTAAAATAAGGAAACTGAACAACAAATATTGGGACTTTTATTTAACAATCCACTGATCGAAATCGAAGAATTTGGGAAATACTTATCGTTACAAAATATATACTTCGAAAATGGATACCTAATGCGGTCCGATCTGGCTGGAACCGACAAGCAAGTGTGGTTGATATATTAGGTGTAGTAAAAAGAAATCCATTCATTTTCTAATATATGGCATTATTTATTTATATCTCGCGTTATATAAGTCCGATCGGCTGAAAATGTGAAAAGCGTTTATGGTCCTGATGGAAGGCCAATTGTCGAAAATGTCGATAAAATCGTGGACATTGTCGAGTCCGACCGTCACTGTTTCGATTACCCAAGAGCTAAATATTGTTTAGAACCATTTGAATAAGGCTGGATATGAAAAGAAAATATTAAATCATTCAATAATGGATTTCTTTTTACTACAACTAATATTCCTAAAACTGGGAGACTAGTTTACGTAGAAACAGACGGACATGGCTAAATCAACTCAACTCGTTATTATGGCCGATCAGTATACATTTTGTGGAGTTTATCTCTTCTCCTTCTGATACTTACAAACTACATACTTCGGTCCAAAGTTAATATACTTTTTTATGTACCTGGAAGTCATAAAAACAAATTGGGTTGGATAAGAACCGATTATTTCAGTACGGCGAAACTTTTCAGATTTGGTGGACATTAAGATAAATTTATCACTTTACTCTCGTTACATCCGTGATATAAATATATGTAGGTATATACTTACATATATAGAATTGGCGCTGAAGTGATTTTCGGCACAGCTTCTCCTACCGTGGTGGCCGTCTTGATATTTTGCCAACAAATGAAGGGACCTACAATTTATGCTAAGCGGCCAGCGAAAGCAGAAACATACTCGAAGAGGCTGAGATTCTCTGCTGAGGGGTGACCGGAATCGGAAAAATTAATTTTCTTTAAGTTTTGATGTTGGTCTGGTAGTTTGCAGCGGTGAAAAGAGGAATCTTTAAAAAGTGTCTTCCATATTAACGGATGAATAATTTGAAAACCCTGAAAAATCTTGAATGCCTGCAATAGTTTCATGAATGTTTGATAATTAATTTCATTATCTTGAGTTTCTTTGTTTGCCAATCTTGGTTATAATCTTCTGTGTCGTCTTTGTTACTCTGATCACGTTGCAAACTTGCAACGTTCAATGCCCAGCGCTCAATTTATCAGCGTCTGTCAGAAAAGTTAATGCGCGCCATTTTATGTATATACGACGTTGATAACAGAAATTATTGTGAAAAAAATCTCATTTCATCATGTCGACAAGTAGGAAAATAATTTCCGAGTCTCCAGTATAATCGTATGCACATATGTACATAGCTACTGATGCCTGTTGTTATTATAATTAAGAGTTTATATAATTCATACCTATTTATAGGTACTACATATGTACACGTATATACGTAAATATATGCACATTGCGACGCGTCCCACAGTGGCCCCGACGAAGGTACTTGTTTGCTCATCTCGTACCGTTCGGTGGCATGGTCTGGCCAGTTATCTCTACTTTTTTTGTACTGCCAGCGATAGCGTCGTTGGACTGTCCCCTACGTTATCTCTCTTGCACTATGGAATTTGCTGACTTTATTTGCGCTTCCCGCGAAAGACGACAACAACACATTGAGACTATGGCTTATCAGAGACACGCACAGGACTTCTCGTTTCGAAATGTTGAGATCGTTGATGTCTCATGTGGAATTCTGTGATTTCCAGCTGTCAAAAGCAAAAAAAAAAACAAAAAAAAACTCGCTACTCAATTGTGTGTTGGCTCTTACTGCTTGAGCGTTTAATTTGTTTATTTTTTTATAATTTCGCTTTTGCTCCCCGATAAGATTAGATAAATTAAATCAAAAGACATCGTCTTCCTGTACAGTCAGCAAACTGTCTTCACGTTTATTTATTTACGAGTGCATACATAATTATCTGTATAGTTGTAAGTATGTGTGTATAAGTGCACTTCTCCAACGTGGCATGCACCTTTGGCCTCGAACGTTTTTTCCGCAACGTCTCCGTACGCCACAGACCACAGTCACTTATTTGGTTCCAGTACATGGGCTGCGGTTGCGAGTGTGCACGGCTTTGTCTTTATCAAAGGTAACTCATTCTCGTCTTTATCTCTGCTAGAGTAATTTTGTTTTTTTTTTGTTTTTTTTGCTTTCTCTGTAAAGATAAGTGGATCCTCATTTATGAACGCATTCAGTTGAAAGTTATATTTTATTTTATTTTTTTTTTATGATTCCTGCGGTGTTGCACTGCCGTAATGTCATTCAATTCCAGGAATATAGTAAATCATAAACTTATTCATGATTACCCGCACACATATCATACATATATCTCCATACATATGTATTAGTTATTTGTAAATTATAAAGGTTTGGTCATAAATAATTTTTATTCTCTTACAATTCTTTATATAAAGATAATAAAGGCTAAGCAATGAAGGAGCTTAGGAAGATTGCGTTTATGCAACGGTGGAGTGTGAGGTCTATTAATTTCTTAGAAATCATATTGCGTTTGAGGAGTGTGAGTCTTCCCAGATATTTTAACAAACTTGCGAACTAGATGTTGAAAGTAATGGTTCTTATATCCGCTAAGTGTATTCTATATTTAGCGGATATGAGAACCCATACTTTCATTATGACCTCAACGAATGCATATACTACATATATTGTCACAGTATTGTGCACAAATTTTTGGTCTATTTGGCAATATTTTGTGTGGTAACAGGAGCTATTTTACATAAATTTCAATACGAAATTAAAAACCCACCTCTTTTCATAACGATTTCAAACAATGAGTGCGAGTCTACTAGAAACAAAAAATTCATAGTGGAAGTATTTTTACGATAATTGAAGAAGAAGGCATAGACCCATCAAAATTTTGCACGCAAACTAGTTCCTCAGTTCTTGAAATGTTTCAACCAACTTTGGTACAATTAAGCAATCATTCGGCCCGTTGGTGACTTTCAATTTGTTTTTGTTAAATCTTAAAATACAAAATCCTTCGAAATTACTTTATTAGTCTTCATTTCAAATTTTAGAACGATCGGCTAAAATGGAGCCGAGGAAACGCAGGATAGTTGAGAATAAGTCAGACGAAATTCCACCATCAACGCAAACAGAAATTCGCCATGTGATTCACTTCGGGTTTCGGCGTAATTAGGTAACAGCCAATACAAATATTCAGTGAATGCCAAATTGCATATGGAACGATTGCGCAGCCTTTGGAGACTATTTCTAAGTGGTTTCGAAGATTCCAGAGCGGACATAAACGACAAGCCCCGAGAAGGTCGACCAAAATCTTCCACTCATGACGTCACTTTATCTTTGGTGAAGTCGAAAATTGACGAAGACCCACGATTGACACAAGAAATGATTGCTAATGAATTTTGCTTGAATGCCATGGCTGGAGCGCGAATATTAAGTAATCATCCGAGATACGAAGAAATCTGCTCGATGGGACGAACATTAAATGAGGCCCAAAAAGAGGCTCGAGTGCATTTTGCTAAATTTTTCTTAAACAATTTCGAAAATTTTCAGTCTAGCAACTTTTGTAAAGTCGTTAATGGAAACCAAACAGCAGTCCATGGTATGGAGCCCAGCAGGAGCAAGCCCAACGGTAAAATCTAAGCAACAGAAAGCAGCAGCAAAAGTAATGATGTCAGTTTACTTCACCCAATCTGAAATCGTAGCTGCTATTCCACTGGAAACGGGTCAGACGGTAACTGCGAAATGGTACACCGAAGACTGCTTACCAAAAGTTGTCAACTATTTGTTGGAAAACAGGAAGAAAGAAGATTTGAGGCGTACTTTTTACATCATGACAACGCGCCATCCCATTTTACTGAAATAACGAGTAATTTCATTGCGATTCCTGTTATCGAAGAAATACGTTCAGCAACATATTCTGCAGATATAGCTCTTTATGATATCTGGTTATTTCTAAAAATTAAAAAGGAAATGTCTTTATTAGCAACGAGGAGATAATTAAAACGGTTAATGCTGAGCTTGATGAGCTTAATAATCAAGATTTTGAAGACTGTTTTCAGAAGTGGATCTATAAGCTTAAGCAATGCTTTGAAATCAATGGCGATTATATAGAGAACATAAAAAAGGACAAAGATTGCGAATAATTACAAATTGAATTTTTTTCTGGTCAACTTACCGAGATTTGGTATTATATACAAATAAGCATTTTCACCAAAAATCATAAATATCGAACGACTATAAAGGGTTTTCCATTAAGAGGTGTTATTTTGAATAGCCTGATTTTTCGGTAAATGTCACTTATGAAGCTGTAATTTTTTGACATTTGACAAGTAAAAACTACACCAGTAATAAAAATGGAACGGTGCAAGCTTTAACAAGGCATTGAAGTTGTTAGAATTCATTCTAAAAATAGTAAAAACCTCACAAAGTCGGTTCGTAAAACTAAAACATTTTTGGGTCTTCTTAAAGCACCTTTTCGGGCCACAATGTTGAAATTGGTGGACAAAATGAAGCTGTTGGGACGAGTTAGTAATGTGAGGAATAAAACACGTGCACGTCGCTCGAGAACAATTGGGAATATTCAAAATTGGGAACTTTCAACAAGACGCCGCTACTGCTACACGAGCAACGAAGCCATCGATCTCTGAAGGGAAAAGTTACCGCACTGCGTTGCCTCGTCATCGCAATTGGCCACCGAGATCTTTCGGTTTAACACCTTGCGACTTCTTCCTTTGGGGTCACGTGAAAGATAAGGTTTACGTCGGTACAAGACCAAAAAGATGGAATTCATGAAGCTATTGGGGGCATACATTAGTCACTTTGCGATTTGGTGAAGGAAAGTTTCATAAAAGAGATACGGTCCTGTAAGCGTAGCTGTGACAGCCATTTGGCTGACATTGTCTTCCATTATTAACGGTATTTTCTTCTCTACATTGGAATAAACATCTGATCATTTATCTCAAAAAATGTCATTTTTCTTTGAATTTAAAAATAACACCTCTTATTGGAAAACTCTGCATAATAAAGATCATCAAAGCCGTTAGTCACATAACGAGTTATCAGACAGGGTGATTTCTCCAATTTGAAAAGACCAATTTTTCACCACATATCATAAGCCTTAACAACTGCGCCGTTAGTTCTACTTTCTCCAGCCTATATAAAGAAGTGAAAAGAATGAACGGTTCGGCACCCACGTCCCTGTTGACAGTCATAACTTCGAGATTGTAGATAATTTCGTATATCCAGTGACCAGCGTTAACACCAACAAGATGGAAATACAACGTAGAATAACTTTTGCCTACAGATGCTAGATTGGATTTAGTATGAAATTAAAAATTCAGGTCCTACCTCGACGAACGAAATCCAAGCTTTATAAGTCCCTTATCATTCCCGTCCTAATTTATGGTGTATAAACGTAGAAGTTATTAAAACAAAAAACAAAAAATAAAACTGAACTGTTGTAGTTTTTTTTCTGGAAAGTTTTATACATAATGAAGCTTTCAGGTGTTAGTTAAAAGTACTCACAGAGGCCCACAAGGTCTCATGTTTGTACATCGAACCGATCATTTGCATCGTTCGTTGGAATTATTGACAAATATTGAGCAAACTGGATTTTTGTTTTTCTAGATTCAAAAACCAGAGCAGGCAAAGAATATAGTTCATGGCTTAGAAGACTAAAAAAAAAAATAAAAAATAAAAAAATTAATATTTTTAGAAAAAAAAATTTTTTGGTACATTGAGATTTTTGGGAGCTATATCTCGCTGTAAAAGTTTTGACTTTCTATACCCGAAAACCTGAGACTTTGAGTTTCAGATGACTATTTTTAAAAGCTTGTTGCGACCAATTTAATATAGATGCTTTCACTTTTTTCCTTTTTTCCACTACTGCACAACAGAAAAAGCCGATAATTCTTTATTTAAATTCTCTTCTTTATTTTTTTTTTGAAAATAAGACGATAATAAATTATCTACAAACAACAACAACATGCCCAAATGACATCACTTTGAGAAATTCATTCATATTTTCGGTTTGTTTGGTTAATGTCAATCAAAATCATTGAAAGGTTTACGACCACCTAAAAAAAATTCCTGCAAAGTCAATTTCGAAAGCTATAAAATGCGATAAGCCTTGGAGATAGGAAATTTGTGAATTCAAATATGTAAATTTATGTATTTATGTAAACGTAAAAGTCCAAATTAAATAACTTCGCTTATGAAATGCTGACCAGTGGCGAATAGGCGGTTTTGGGCTGACAAGTGTGTACCCACCATAGATATATGACATTTTCGGCTGTTGATTTTTATTTACAAGAGTTAAAAGCTGTGCAGCTCAGCCCAGTGTTGTTGTTGTCGTCGTTACTGTTGATGCAATGTAAGTACAATAAATAATTGACATTGGCAAAATCAACGGCAAACCAACTGTCACTACTTACAACACCCAACAAGATTTTTTTACCGCATACATACATGTATACGCATATGCATACATACTCGTGCAAGTGAACTGCGTGTCCGCCTTCACCTGTGCGTTGCTATTCCATCCAACCAACCAACCACCACCCCAATCGTCCATCCACACACTTCACAGGTATGCTGCAACGCCTTGTCGCAACTGCTCATATCACCTTCCATCAGTGCACACACCCCCCCCCCCCCCCCCCAACCCATTGATTGGTGGCACCACCAATAAACAGCTTCTCCTCCCTGCTCTACGCGCGCCGATGTTTCTCAGCAGAATTACATGGAATGCAATCAAGCGTTTAACTTCAACGCAATACGACGAATAAGTCGTGTGGTCAACATTCGTTGATTACTGAAATAACGGCACTACCAGCAGCAACTACTCGATCAACACAACGCAATAATAACAACAACAACTTCCCACTCCATTAACCCCGCATGACGATGTAGCAATTTCAGTCCGCTTTCCGTAGCATTTATGTACGTGTACGTTACTGCGTTGCCCACACCACACACGCCACCACTACTCGGCTCCATCAGGTCTCTGACGCCCTCTACGACGTCGCCTCGCCACTGGTCACTGCCATGCGTTACCAACTGAGTGTTGTACAACATACTCGAACTATGCTGGCAACATTTTTATTTTGCTGGAATCAATATTAGTAATTTGAATTATTCAGAAGACAAATATGAAGCTTTAATGGCCAAACAGCGTGCAATCGTTGGAGTGATTGAGTGGCGGAGGGGGCTGACTGAGTACTTTTGTTGATGTTGTAGCATTAACGACTGACTGTGGTGGCCACATCCCAAAGCGTTCGTCGATGTGAGTCGTTACTGGCACACCTTGAATTGAATGTCAAATATTTATAGCTGCTGGAGGATGGAGGAAAATAGTGGTAATTTGTGAGAATCGGTGCAGAGCATCCAAAGCTTGACGATTTCTCCTTTCAAATTATTTCCTGAAACATCAAACGAAATAAGTTTTTGTACTAACTTCTTACCTAGCTCAATCTTGTTTCTGTTCTTCATTGGCGTAGGCACCGTTTACGCGATTAAATATAGCCGAATCAACAATATCGCGCCATTCGGTTCTTCTTTTCGTTGTTTGGCCTCAATTGGAAATACCAAGTGAAACCAAGTCGGTCTCCACTTGATCCTTCCAAGGGAGTGGAGGCTTTTCGATCTTTTTTCCTCCAGAAAATTCTCTACCGTAAGCGCCTCTCTCACGAATATCGAGCTTAGAGCGCTAGAATAAGAATCGAAGGGATATTTGTTGACTCTCTGATGCCACTCTCGTTTTAAATCCCTTCCTCATTTTATAAGTTCAGGAAGGATCTCTGGCTTTCTGCTTAATCACATCTTCCAAATGACCATTAATTTCAGTATTTGTCATCATTGAGGTAACACAGTGATGTTGCACTTGAAAAAGTTCGACAAAGTCGTCATTAGAAGAAGCGAAACTCATCCCCGAAACCTCTGATTATTCCTTCCAAATCAATTGCAGTGCCATCGAACCGTTTTAAAAGAAGAGCCGAATCAACGACAACACATGCCCGAACTCGTTAAAACGTTTTATTGGGTGCCCAACAAACTTGGACGCCCGCATATTAAGGGTTTTTGGCCAAAGTTTATCAAGGAAACGCACACAAAACGATCTTTTTCGACGGCTTGGACGTTAGAAACTGGAGAGCGAGGAATTTATGAGTCATAAAAGAGAGATTTTGTAGAGGTGGTCAGTAAAGTGCCTATATTAATTGGATTTGCTGGGCTCCATTCGGAATTTAATGGTACTCGAGAATCTTACATCAACAACCCGAGTTCCTCATTGGCAAAAGATTATGCTTAAGAACCTAGAATGTACTTTCTGAAGTACCGTGAACAGGATGTGCTGGATTTGGCAGAATCACTTCCCCTTGGAACAACTCAACATCGAGCTTCTCTTGTAATTCTTGTTGTGCGTTGTGATGCTTTCCGCAAAAGGAATAACCTCAAATTTCTTCTAAACCGCCTTCGAATGGCGGGTGGATTCTTATTAAATTTTTTTTTTTATATCCTTACAGAAATTCCAATAGATGGATGGACGATGAACGATTCAATTTTTTTTATATTTTTGAATTTTGGCCTGATCAAGATTCGACCTTCAGTTTGGAAGCCCACTGTGCTAACCCTTTTGCTCTTTGACCCTCTTTCTAACCGATTTTATAGACCAGGACTTATAGCAATTTTTTCCAATCAAGCAATATCAGCCTTTTGTAAGCCTGAGCCAGGCGTCCCAGTTATCTAGAATCTATCAAACAACCTATAGGTGAACGGTTCTCTTTGCTCTGTATTTTATATGGTAGAGAACGCTTCAAACAAATAATTTTCGAACTATCCAAACGGTGGGTAAAATCAGCTTAATTTTTTCACTGTTCGACAACGGTGATCTCTGTCGCTGAAGCTCGGAAAAAATTTGCTTATGTTCCAAGTATTTATTTGTAGCATCGCATAACTGAATGAATGAACAACACTTCTTTGCTCACTCGCCGTGAAGTGATGATTTGAACAAATTTAAAAAATTAAAAAACAAAAAAAAAATGTAATGCAGATAAGCTCAGCACGACTGCCTATTTGAACTTAGCCACCAAGTACCTTGCACCGATTAGTATATTGTGCGATGAACATTGAACGTTCAGCACTGGAATTGTCAAGGCGGGTCGTGCCCTCCTGCGTAGTCGTATGCATGCAAGGTAAATACGGCCACGGTTTGGGGTGACGGCAATGCCAATTTAAATTGCGCGCTGTGCCTGTGTCGCGAGCAAATGTTTGACTTACGCTCTGATTGATGGACTCATTGATTGATTGTTTGATTGATTGATTGCGCCATAAAATTGCAAATAGTTGACAACAAGTTGGCGACGATTTTCGGCGAGTGCAAAATGCCCGAAATCATCCGAAAAAACTGCTCAAATATGAAATGCGAATTTCATTTGCTTTTTTTTATTTTTTTAATTCTTTTTTTTTTTTTGCTATTTTTGGCGCTTCACGCTTCACGTTTTGCCAAATGCAAGTCGCAATGCAGCATTTTTCATCATGGTTTTTTCATAATGTTTTTATCTTTTTCTTGTTTGCATTTTAATTTCGAATTCGAGGTGCGACTGTGACACATGCAACAACAAAAGAAAACACAACATATTTTGTATTTGCTAAAATTGCAAAATCTGCAACGGTATGTTGCACGGTTTTTTGCCGATTTTTTTTCTGTGCTTTTTTGCTTCTTGTGTTTGAAAATATGTACAAATGCATATTTATGTATGCGCGTGTTTTAATAGCGTGGCAGAGGCGCAATGCATGTTTGATATTCGTCAAAAATGTGCAACGTTTAAATGTTGCAAGTTTTTAGTCGTAGTTAACTAGCAAAATAACGGTCTTCCAATTGCCACACCAAAAATTATATTTAACATAGTGGTCAAGAGCCACCATGCCAAAGTAGCAGGCGGAGCGATGAGGTTTACTCATGAATATACACGTACATACATACTCCTATATGGTACATACGAATGTGTTTGTATGGCGATGGCGTAAGCTCCAACGTGTTGTTGTTTGCTTGAGCTTTTCGTTGACTGGCCGAAATGTCGGCAAGCGATTGCGAAATGGCGACATATTTACACACATACATACATACATACATGTGCACAAGTGAAGTTCGTAGTAAGCAATGGAGTTGGTGAGCCCAGGCGAGGCGAGGCTAAAGACTCTGTTCACAGCGGACTTAAGTGGAAGATCAACAAATTATAATAAGTCTTATGTTGACCAAATTGTTGTTGTATAAGCCCATTTTTTTGCTGTAGTTTTCGCTAGCTAGTTACAACCGCTAGCCGTCTCCGAAAACATGAGACTCTTGCAAATGTGGACAATTTTCGCTAGCCTTTCAGAGGTTAGCTTACAAATTCCACCAAGGTATCAAGCAAGCGTCTCTTGGAAGGTGAAGGAAAATTCAAATTGTTTCGATCTTACAAAACTGCTTGGAATCCTTGTTATAAAAATTTACGTAATGTCAATGGAGGCAAGGCATCTGGATAATTTTTTTTTTACCTTCGAAGTAGGGACAAACAAAGCTTATAGATCTGATATTTCATAAAGTCGTTTAATGCAGAAGTTGCTTCCCCCCTCAGGACAGCTACTAAAGAAGTAAGTAACGAGCATGAGTGAAGAATACTAGAAGTTAGTAATGAAGTAAAAATGCATACGTTGTAGCTACGCTCCACTTAGGATCCAATAAGTTCGTCATTCTATTAGATTGTTGAGAACTCTAGTGAGGAACTTCAATGATGTATGAATGTAGGAAAAGTAACATTCTGGCAGGTGGAAACCACCTACAACCACCACCTAGCAAAGAAGAATGTGGAGTGCGTAAGGCCATCTGATGGGTCTAAACGAGAGACAGACATATACGTAGAAGCAAAGTTCTTTTCTAACTTTAAGCAGAGATTAACTGAAAGTGCTAAATGGGCACTCGGGCTTTTGGTAGACAACCAAGTGACTGATGAGGCAATTAAGTGAATCAATACGAAATCTAAATGTGTGAGAATATGTAAAGCGGCAATTAACAGACTCTCTCGGGTAGGTACTGTGGAAAACACTTGTGTACCAGTACACAAGGATTCAGAAGGCAGTGAAAAGGCAGGCGAGTAGACCCACGATGGTGTCTCTGACGAGACTGTCAACACTGTTTAAAGCAGTGAACCACAGAGGCACACTTAAGGTCCTGGAACTCTTCCAACGGAGCACGTACCAATGTACGAATGTATACGACTCCTTATAAAAACCATCATTCGCTTGGTTTGTTGAAGAAAACATTAAGAGTCACACCACAAATTGCAGGAGGATCTCGACCAAACCCTGAGATATCATCTCCACAAGCTAAGTTGAGTGAAATCGGCTGAGTGTAGAGCATACACAAAAGATGACGAAACGCTGCAACACTACCTTTCAGCTAAAGGAGACCTGAAATCTTTTACAATGCTCCCAGATCCTACGCATGGTTAGTAAAAACTAAAACAGTTCATAAAATTAATCGAATTATTCGACAACGCATCCTTGACATACGCGGAGCAGCACAATAAGCCTAGTCAATGTCTTATTTACGGCCGCTTTCGGTCCGGTCCCCAACTTCACGGTTCAATCAATCCAAAATATCGTCATCAAAGCAGTCGTAGAAAGCCACAGAAGATTGCATTCCAATTCTATATTCTTGAATGTCTTTAGCAGCTACCCTTTCTTAGGCTTCTGCATTCATATCTTCTTATTGTGGACCTTAGGAAGTGTTCATCTAAGGGATTAGAGCTTGTGCCTCCAATATAGCATCATATACAGTAGTTATTTTTGCAACCTTCCAGACACTCATCTACACCGTATGCTCATACTCTCCGAGTGAGTCAATACCACCATCGTATACCATATACCACCATCGAACAACTTTCCTTCCGAACTGCATTCTCTTGCCACAATAAAAGATTACTTGATTTTCAAAGGACTGAGTTTCGTAGTGAAGTTTTTAGTTACGACCTCACCTTAACCTGTTGGATACAGTTTAGACATGAGACGACCGACTGAGCCCTTTATAATACTGATGATGCAGTGAGCACTAAGGTAACTCTTGCTGGAGCTGTCACCCTCTCACCACTGGCGCTACGTCTAGTTCCTACTTGCGATGGGTTTCTAAATCCATATACACACACATTTATAAATCCAAGTACGATGCATGGATCCACATTTCTACCTGGCGAACTCAACTACCTAAATGTTGTATTGCGGATATGTTGTACGGTTGTAAAACTCCCGTACTCCGCCAGCAACAACAATTTGCCAAATGATAATGGATAATGGAAATTTTGTGCACTTATGCATGCACTTCCCGGCATATCCCTTCAAAACCGGTCACCATGCTTACATGTGAACGTGTGCGAGTGCGTGTGCGTATGCGTATGTTTGTTCGTTTCGGTGTGCAAGCATGCGTCCTGCCAGTTTCATATTATAAACACAAATTAATTTCATTTCAGTGTAAATGGAACACCAGCGAAAATGTAGATACGATAAGCGAATCTGGATGTAGGAGAGAACCGCAAGAGGTGCGTAGCGTTGTTGCTCACAACGAGGATGCTGGTGCTGCTGGTGCTGGCATTTGCATAAAATATTTGCACAATGCGAGTGATGGTACTGCCGGTTCGTTCGTTGGTTGGTCGCTCGGTCGGATGGTCGCTCGGTCGTATGGTCGGTCGGTCGACAGCATTCCTTTGCTAAATACAACAAAGTGCGGGCGAATGCAGTTTCGGTCGAATTGCTTGGGTGCCTGGGTATGCTTGGTTGGGGTGGAGGCAGTGGAGTGGAGGTGGAAGAGAGATATAACGTTGCTGGGGCACAGTTGCAATTGGCGCTGCTCCAATAAACCAAACTTAAACATCAAGTTTTAGATTAAATTAATGATTCAGCATGTGCAACCACAACTCTGTAGGAAGGCACCCGGGTGTTGTTGTGGTGTAGCGCTCAGAATTTTCAAAGAGGTTGAGTGCAAAATTACTTTTAGATGCGCACACACACTTCACACTTTCTGTGTGTATTGTATTTAAGAGCTAATTTTATGATATACCAAAATTAATTTATAATTAAAGTTTTGAAATTTAGGATTTTATAATATTTTAATAAGGCCGTATTTTTTGTAAGTCAAATAAGTTTTTACGAAAAATAACTTCATGGCATTATGATGATTTCAATGGAGAATATAAAAAAAGTTTCAAAGTTGGGTAGGTTTTGAAACAAAAGTGGTCTTCACATACTTCCTGAGATTATCTCATAATTTAGGAGTAAAAATAGGTTATTTCCTTTCATATATTCATTATGAGAAGAACTAACTTTAGCAAAGCACTTGGCAACGTCTTTCACTTTTTACTTCACTTACTTTCACCAGGACTGGTAATCGGTACGAGCTTCATAAAAAAAATCGCTTTGTAATGAATTTCCTCGGTTTGAAAACTTTCGACGACATGATAATTATTAATTTTTTAGATATAACACATCGCAACCCCTCCGAGGGTATTTATGATATGAAACAAAAGCTCCTCATAAAAAGCCATCAGTCGTCAGAAAAGGGTCAGACGGTAACTGCAAAATGGTACACCGAAGTGTGTTTACCAAAAGTTATAAAAAATTTGTTGTAAAACAGGAAGAAAGGGGATTTGCGGCGCTACTTTTTACTACTTTACCACTCATGAAAAGATCCTTGACCACAGGAAGATTGGATAGTAAATATAATATTATAGTTACCATACAGTCTTTTTAGTATATCAGAGTCTAGGTAGGAGAGACATAAAAAGTAATCCAGTATTGCTCAGTAGCTAAACATTGCACAAAAACAGTTTGGAACCACTTGAAAAAGGCTGGCTATACAAAGAAGCTCAATTTCTGGGTGCAACATGAGTCAACGAGAAGAAATTTGATGAACCGAATTTCCATCTGAAAGGGCGGTGAGTCACACAATCCAAAATTGATGGCCAGGAATATTTTGTATTGTATTTGATAGGATTAGCAAGGGATTATTCACTACGACCTGCTCTTCAACGGCCAAACTTTTAGTTCTGACGTGTCTACAATTGGATCGTCCGAAGGATATAATCACTGATTAGCCAGAAGTTCCGAGAGCTTGATTGGGATGTTCTTATTCCTCTACCTTAGAGTCCGGATCTAGTACCAAGTGATTAGTTTCTGCGAATGATTTGGCTGGTGAAAAATTGGTCTAAAGAGAAGCCTGTGAAAATCGATTGCTCCAATTTCTTTGCAATAAGGACAGGGGTTTCTATGGGAGAGGCATACTGACATTAACTTCAAAATCATCTAGACACTTTCATTGTGTTCGTGCAGACTAACTTCAAAACGCACGCACTTTTTTAAATGTTTGTGCAACAATTTGAATACTCATTCCGCCCCCATTGATTCCTCTGACTCTCTTTGCTTTATCAAAACCTACTTACTGAGAGATTTAAATAATTAAAGGAGATGATGAGTACGTCTGTAGCTGTTTAGTGTAACCGGCAAGTGTAACCTCTACTTTCCGCCTTACGTCTTGGGTTCAGAGCAGTCTGGACTGACCCTGGTTTTCAGTTGCCGGCTTGTTGATTTTTTCGATTATTCTTCGTGCACGCACCAAGGGTCGGTTGGGTGGGAGATGGGAAATGCTGGGTTGTGAAGAAAACCACTTACTTTTTGAAGCTTATTTGAAGAGAGCTTGGGATTGTGACTTGAATTATAGTTTGGTGATCTTCAACAAGAAACAGTTGATTATAATTTTTTCCATAAAAAAAATACTCTTGCTGTTTTGAGTACGAATTCAGCACACAGAAAAGACATTTACAATGAAAAAGTTGATCGTGTGGAATCACTAAATCACAATTTTTCAAATTTTAAATCAAAAAGACTCTTGCAAAAACCCGTCCAATCATCTAATTTTTCGCCATAAATATTTATCTAATAATCGGAAGCAACAAGCAAAATATCAACATAAATATTTCTTGAGATTATGTATATACCTATGTATATGTATACAGCGTTATCCATTTCGTGGTTTCAAAAGTACAGCGCTGTTTTTTGACATCTGTCAAACTTAACTGTCAAACCTGACCGCCCAATATGTGCCATAAAGTGGTCGGAAATTACCTCAAACGGATCGAAGTTTTCTGAAACACGCGAGTCGGTCATTTAAATGACGTAGGGTTTCACATATAATGCTAAGGTTCAAACTTTATAATGAAAAGAGAATTGCCAGAGAAAAAAATAGTTCCAAATGCAGTTTATTTACGTTTATTTTCGAAACCGCAAAATGGATAATCCTATATAAATATTTCTGTGAAGTTTTTAGTAATTTTCTGTACGCGAAATTTATTCATGTACCATGTATGTATATAGCTATATCATACGTGTATGTCACCATCTACTTAAGTCATAATAATTATCTTTACACTCTCTTATATATTTACAATGATTCATTGTTATAAATTCTTTATATCTTTTAGATAAGAAAATGCGCAAATGAGCATCGTCATGAGGATGAGGCAATAGTCACAAAGCGTATGTATAAAGATAAAAATTAATATGATGTTAAGATACTGAAAATAACTGCAATAATATCAATGAAACGGAATTCCAGACAAAAAAACAGGTCGACGTACAAAGATAGGCATGCAGAGGTTGAAATCATAAATTATGAATGATGTTTAGGTATGTAATTATTTGAAATTACTTTAAGAAAAAATGTTATATTTTTGTTTCTTAAGGCAATTTATATAGAATTTAAACAGAAAATAGTAACAGAGACAGTGTTTTTGAGATCACTCCACTCCCCACCACTTTCCTAATTGCTCGAACCTCACACTTTATAATTTAACAGGATTCAACCGCCACAAAATCACCCATATTATATTAATTAGTAGTGAAATTCGAATTTTGAAATCATCAACCTGCCTCCAGTAGTGCACTGGAAATGAAATAAAATTCGAAAAGTAAAATTTTCATATTGTATATTCGGCAAGGCAAATTCACACACGGTAGTAGCAAGAATACAAAAACAAAACACCTTTGTATTTTGTTTGTGTAATTTTAGTTTCGAAAAGTCAAAAACGAAAATCGTTCAATGTATTTTGTTTGTGTAATTTGTTTGAAATGGAAGGAAGAACAAGCAATCATATGATGTGACAACTTCACCTTTTATAAATTCGCCTTGGATATTCGGCGAAAAATAGAATGTTACGACAAGATCAAAATCATATGTTTAATGTCGAAATCGGTTCAATTTTGGCGGTTGACGGAGATTTTAAAATAAATATGCATAATTTTATCTATAAAACAACGTAACATTTTGACAATAAAATTCTAAAGCCTTGCATTAAAATTTTCTAAAATTAATAATAATAATAAATATATATATATATAATTGGCGCTTTGTAACCGCTGAAGCGATTTTCGGCCGAGCTCCTCCTCCAATTTGTGGTTTTGCGTCTTGATTTTTTTCCAACAAATGGAGGGACCTACAGTTTATACTAAGCCGCCTCCGAACGGCTGATGGTTTTTTATGAGGAGCTTTGTTTCATGTCCGAAATACACTCGGAGGGATGGACATTCCCTGCCGAGGGGCGACCGCAATTAGAAAATTTAACTTAATTTTTTATTTAAATTAATTTTCCATAACTTTTGGATGTTGGTGGCACCGGGATATGAACCCGAGTCTTCCGAATGGCAGGACGCAATGCTAACCACTCGGCTACCGCGGCCGCGGTCTTAAATTTGGTCTTAAATTTGGTGGTATTCGGCCCAGTCGACGTTGGTTTGATCAAAACCTTGCACAGTAGCTTGTTTTTTGGTAATTTTTGCACCATTTTTTAATAAAAAAAAGTGGCCAAATATGTGACTGCGATGGCGTTAGTACGTAAAATCAAAAACTAAATTTATATAATTTGTGTTTTCTTCTGTATAAGAAATTTTTCTGATATTTACATACTTAAACATTTTTGAAGTAAAAAAAAAATCTTTTTATTACATATGTAAATATCAAATCCCACTCTTTCGCTCGCCAAAATTTATAACGAGTAAATATTCTTCATTTATTTCTCAGCACTAGCCATACGTCATTTGTCTAATTCAATCGATTATTTCATATGTAATAAATCAATATGAAGACGATAAAAAACCCTAATTAATCATTATATAAGTCAAAATATTAAGCATTTTACTATATTAATGATCTAACAGCTTACAGTTTTGTGTGGGTCATTGCTTCGCTGCGCAAAGTTTTCACGAAGCAGCCGAATAATAATAAATATAGTTTAAAAAAACTAAAAAAACACGCTTTTAAAGAATATTGTACTAAAAAGTTGAAAATAATTTTAAAAATAAACTTAAGACAATAGTATATAAAAAATACTTGTATAATTAAGAGAAAAGCGTGGGGCGCTTTGTACCATAATTTCCATATATCGAGCGCCCCACGCTTTTCTCTTAATTATACAAGTATTTTTTATATACTATTGTCTTAAGTTTATTTCCAAAATTATTTTCAACTTTTTAGTACAATATTCTTTAAAAGCGTGTTTTTTTAGTTTTTTTAAACTATATTTATTTTAAACTTTTTAGTTTAATATTCTTTAAGAGCGTGTTTTTTTTAGATTTTTTAAACTATATTTTTTTTTCTAATTAACTCTATTTTGATTTTTTTCTCTGAATTAATCAGAGAACGTATAATAATTATTAAATAGTATGGATTATTATACGTTCTCTGATTAATTTTGTTAACGTTACGATGTATGCAACGAATCGCATTTCAAATATTTCATATTGGGATCGCGTCACCGCTAAAAAGTTACAAACTGACAGACAGACATACTGACAGACATACTTACAGACATACTGACAGACATACTGACATACAAGTGAAGCTAATATAAAGCGTGTAAAAAGACGAACTAGGCATACCTACGTACGACCTGTCTTTATACCAAATACATACAAATATTTGTCAATCTGTCCTTTTTTCGGTAAAGAGAGTATTATTTATAGTTCGAGCAAATCGAATTTGATTTCAGGAAACAAAAGTATTCCATTTAGGCAAACATCCAAAAATTTTACTAAAACGAACCATGAATATGTATATTTTTTCAAATAGATCCCATAAAAAGATAATTTCAACTAAATCGATCCATAATTACGATTTTTTCAAATAAGACGGGTCCATGGTCAACTTTCCGAAAATTTTTGGCGTGCAAGCCCTTCCAATAACCATAGAAACAATCTGACAATATTTCTACTCGAGAGCAGAGTGTTTAGAGTACTGGAACTATTCGTGAAAATCGTCTTGAAAATTATTATTTGCCTCAATCAAAGGACAGGAAAAGTCACTATTGCATCCAACTGCCATGAACTGGATCTTATTACAAAGTTGTTCGAAATCGGGATAAAAAAGCTTTTCAGGACAATCATTGGTGGTTACCTCAAAATTAATTAGAAAACCGCTTTTTGGGCCAAAGAATAAAAAATACTAACTGCACAATAGCCAATACCACCTGTAGATGAATCCTTAAAAAATACTAAGAAATCTTATTATATACATATTTTTGCCCGAATTAACTACATATGTATATCTAATAATATATTAGCTTTGGTCCGAAGTATATATGTACACGTATGTACCAGAAGGAGAAGAGATAGATCCATTCAAATTTATACCGATATCATTCGAATGACGAGTTGAGTTGGTCTGTCCATCTGTTCTTCTGTTTGAGCGCGAGCTAGTCACTCAGTTTTTGAGATATTTGAACTTAACTTAGTACATAGATGTATTTTACATTTTAAACAATAAAATTGTTGGAAACAACCAAATCAGCCCACTTTAATACATATCCGACAGATTTTTCAGAATTGATATTTTCGGTTTTACAATATGAGGGATTATTTATTTTGATATTCAAAGGAACTATTCCCTTAAAAGATTCAAAGTTTCGTTGCTTGTGCGGTGCGTAGCGCCGTCTCGTTGAAAGTAAACGTTTTCTAGATCAATACCACTAATCATCTAACTGTTGCTCCAGCCTCATTTTCGATATAGTAAGCTCCATTGACCGCGCCGGATAATAAACCGCATCAAACATTTACACGTCTAGGACGGAGTGGCTTTTCGACAATAAGTCTTTGGTTTTCCGAACCCCAGATGCGACAGTTTTGCTTACCATATTGACGAAGCCATCAAGGTGGAAGTGGGCCTTACCCTTCAAGATGATTTTTCGATTGAATTTGTATAGTAAATTTTAATAATTTCAATGCGTTGTTGAAGCGGGTATCGTTCCTTTTCTACTACTGGTGAAGTTTTTATTTGTCTAATGTAAAAAAATCATAGTATTAAAGGTGACATCTACCGGAATAATAAGCAATTCGAAACATTTAGATATAATTGGCAAATTGAAATCGCGGAAGCCGAAAATCGGGTCATATATGGTAAATCCGTCAAAATAGCGTCTAGGGGACATTTGGTATTTTACACATATATATTTATAGGTATATCAATTGGTACTGAAAATGGCTCTAAGCCATTTTCTTTAGATAAGTGTCTTTGGTATTAAACATTGAAATTAGAAGACTGTGCCACATACTAGTCCCAAACAACCAATTTGTTCAGGTATGAAGTTTTTACTAAAAAAAAAATCGTAAAAAACTCATCTGGGAACGTGAGATTTCGTATACAAGACACATATATCGAATTAAACATTGCCACCGAAAATCATCAAGCTCGGAAAACTTCATCATATACATATGTATGCAGCTGCTGTAACCAAAATTTCAGACCATACCTTTTCTGTTATATAGTAATGAAAGGTATAAAGGCTTCGGCATGTACGAAGACAACTTTTCTTTCTTGTTTTATTTTATCCGTATAAATTTATGCTTCGTCGAACATAGTAAAAATATACATTAATATTCATATTTATTTATTTAAGTCAATGATTTTACAAATCTTACAAACTAGATGTACAAATTAATTAAAAACTTAAAACTATATGTGTATACTATGAATAGATCTCGGAAATGGGAAATCAAGATGAAGGCTTCTAGAGATTCCATTAAATACATAGAGTGAGCTATCAATAGGGTCTTAATTACGATAATGGGCTTTAATTACACCTAAATAGGATGTATACTGAGAGCGCAAAGTTCTATGAAGAACATTAAAGCTGATTTGCTCAAACAGCTCTGGAAAGTACACTAAGCCACTGATTCAGTAAGGGATAGATCGCAGAAGTGCAAGAAATTTGAGATTTATTAGCATACGTTGGGAAGTATAGGAAGGTAGGGGATCAAAACGAATAAACCTACGTTGGACGGTTTGAAGTCTGGAGAGGTGCGTAGAATAAATTGAATTCCAAATTAAGCTATCATACTCTAGCTTTCAACGAACCAAAGAACTATATAAAATTTTATGCGTGTAGGGATCTTTGAAATCACCACCATACTACCGTAAAAAATACAAGGTTAAAAGAAGCTTTAGGAATAATGCAGTTGATGTAATTAATACAGGGGGGATTTACCATATAAAACAGTGTCCAAAAAATCATTAACAAAATATATAGCCTATTATATCAATAATATAATAAGTCGGCCTGAGCACATTTGAGATATGTTAAAACATTTTTTAATATTAAGGTCCAAATTATTTCTAATGCTCCAATAAGCTAAATTGTTAAGATCCTCCTGTAAAAGTAAAGCATCTGAAAAACAACAAATGCATTTAATAAGTTTTAATTGTCGTTTGTAAATAGAAGAAATTATAAAGGACCAAGAACGCTATCTTGAGATACCCCAGAATTGGCCTCAAAGGCATAAGATCTCGTATTATCAACATAAGAGAATTCATCAGTGAGATATGATCTAAGCCAAGATAGAAAAGAAGAGTGAAAACCTAGGCACTTTACCTTACGAAATAAAATGCTTTGCGGGTCAATATCAAAGGCTTTGGAAAAATCGGTATACACCACATCAACTTGGTATCCCTTCTTAAAAGATGCAATGCAATAACGAGAAAGACAGGCTATGTTAGTAACAGTAGCTGACAAAACCATGCTGTTGCGAGCTAATAGAGCCTTTAACCGCAAAATATCACTTTCTCGAGAGTATATACGTATATGGTATATGAGCCGCATGGTAAGCCTTCCTTCGTGCGTTCTCTATTTTTGTACATCTAAGCCTTTATGTCTTACGTTGTAAAGTTCAGAGAATTTCATTTAATCAAATTACTTTTTAATCTCGATATCTCTTAAAATAAATATGAGTAGCACAAGCTTTTTTTCCTGCAAAAACATTTCCTGTATTTTATCGTAATTTTCTTTGCTTAAGATTAAAACTGAACGGGATAAAAAGTATAATGACTCATGCTAACACATTTATTCATACATACATACATACATACACATACATACATACACAAATACGCACATCCCAACATTTAATTTTATTTATACCTACTGTAATATTAAAAATTATATGTATGTATGTATATCAAAAATTTTACGTGTGTGTGACCACATAATTGCACGTCTCCCTGAAGCCGCAGGCATTACCGTGTCTTTGTGTACCCAATAAATGAAAGTACTTATAAGCCAACCAACGATTATGACTATTTAGCACATAATTAACCCAAAAATGTAACTTCGTCTTGTTAATTTCAGACGTACCGAGAGTACACAAAAATCAAGAGGAAGAATAAGAGTGGATAAAATTGAAAAGAAAATAAATAAAACGAAAAAAGACGCGCATCTCATTATCACCGGAACGCGAACATACACGTATATACATATGTACGTAGTATATGATCGCCATATATTTACTTAATACATACACGTACAATACATGTATGTTTGTATGTATGTAAAATAATGTTGTGACAGCTTTAAACTCCCCATTGGGTATATGGCCATAATTTGTTGTTGCACATGGCGTTGTTTATGTACATTTAAAAATATCTTGCTCAGCCGCCACATTGTTACCGTGTTGTTGGCGAGTTAAAGTGAATTTTTTGTGTTCATATCGTTAAAATAACCGTCAAAAACTTATGCAAATAGCAGTACATGTATACGTATTTAAATTAAATTGAAAAAAAAAGAATTGAAAATAAAAAAAAACACAACAAACAACAAAAAACATAAATGATCTCGAAATAAAATTTGTTTAAGCCCGAAAAGCACAAAAAAGTGTGGTTTAAAAACAAACAACAACAACTATTCTTTAGTAAGTGGCGAGTATATATATAATATTTAGAGGCTCACGACATTGAGGTTATGTTAAAAGTATTTATGTACCGGTGAACCTGATCAATGGATCCAACCATACTTGAAAGTAGTTGAGAGCGTCATCTCAAGCCTACAGACACATACTTACATACGTGTACATGTCCAAGTTTCATGCATATGTATGTGTTAATGTTTTATTTTTGGTTAACAAAATTTTCGACGTAATCGATTTTTATTTGTCGAAAATATTAAGCACCAATCCAAAGACGCGAAGGCGTGTTGAGTTGAGTTGAAGTGAAACGGAAAGAAACAAAGAAAACGTGATCATGGCTTTGCAGCACACATATGTATGTACATATACGTGTATGTACAACCGTATGCTGCTGTGTGTATGTACCATATGTAGTTAGGTAAGTAATTTGTGTGTATATTTTTTCTTTTATAAATGGTGGTTGCCATATGTGTCCACAATCATTAATAATATTAAAAGACACGCCATTGTGTTGCTACTTTACTGTTAGAAATGTCCAAGAAACTATCATCCGTCCAAGAATATTTTCTATTCGGGAAATATGGAAATAAAAAAAATTTGTGGGAATAAAAAATGAGTATAGCATCCTCGAAACAGCTCTTAGAGATCATTTCAATCAACTCTTGGTAGGCTGGAAAACATTCTTCGGATAAAAGCATGCCCGACAATTTGAATTTAATTATAAAACCGGCGATCCCACAGTTTGCGCCAATTACCGTGAGATAAGCCTCCTCAATATCGCTTATAAGCTCCTATAGAGAGCATTGTGTGAAAGGCTAAAGCCCAATGTTAACCGTGTACCGTTAGACCTGGTAAATCAACCAGTGACCAGATATTCACCGTATGAGCCAAATCTTAGAAAAACCCGTGAAAAGGGGTTTGAAACACACCACCTCTTTCTTGATTTTACATCAGCCTTAGAGATCACGAGAAGGAACTGCTTCTCCGCCGTCTAATCATATACATAAATTTTGTATCCCTGCAATACTTATACGGCTATGTAAACTGATCGGGAAGGACCTCTCCGAGTCGTTCGATCGAGGTTTCAGACAGGGTGATTCCTTATCGTGTGGCTTCTCTAGTTTAATGCTGGAGAAAATATTACGAGCTGCAGAGCTGAATAGAAAAGGTACAATCTTCTATAAGAGTGTACAGCTTGAGGTCGTAGATGACTTCGTCTATCCTGGAACCAGAATAACACCAATAATCATGTTAGCCTTGAAATTCAATGCAAAATCAATCTTGCCAACAGATACCACTTTGGATTGAACAACCAATTGAAAAGTAAAGTCATCTCTCGACGAACGAAAACCAAACTCTAAAAATCACTTATCGTTCCCGTCCTGTTAACGAAGAAACAATAAAGGACCAAGAATGCCTCAGAGGCATAAGATCTCGCATTTTCCAATTCAACAAAGGAGAATCTATCAGAGGGATATGATCTAAGCCAAGGTTGAAAAGAAATGTGAATAACTAGGCACTCAGGCTTTCGCAATAAAATGGTTTTCGGGAGACTATCAAAGGCTTTGGAAAAATCGCTATATACTCGTACCACATCACATGGTATCCTTTCCTAAAAGCTGCAATGCAATAACGAGGGAGACCGGCTGGGCTTGTGACAGTAGAACAACAGTGGCGCTGGCTTACAAAGCCTTTAACAGCAAAAAATAATTTATCCTTTACTACTTTCTCGAGACGTTTTGAACTAGTCGATATTTTGGATATATGCCTATAATGTTTTACATAAATTTTATAGCGGTCTCATCTATGGCATCTAGGCCTTTTCATTTGCTGAAGAAATATTAAGACAAACAACAAAAATTGGGGTGGCTGGGGAGAATTATACTATACAGTTTCTATTAATTTTTCAGAGCTTTTCTAAGTCCAAACGTGGCGTACAAGGTGGAGCTACTTAGGACCAACTTTAACACATTTTCATAGTTTTAATTATTACCGAATTAACAAAAAAAAAAAATCGGTATATAAGAATCTCCCGGTGCGCTTTTGGTAGGGTCATACAATTGAGAACAAGAAGAGGTGCCAACAAAAATAAATCTATTACTCGTCCATCGAATTTCTAATATTTGTCTGCGAACAACTTGTTTTTGTTATAAATTTTATTTGCGTCAGCAAATAAAAGTCACGACTTTCTATTAATAAAGCAAGAAAACGTATTAGCAGTGTTGGAACCTTCACTTTTTACACTCCGTGTTTTTTTTTACTTTTACTTGAGTGTTTTAGTTGTTAGCTGGTGATGTTTGAGCTTGTTAAAAAATATATGTATAATAAACTCATATGCATACATAGTACATAGATACATGTGTACATACCTACAAACGTATTTAAAGAAACTAGCATACCACGGTCAGCATTCCACAGCGCGCATGCTCACACACTCGCATCGCCGCGCATCACAGATATTCAAAGAGGCGGTGTGTCGCTATTAAGTGCGAGGATGCGAACGATTGTGATTGCTGTGCGGCGAATGTGAATGCGAATACACGCGTAGTTTGTGTGCATTTCACAACGAAACGCTGATGCACTAAAGCATTCAAGCACAGAACAGATTGGCAAATATTTACGAATGACAAATAAAACACATTGAAAAGCACTCACGAGTCTATGGCACAACTTCATCAGTCAGATTCATCAGCACTCAATGATCGATAGACTGCATTGGCCTCATCAGCATGCCAGCACCTGCAGCACCGCACCGCACACTCTACCGGCTAACTAACTGAGCGGGCTTGAAGTGGTCGTAATGCAGCGGTGGCCGTTAGGCACAGTCGTCACAGCTGAGGCTTCCCTGCGCGTACAAGCGGTAACTATTGATACCGCTAGCCGCTAAGTTAAGCTTACGCCTTGCCGACGACGGGGTCAAGAGGCGATCGCGTGCTCAGTACACTCGCTAAGTGCCCATCTGCTTGCCTCCTTGAAATTCTCTACATATCTTAGATGTTTTAGTAGCTTTTTACACTTCATATTTACCCACTCTGCCTAGTGTTTAGCTGCTGATGCTCGCAGCTTCATTTTTTATTTGCAACAGCAGCAGCTGCTAATTGAAATAGTGTCGCAAGTTCGGCATGCTGGAGATCAAGTAAACAACAGGCTTGGTAGGCTTGGTAGCTAGTGCATTTCGAGGTAATAGAAATCACTTCACACATATGTACGTATGTATGGTATATATCAGTTTATTGAATATAAACAATACAATTTTATTATTAACTTGTTACGCGATTGATCTGTAAATGCCTAAACAATATTTCCACTAATTGCACGCTTTGATAGTTTAAAACTCGGCTTATTGGAGCCTTGACTCAATGTATGTATATACAATAGTTCACGTAATGGTGAAAAAGTTAGGAATTTACAAAAAATATACCGTCAAAATGGCGACCGACAAAAAGAAAATTCGTACGAAATAACTCGAGTACGTACTGCTGCTGTAGCTCAAAGACACAGGTATTAAACAATTCGTACGCACTTCCAGGCGGAATATTTTGCAAAAAGAACTCGGTACGAAGTCTTATAAACTCGTATCGGTCCAATAACTGAAGCTTCTTAACCGCACGTTGCGACTTGGCTTCGCTCAGTAGGCTTGGCAGACGCTGAGTTTTTTACAGAAAACATTTGTGTTCCTTTCACTTCGGCGGCTACAGTAACAAGCCAAATTGCAGCACTTTTGGTTCTGAAAACCCATAAGTATCCGCGAAGAAGCTTATGTGTCCCCAACGAGTAAGTGTTGGATGAGGCATGTGAACCAGCGACGCCGTTGGTTAATTTTTCTTAGAAAACACGGTCGGGGCTGATCGTATTCTCTCCGTCGATCGTTAACGTGCCACGCTCAGAGGTTATTTGTTTACAAATATTGAAGAGAATGAGGAACACACAACCGAAAATAAAGGGTTTTCCAATAGGGATGATATGATTTCTAAGTGTCGTTTTTGGCCATTTTTAATATGTCATGATCTGTATTTTTTTTCCATTGCATTCAGTAATGTTTACAATTTCATCATGGGAAGATATACGCAAGAACAACGTTAACAAACAACAACAACAACAACAACAGCAACAACGATGACATCAAAAACAACAACAACGATGACAACAACAACAACGATATATTAATAATAATAATAATAATAATAATAATAATAATAATAATAATAATCACAACAACAACAACAACAACAGCAGCAACAGCAGCAGCAGCAACAACAACAACAACGATAATAATAATAATAATAATAATAATAATAATAATAATAATAATAATAATAATAATAATAATAATAATAATAATAATAATAATAATAATAATAATAATAATAATAATAATAATAATAATAATAATAATAATAATAATAATCACAACAACAACAACAACAACAACAACAACAGCAAAACAACAACGATAATAACAATAATAATAATAATAATCACAACAACAACAAAAACAACAACAGCAACAGTAACTTGAAAACAATAACGATTTTTTTAGTAAAATCATCTTCAGTTTGGTGTGGTTTTTGATCTGGTGGAATTATCGGTCAGTACTTCTTTCGAAATGAAGCTAGTAGCACCGTTACTGTCAATAAAGAGCGGTATAGATCGATCAAAACTAACTTTTTTTGGCCACAATTGGAAGAAGTTGATCTTAATAACAATTGGTCCCAACAAGACGGGGCTATGTACATACCACACAGCACGTGCGACAACCGAATTATTGCTAGAAAGGTTTGGAGGTTCGATTATTTCAAGAAATTGTGACATTGGGTGCGTTCAGCGAACTGAGCACTCAGTAAACCTGTTGGGTTGTCAAATGGGTTTTCAAAGAAAGGAATACCTTGTATGCCGATGACCAGTTTGCGGAACATTTTAGGATGAATAGAAAAATATTTGAAGTAAGACATAATTGTGTGTTAGTTGAAATTTGCCGGTTTTTTCTATAAAGAAAACACTTAATTTTCAGAGGAATCTCAAAATTTTTTATTCAAAGTATTGACCTTTGGTTTCTACACGTTTCGCCCATCTCTCAGGCAAATTATGGATACCATTCCAAAAAAACTTTTTCTCTTTCGAAGCAAATCATTCAACGAGCCATTTTTCGACTTCTTCAAAATTAGCGAAGCACTGCTCTGCAAGGGAGTGTCCCATCGATGTGAAAAGGTGATAGTCGGACGGGGCGAGGTCTGGAGAGTACGGCGGATGCGATAATATTTCCCAATTAAGTGTTTTTAATGTGTCTTTCACCAGTTTAGCGGTATGAGACGGCGCGTTGTCATGTTGCAAGATAACTTTGCCATGTCTTCGGGCCCATTCCGACCGTTTTTCGATCAACACATGATTCAAATTGATCATTTGTTGTCGGTAGCGATCCGTGTTCACCGTTTCACCAGGTTTTAACAACTCGTAGTACACCACACCACATTGGTCCCACCAAACACAGAGCGTTGTCTTACGGCCAAAGCGATTTGGCTTTGCAGTCGATGGGCAAGCTTCACCAGGGGAAAGCCATGATTTTTTTTGCTTCGGGTTCTCAAAATAAATCCATTTTTCGTCCCCCGTGACAATTCGATGCAGAAAAGATTTCCTTTCGAATCGTTGAAGCAGCATTTCACAAACGGTTTTTCGATTTTCCATTTGTCTAGCGTTCAGCTGATGTGGCACCCATTTTCCATACTTCTGGATCTTTCCCATGGCTTTTAAACGTTGGCAAATTGCCCCTCGAGTCACACGTAGTGTTTCTGCCAATTTTTGTTGCGATTGGGTTGGATCAACATCCAATAAAGCCCGCAACTCCTCGTCTTCGAACTTTTTCGCTGCACCAGGATGTTCATTGTCTGTTCAACAAACACACCTGGTAATTTTAAATTGCAGAGAAATCATCTCTGGAGTTCCCCAGGACTCTATTTTAGGCACAATACTTTTCAGTTTATTTATTGATGACATTGTTCACTGCTGCAAAAATTCTTATATCCATCTCTTGTATATGCCGATTTACCTCTCATGTCCCACTGGTTTTGGTGAAGATTTAATAGCTAGATTGAATGAGGATCTAACAAGAATTGAGGAATGATCTAACATAAATGGTCTCTGCCTAATTGCTAAGAAAACGATAGGTACTTCCTATTAAAAATAATTATTTTGATCTCAGTAATCTGTCACCAATTGTTTTGAACGGGGTTGAACAAAATTTTCAATATATTGCAAAAAAATCTTGGCTTCATTCATAATTAATGCCCGTCTAAATTATGAGGATCACATAAACCATTGCATAATAAAAATATATTCGACATAACGAAATTTATCTCATACTTTAACTAGTTCAATCTCTGATCTCTATTGTGAAGTCGTATGTGGTATTTTAAGCTACGATTCCAGAAACATATTGAATTCAGCTTTAAATGACGTTACTGCAAAAAAGGTTTGACCACATCTCTTTGTGTACCACAAACATTCTCGGGTTCTCCCTTGATAATTATTTGAAGGTTCGTAATTTAATATATATGTTTAAAATTATTATAAACCGTCAACCAGGATAAATAAATTGAAATTGAAATTGAAATTGAACTCGGCCTGATTGAGATGGGTAACAATTTGTTTGGTTTTACCTTGCCAATCAAGTCCGCCGGTTTTGTAACCGAACGAGGGATAGTCTCGTCTGTGGAGTCATTTCCTGAAGAGACCTGTGACAGTCCAGTACGATTCTAGAATTTGTCGCTATTCAGCGCAGATCTTTAATAGCTGCTTGACTATCACTGAAGATGAATATATTTCTTCTTGTGCATTCGTTTCCAATGTGTTTAATCTCTTTCACAATAGCAGAAATTTCTGCCTGGAACATGATGGAATAATCTAATAGCTTGACTGAAAAATTTCTTGAGAAAAGATATCTTTCCACTCTGCCAACAAGTTTTGAACTATCTGTGTAAACTTCAATGCTCCCGGGCGAGGCATCGTATTTATTTATTTATAAAACTAATTTTTTTTATACGACTGATTTCAGAGGAATCTCCAAGGACTTATGATTGTCACCGCAAGGACCATTTTTGGAACTGGGTTAACACAGACAGCTGTAACTTCGGAAATAAATTTTATTTTTTTTTTAATTTTCGTGACTTCAAGTCAAAACATTGTTTAATAATACCATATCACTACTTTTGTAAAATAAAATTATTTAATAGCAAAAAAAAAAATACTGAAAATTCTCATTTTTTTGTGCCTCTGACTACCCCTAACCCCTTAAAGGCAATAACAGCACTTCTTTTTGCACTTCTCTTTGCACTTTTTTAACACTTTTTCAGAGAGAGAACGAGAAAGGGATCAGAGGGATCAGAGGGATCAGAGGGATCAGAGGGATCCCTTTCCCTATCGAATACGAATATCCATATTTCTTTTCAATTCGTCTAAGGAGGGAGGGCAGAGGGAGCTACACTAAAAAGAAATATTTACTGTTGGCGCTAGTTAATTAAAAAGAAAAAAAAAAAATTAAAATAATAACAATAATAACATTGTAACAAGTAACATCCATAAAATTTTGGGGTCATAAAAATTTTACTATAAATAAAAACTAATTTCGCTCTCAGCCAAAGCTGAAGGGAATACGGCAGACGTTGAGCCCCACGCGTTGGCAACTTAAAATCATAAAAATCATAAAAATCATGCAAACTTCATTCTTCATCAGAGGAAACTTGCTTTCAATATATTTGAGTTGGAAATCAAAATTTAGCTAAAAACAAAAGCTGGAACTACTGGCGCCAACAACACAATAACAACAGCAACATTAACTACAAACAATATAATATTCTGGAACAATATAAAAGGAAATAAATAAAATGTAGCGAAATAAAATCGCCGCTGCAGGCAATACAATATACGTATGTATGAGTATGATAAAAGAAGCGAATTGAAATGAAGCAAATTGAACAAAAACAATAACAACTATAGCGAATGCAATTTAATAAAATCCGTGCAATTTAAGCATGAAAATGAAATGAACTACATGCGCTATATAAACAAATGCACGCGCAGGCACACACACATACACACACACACACCAACTGGTACACATACACTCTAGCAAACGGGCACGTACTCACTGCCAAACTACTCGACTCGTCCGTCCAAGTAACACACTTTCAAACACGTTTATATGCGAAGCGAAAGAATAAATAAAAAACAATAAAAAGCTCACTCACCCTACATCCATACATACATGCATACAAACAGAGATACAACGTTGTGTTGTGTACACAAAGGATATGCTTGGCGGCGTCGCCATCATCATTGTCCGTCGTACAACGTCTGACGCCGCCTCCATATCCTTACAAGCACGCGCTTTGGCATCTTCGGAGTTCAGTATGGCGTGCGTCCATACGCATGGAATGGCAGGTGGGAGTAGACTTGTGAGAAAAATTTGCTACTTTTAATATACGAACATACATATGGCAGTTTGAATATTGAAATTCTACTTAATATTTGCTAGGTGGTGCAGCAAAATTTAAAGTAACAAATGGAGTTTCATTAGACAGACAACTGTTGAGATAAATTTCTTTTAGAACTAAATTTTTAAAGTCCAGAGAGTCTAGTTTTAGAAAATATGAATTTCGCTTTTCTGATGTCGAGTCGATGTTCATTTCTCTGACCCACACTTTTCATGTCACACAAATCTTATCTATGGTTGCTTGATTCTGCGAGGATACAAATAGCTTAGGTGAGCACGTTATGTTCCCATTACTCGAGCTTCGATAAGATTTCTTGAAAAAAATTCGGTATAGTAGCATGGGGATCTGGCATGCGGGCATAAATAACCAATTGAAAGTTCCACCTTTTAAGACTGAAATTTAAAATACAAGTACATCACTTACTCATCCAATAATCGTTCTATTTGACCTATGTCATAACGCTGTCAGTTGCTACTTTTCGGGTTCTAGCAGATAAATTTCAGAGAAACATATCAAAACTGCATACGGGTTGATTACTCTTGGATCAAGGGCTCTTTAACAAAATGTTTCCCAACTGCTGATATAAGAAAAAAGTCCTCTCAACTTACTCGAGGTTAACTCGCCAATACGTTCTATCGCGTAGCCCCACAAAAGAGCTCAATGGCGAGATTAAGTGATCGAGAAATTTCTATCGAAATAAAGCCATATTCGCTCTTGTTGTGTGGTATGTGGTACCATCTTGTTGAAACCACATATTGACCAAACCGTGTTTCCAATTACCGGCCAAAAAAGTGGGCTATCACATGACCATAACACTCCGAATTGAGAAGTAAGATCCAATCACACCTCCAGAACAAAGAGCGCAACAGAAAGTACGTTTTTTTGGTTGCCACGAATGAGACATGTGTCTGGTCGCTGACGAAAATTTTGTTCGAAAAGTCGCCGTCCACTGCTTGTTGTTCAGCACAGTCTCTTAAATTTTACCAATTGCTCACCATTTTTGAAGTAGATTTTTTAATTTTTAACTAAAACAAAACATGTTTGGTTTGGCTGTTAAGTTTGATAGATAAACGGATAACTCTATACTCTTGAAATTTGTACTGTCGTCTATTGTTTCCTCGTCTAAGGACGCTTTGATTGGACGACTGATTTAAGCCTGAGTCGAAATCTGAGTTAACGCAACGGTATAATCAAAGCACACCAGCTCAAAAGAGCAACGTTATGATGCTTATTATGCAAAGCTGCACAGGAAAACCTTAGTTCGGTCTTCCTGCAGCCCAAACCTGGTTTAAAGTAACTTATATATGAAGAGAGCTAAAGGGAAGCAAATTTATGGACGACAATGAGGCCGAAGCTTTGGTTTTGCTTCATTTTGAGGCGAAAGATATTTAAATATTTAGCAACGGTCTAATAAATGTATTCAGTTTAAAGGAAATCACAAATTACAACCCTTCCTCTCCAAGCGTCGACTTTTGCTTCATCCCTCATATAGAAAGAAGTCTTCTTTCTGCGTATCTCAGATTTCCTACTGGGTGTACATATTCTTTGAAGGTTTTTTGGTATATTCGAAGAGTTTGCTTGTGTGCTCTACTGAGTGAGCTTGAGGGTGGATATATGTATGTACAAATACTCGTACGTACGGACGGATGCAGTTAAAGGCAAATGCACGGACAGACGGTCACTTTAGTGTTTTCCGACAACATTCTGTCCAGCAGTTACATACATACCATACATACAAGTAAATAAATATGTAAGCATGTATGCACGTAAGTGAGTATGTACAACATTGCTGCTGGTTGTTTACACAACAACAACCTTAATTTGGCAATACCCGCTTTCAATTATCTTATAAATATGAAAATATCCCCACGTTCGGAGAAATGTAAGTAAAAAATAAAAAAAAAGTGTGGAAAAAATATGCAAACGTTTTGAGGTGAGTGTGTGTGTGCTGAAAGAAGTAGAGACGCACAGGAAGCAATACAAATTTTATTAAAAGACAATAACACCAGAGGAGCAGAAGGGTATGAAGAAGTAAACTCATAAGTGAATGATGGATAAATGTATTAAAAGTGAAGGAAAAAAGTAGCAACAAAAAAGGACAAGCCAACTGCGCTGTGTACACTTCAGATCAATCAAAATCAATTCTTTCGGGCTAAAGAAAAAAACCATTGCTGATGGATAAAGTGGTTATCTTTACTAAAAACGTGCACACACGTACACAAAATTACATACATTCATACAAACATATCCATATGGAAATATATATATTTTTTATTAATTCATAACTTATTAATGAGATATTTAAGTGTCTTCTTCGATTCGAACCTGTATACTTCAATTAAAGAAAGATCAAACCAGATTTGTTCTCTTTACAGTGGAGTCTGAGAGATCCCTGGATGGAGACTCGTTTTTCTGGAAACACTACTGGGGTCGACAACTTTTGCTGTGCAAACCCCAATTGAAAATCTTGCCCTATTTGATGCTGGTAAACACCTTGAGCTAAAAATTTCAAAGCAGCTGCTCTTAGGATTGGGGATATTGCGACACAACGATGAGGAGCTTTTAATTTCGGCTCAATACTATTTAAAACATATAAAAACGCTGTTTTATTGAGTTTTTAATACAACTTATCTTACATTTAATCGTTCAGACTCAAAATGTCTTCGCTGAATTTAAATTTAATTTTTAAATAATTTTAAACTAAAAATATTAGGTCAAAAAATGGTTTCTTTGCGAACGGATCGGTTCCTGGTCTACTTTCTTGAAAATTCTTTGTTTAATAAATTTCATGTCAGTATGAATAATTTTTTGGGCTTTGTGTCGATCCTTTGTTTAAGAGAAAGACTTTTATAAATGTACATATGTACGTATTAGAAGACGCCAGACACCACAGAAGTAATGGAATGATTTACTAGCACGGAGCACGTTGGCATTTCATCTTTACCATTCGCTAGAGTACAAGAACAGACAGGTCCTTCTCTACTTGGTCTTTCCAACGGAGTGGAGGTCTTCCCCTTCCTCTGCTTACACCGGCGGGTACTGCAGCGAACTATAAGTTGATTCCCAAACTATTTTACCTGGATTTAAATTTTAACAGTCTGCAACAAAAGCAGTGGGGTAAGGTGAATTTAATTTTGCTTACAACAGAGGGGTCGAATTTGGTCGAATCATTTCAAGTTAATAGAGTTACGATGTTTCAGTTTTCACAGCCAAAGCTGCTCGCGACGTGTAGAAAAGGCACGTAAACCTAGCTTATTTACGAACAGACCTTTAGAAGAGAGGGGCTAAAAATACAATTTTCTTAATATGAACAAAAAAAAGATTTCCAGTCTGCTTTAATTTTTTTTTTTTACAAATTTTTCCATCTACAAAAAACAAGATATATAGAACCATCATAGACGCTGATCAAAACTAGTTTCCAACTTTCTTGTATGTACATCAAATGATATATTAACTTTGGCCTGAAGTATGTGAGTACCAGAAGGAGAATAGTTAGACCCATCAGAATATGTACCGTTAAGATATGGTCTCTAAGATTTGAGATATCGGAAAACATTATTATATAACCCTTTCTAACCACTTTTTCATATATGAGAATTAAAATTTAATCCCACAATTTAATACCATAAATTTGATATGGTCAGGAAAGGTACGTATTGTATAACTTACTCTCAAAGGCCTTCGGAGATCTCAGTCAAATCAGTCTAGCATAGTCTAGCATATACATATGTACATATGAATGTATGCACCTATGTATTTCAATAGTTAATCATAACTTGAGTTGCCCTAACTTACAAGTCTAACCGGTGCACAATGGGGTAAAATGTGTCGATTTTGGAGATTAATTCAAAAATCAATTTTTAAGGTACAAGTAAATTTTTGATACCAAACGAAAGTAGATAAAATCCTCCATCACTAGCCAGAACTGTATAGTTTTCTTGCAATATTCTCTGAAAATTGCAAATTTATTTCTTTTTGTGTGCATACAGTGAAATATGTGATTTTTAGAAATTTTTCGAAATTATTTATTTTTTTAACTTGGAAAATCTAACAGTGGAGCCTTCTTGTGCAGGTAATTTAGTAAATTTAAAGTGATTCCATTTATTTGTTACGTGTCTCTAAATATTTTAATTTTTTCTTTGCGCGAAAGCCTTAAAATATGTGGGTTTCGACCTTGTATGCAGACATAAAGTTGTGAGTTAAGCGGGGTAAAATAAAATTTGAACCTTAAATAAATAAAAATTGTTGAAAACCGATATTCACCATATATTCATTTTTTTATGATTGTAAAAAAAATTTATTCAAATAACTAATTGCATTATTTTTTTACATCTTTATGATTAATTAACTAAAACAAATACCTTTTCCATAATTAATCTCCATTTTGAGCACCATTTACCCCACTGTGCGGCGCCAGTACTTGGTTTTCTGCCTTAAGAAATGCCCTTAAACATTAGTGAAATTCATAAAAGAAATTTTTTTTCTTTTATTTTGAATTCAATTTTACTACACTCACTTTCGTTATTAAAATATAGCAACAGAATTAGGTAAACACTCAAATAAGTTCAAATTGCAGATATTATATATGTAATTTATATTTATTATGTCTTATATTGTGTATGAATATAAAATATATCAAAATGTTTTGAAGAATTTGATAAAAATGTAATCAAAAGCAAAATAATTTCGTACGAGTATTTATTTAATAATATCAATTTCATAACTTTAAAAGAATTTCAATATATTTTAAATTAATTTCGTAGCATACAAAAATACATAAGTAAAATACAGAAACGTAGACTCACCAGAGTTGCCACTTAAGAGGAAAAATGAAGCTGGTAAAGGGGGAAAAGAAAATATTAATTATTATTAAATTTTTAATAATTTTAGAAAATTTCATTTCACTTTTTAATATTAAAATTTCATTATAAAATTTTGGTGTGTATGTACATAAAATCTATATACGAGTGCATTTACATATACATATATAAGTGAAACATTCGTTTGTAAAAACCCGCAAATCAGGAAAAGTTTCCGACCGATTGAATTGAAATTTTGTCAGTGTGTTTTTCGGAAAATGGACCAGAAACCAACCTACTTGAAAAAATCTTATTTATGATTCAATTTATAAAAAATTTGGTACATAAATGGATTTTAGTTTATATAACATTACGAACATTTCCGAAAAAATCGTATTTGCGGTTCGATAATACCACAAATTTAAGATCTCTATAAAAATCTTATGAGCATCAAGAAAAAATTGCTTTCTCAAGGCCTCCAGACCATTAAGTTCTGAATATGTCGTAAGCCACGATAGGAGCTGCAAGGAAAAAATCAAGAGCTTTATTGGCTCTTACGAAAGTGCTAATTCTTTTCCTAGCAGCTACTTATGTTGCCTAGAACATATCCAGAAGATAGTGCAATCTCTAATCAATTTTTTCTAAAATTGTATTATCTATTATTAATTATACTTGTAATGTTGAAGTATGTTCTTGGTACAACATGACCTGAAATGCTAAGTCCGATACCTTGGTTCCGCCGATTTACTATGTTTATCGTTTTTCTGTTAAGATTCTAGCAACACTATTTTTTAAACCACCAATTTGAAAGCAAAATTCTTTATATTTAAACAGAAAAAAGTAGCAAGCACAATCTATAAATGGCAACACTAGTTTTGTCAACAGGCGTACAGTGAAAAAATACATACATATAAATAGTTCAGAGACATACGAGGGGATTAACAAAAGTTCGGTCAGCTGGTGACTTTCCATTTGTTTTCGTTAAATCTAAAAATACCGAATCCTTCGAAATTACTTTATTAGTCTTCCTTTGAAAGTTTAGAAAGATCGGCTAAAATGGAGACGAGAAAAGGCAAGGTAGCCGAGCATAGGTCAGAGGAAATTTCACCACCAACGCAAGCCGAAATTCGCCATGTGATTCACTTCGGGTTTCGGCGTAATTAACAGCCAATACAAATATTCAGTGAATGCCAAGTTGCATATGGAACTATTGCACCGTCTTTAAAGACTTTTGCCAAGTGGTTCCGAAGATTCCATACGGGTCGTTATACCGTAGAGAACGCGTCTCAAGAAGGTCCACAAAAATCTTTCACTGATGACGTCACTGCAGCTCTGGTGAAGTCCAAAATTGATTGACACAAAAAATTATTGCTAATGGATTGATCTTGAATGCCATGGCTGTATAGCGAATATTAAGTAATCATCTAGGATACACGATGAAATCTGCTCGATGGTTACCACGAACATTAAATGAGGCCCAAAAAGAGGCTCGAGTGCATTTTGCTCAATTCTTCCTTACCAAATTCGAAAATGGTCAGTCTAGCAACTTTAGTTGGTTCTATAAGTACGATCCCGAAACCAAACAGCAGACCATGATAAGGAGCCCAACAAAAGCAAACTCAACCGTAAAATCTAAGCAACAAAAATCAGCAGTCCGATTGCTGAAATAACGAATAATATCATTACGATCTCTGGGATCGAAGAAATACCTTCAGCACCATATTATCCATATATAGCTCCTTGTGATATCTGGTCACTCCTAAAAATTAAAAACAAATTTGAAAGGAAAGGTCTTTAATAGCAACGAGGAGATAATTAATGCGGTTAATGCTGAACTTGATGAGCTTAAAAAGCAAGATTTTGAAGACTGTTTTCAGAAGTGGATCTATAAGCTTAAGCAATGCATCGAAATCAACGGTGTTTATATAGAGAAGATAAAAAAGGACAAAGATTGCGAATAATAAAAAAATATTTTTTGTTTCTGATATACCGAACTTTTGTTAATCCCCTCGTATATATATGTGCATATACTATCTGCCTGTTGATGGACAAAAACCTTTGCAAGTTTCATGGAAAATTTTATGAAAGCTATATATGTGCATATGTATGTAGATACATAAAAAATTATGCATGCATTCAAAGGATTTTCTGGCATTTATTGTACCCACGCATATACCATACATATACATCCATATATACACACAAACGTATGATTATTATTAAAGTATAATATCAACCTTTTTCTACAAATATAGAAATATGAGAAAATAAAATAAAATGTTCAAAATCAAAGTAGCATAACGGACAAAAGGATATTATAAGAGATTTAGAATTTGTTTGCCAACGGATGATGTATGATTGTCATCGAGAAGAGCTTAAATTTATGATGGATTTGTGCATAGCAATTTGCCAGTAAAATCCTCTACGTATTGTCAACACACACGTAGGCATATAAACACATAACTATACATACACGAACTCGTACATAAATGCATACATACGTACTTATATACGGGGAGTTTAAGAGTATTAGCGTATGAATGTACGAAGAACTTGTTTGAAATTGAAAATTTAAAGAAAGGATTCTGAAGAGGATATCCAAAAATACAAGTGTGGACAAGTGGCGGACTTTTAATGTGTGCGATAATAATATTCTAATTCTAATGCAAAAATTACAACCTCTTAAATGTATGCACAATGTTTGATGAGTTTGATGTCTGATGAGTAGCCCGTATGGTTTTCAAAATAAAAAATAAATAAACTTAAATGAAAAAAGGGAACGAATTGTCTCAGAGAGGATTTTTTCATATAAATAACTCTTATTGCTGCAGAAGCTGTATAGATGAGGTCAACTTTTCTTTCTGAATTGGCCTTTTAAGATAGCTAACTTCAAGGTAATGAATAATGATTCATTTAAGAACCGAACTGGGTGGATAGTGAAGTCTTGTGACAGTGACATTCAAACCTCTTCCACACGAACTCTTTTTAAATATTGCTTGGTTGAAAAGAGTAGGTTGAACACCTATATGCGGACGGCCGCAATTAGCCAAGGCAAAAAAAAAAAAATACATTCAATTGTTAAAAATTTCTTTCTGACTGTCCACCAGTAATAAATATTGGGGATATATCCGCTGGTGATAATTAATCTGTCTTGGTAGATTAAAATACAAACAGTCTTGAGACCGCAAGGAACATACGTCCCAAGTCCCAAGTTTCATCAAGATAAATTATCTGATTATCTGATGTTATCAGGCCTGACTGATGGACAGCAAACAAGGAACCTCATTTCTGAAATATCAGTTACATGGGACTTGCAAGGAAATTAATAAAAGAGTAAAAGTAATTGACTTCCTTCACACGGGAGTGCTTATAAAAGGGTTTTTTTGTATATAGTTCTAGCAGCTCATGATTAACACTTCAGAGAACTCCGCATATCCTTTAGAAATTTCAGCCCACCACCACAGGTGGAGCCAAAATGCCTTAGAAGACCCTCCAATTGCCTGGGCATAGAGTATGGAACCAACCAAATAACAAAATTCCCTAAAAGATGCAATAACCGAACTCAAAAAAAGTTCTCAACACGATTTGGGATCGCTCCAACTTTTTAAAGAGCCACTTTTTTGTGGGTGTTCCGCACCCGAAATATGGGTAGCTGAGCAAAGTGGAGTTAAAACCAATACCAGGTGTACTTAATTAATGAAATATCCCTGATTTACGACATCTTCTCAATCAGAGGAGCACGAAAAAAGGTTAATTAAGCTTACGCTAGTTGGCTGCTATGTCGTACGTAGGCCTGTTGGTCCTTTGTAGTGGCAGATGAAGGTTTAATTTCATTAAAGCTATTGTAATCGTAATATAGGTCATTACCGCTTTTGCTGAGAGAGAGAGAGAGAGAAGCTTCTTTTAGTGCTCTGATGCTCCGAGATACCTGAGGGCTATTCTTTGTAAAGCTGGTCAAAAACAGAGGAGATGCATGTGGGTGGGTTGTACCCTGATAGCCTACAATAATTCTGTAGTCGCTTGGGGATCGATTTTCGTGCTCTCTCATCAACTCTTTCTGTCTTATTTGCAATTTCCCTACTTCTGATCACATTTTCCGATGTAACACGTTGCATTATAATTTTCTGAGAGTTAATGTAGAGAGGGTTACAGGCTTAAGCGACCACTGAACGGTGGTGAATTTTTTCGTGGAAATTTTTTCATATCATAAATGCTTTTGGAAGGCCTCGCATTCCTTAAGGATCGCATTTAGAATAAAATATTTCTATAATTTGTAGTGCTGATCCTGACCAGAATTTTAAACCCATGCATATTCGTGTAGTAGCATACACTCCTTCCTCTTCGGCTACAGCGGTAGACAAAAATGTTTATGAATTATAAACAATATTAAAATAAGTAATAGATATAATTCGCTAATTCCTGCATAAATTTGGGAAATAAAGCTAAACGTCACCTGCAGGGCTAAAAATACCTAATAATAAATGCACACGCACATACATACGTACACATATAAAATTAATACCTCATCACAGTCTGCTCAACACTTCAGCTATGTACATGTACATGTGTGTAGGTAAACTCAACTAAATTAAATTTTTACTTATTTTTTTAATTTTTCTAAAAATACACATACATATATACTCGTACATATAGTACATATTTATTTAAAATATTTTTGCGACACCATTGCCGATGTTAGGTCAAATCATATTTGATTTGTTTATTTTTATTTTTTGGCCAACATTTTTTTTTTTTTTTTTTTGTAAATATGTATTATTTTCATTTATTTATTTTTTCGGCTTTTTATTTTGCTATTTTGTTGATACTTTTATTTTGGAGTCAACACTTTGGCTTTCACCAGTATATGCGAATGGTAAATATTTGAAAAGGATTTTGTTTATTTATTGTTTGCGCGCGCACACCTAGCGTTAGCGGTGTTAGTTGGTGTTAGCTTTTTAATTATAAAATATTAAACTATGCATATAAACAATAATAATAATAATAGCAAAAACAAAATATGTTATATGGCAAACAGAATGGATATATATTTACACATACATATATGGTATTATATACATACATATATATGTGTGTATGCACAAACAAATAAACAACTAAACAGGTAAACACAACGACGAGCCACTTCCCGCCCAATATATCATTTGCATTTATTCACATTGTTGTTGTTGTTGTTGCTATTGCTATTTCTACTCGGCAAGCGTTGGCGAATCGCAGCAGAGTGGCATATGGCCGGCAACAACAACATTTTCACACCTGCCTGCGCTCAGCACAAAGCTTGACGCTCAACGCCCAACGCCCAAAGCCCCACGCCTTTTGCCATTCCAGTTGACTGAAGCTATTTGCTGTTGTTGATTCTGTTGCAAGTGCACCAACGGCGAAGAGCATTAAATTTTTAGAGAGAATTTTTGGCTTTAAATAAGTAGAAGGTGAAACAGCCAAGGAAAGGCACAAAGACAAAGCTGGACAGTAACTTTTTTATCCTGCCTGGGGTGGATAAATATCAAGAGTGCTACTAGCGTACTACCATGCGGAGGGTCAAGAGTTCGACCCTGACTTCGCCGACATCCAAAAAAATTTAGAAAATTTATTTCAATTAATTAATTTTTCTAATTGCCATCGGCCATGGAAAGACTCCTCATAAAAAACTTTCAGCAGTTCGACTTCGAATATATTGTGTGCCCCTTATTTCTTTGAAGAACATCAAGACGCACCCCACATGTTGAAGGATGAGCTGAGAACAGCAATCATCCTGCACATTCCATATCGCCGCGTGAGAGATGAACCAATAACGTGCTTTTGGGCTGTTGTACAATGAAAAATCTAAATAAGCCTCGGATGAGAGGTTCCCCTTTTAATGATGACCCCCGCAAATGTTTTAAGGATTACAATTTTAGGGCATGCACCTGGAATGTTCTATCCCTTAATTGGGAAGGTACCCAAGGTCAACTAGTTGGTGTCCTCATAAAGTTAAAGGCTGACACATGTATGTCCAAGAAATGCGTTGGACAAGACAAGGACGGAAGAAGGTGGCTCCTTGTGAAATTTACTACAGCGGCCATACAAAGGAGCGCAAATTTGGTGTCGGATTCGTGGTGGGAGAGAGACTCCGTCGCCGAGTACTGGCACTCACTTCGGTGGATGAACGCCTCGCCCCAATCCGCATCAAAACAAAATTCTTTAACACCACACTAATTTGCGCCCACGCCCGACGGAAGAGAAGGACGATTTGACCAAAGGTGCCTTTTACGAGCTCCCCGAACACACTTACGAGCACCGAGCGCTGCCCCCGACACGATGTCAAAATAGTGCTTGACGACTTCATCGCTAGGGTGGGCAGGGAAGGAATTTTTGGGACAACAGTCCGAAAATTCAGCCTCCACGACGAGGCATCCCCGGATGGGTTGAAGCTGATCGATTTCGCCGGGACCCGAAATACGGTTGTCTGTAGCACAAGATTCAAGCACAAGACAATTCACCAAGCTACTTGGCTGTCTCCAGATCGAAAAACTTTCAACCAGATCGATCATGTTGATAGACGGAAGACATGTATACAGTGTTTTAGATGTGCGTGCGTTCCGAGGTTCAAACATCAACTCGGATCACTATCTTGTTGCAGCGAAGATACTGACACGCCTCTGTGTATCGAAGAACACCCGTCAACAAACGCAAGGAATGTTCGACGTTGAAAAGCTGCAATCACAACCGACTGTCGAGTGGTTTTCTACTCGACTTGCACACCTGCTCTCTGAGAACACTCATCAGCAACCCGACGTAAAGGAACTGTGGGACGGCGTTGCAAACTCCCTGCGTACAGCTGCAAACGAAACTATTGGATTGCGGAAAGGTCACAAAAACAGATAATACGATGAGGACTGCCATGTCGCAGTGGAGAGAAAACAGACTGTCTACCTCGCAATCTTGCGATCGACCACAACACGAGCGGGGTGGGATAAATATCGGGAGCTGAAGAGGGAAGCAAGACGGATTTACAGGGGAAAAAAGACCGGCAAGGGTAATGCTCGAAAATTCTACGAAAAGATACGGTGACTTACGGAAGGTTTCAAGACCGGAGCACACTCATAACTTCGAGATCGGAGATAATTTCGTCTATCTAGGGACCAGTATTAACATGAATAATAACGTCAGCCTTGAAATCCAACGCAGAATCACTCTTCTCAACAGGTGCCACTTTGGATTCGGCAGCCAATTAAAAAGTAAATTCCTCTCTCTTCTAACGAAAACCAAACTCTACAAGTGGCTCATCATACCCATCCTGCTGTATGGCACAGAAGCGTGGACGATGTCTTCGATAGAAAGGTTCTGCGAACGATTTATGGTCCTTTGCGCATTGGCAACGGCGAATACCGCAGACGATGGAACGATAAGCTATAAAAGCTATACAATGATATTGACATAGTTCAGCGAATGAACAGACATCAGCTACGCTGGCTAGGTCAGGTCGTCCGTGCAGTATCCGCTGGTGGAAGCAGAGGAAAGGAAAAAGAGCTCCACTCCGTTGGAAGGATCAGGTGAAAAGTGACTTGGCTTCTCTTGGTATTTCCAGCTGGTGCTAGACAACGAAAATAAGAGAGAAGTGACGCGCCAATATTGATTCGGCTATAATCGCGTAAGCGGTGCCAACGCCAATAAAGGAGAAGAAGAAGGAGAAATATGTATAAACCCGGCGAATAAAAGAAGATTTACGACACTGACAGGTGTCTGTTGGCGCCATATTGTGGATTGAAGAATACCAAGCCATTTAATGCTCTTTTTTATTAACTCAATCTAAAGGAGAGTTTGGGAAAATTAAGTAAATATTTAGTGCACAGAGTCAAATGGAATACGAAAAATGTCACACAATGTATACAAATACACACAAATATACTTATATAGTGACAGACAAATTAATAGGCAGACACAATTGTACATACGCAGTGTCAGGATAAACAAATACATACATATACTCGTATTTATTTACTTCTAAAGTCAGTACGAAGAGATGAGTGAGACTGAAGTTGAACAATACGGCGTACCTGTTTGCAAATAAATACTCGTATATACATATATGTACATACATGTGTACATACAGTTTTACAGTAATTTCGATGCAAACATTCAAATGTTACAAAGTTTGCACGGAAATTTCATTAACTTTATTGCCAGCTCAAGGACGAGTCAATTGCGTACAATTTATAAGGACTCCTTTTATAATTTGAAATAAGAAATTTCACAAAGATTTTTTCGTGTTTTAAATTATTATACTTTTAGAAAGGACTGTTGCAGATAAATGGTTTAGGAAACGTTGGAGGGAACAAAATCGGTATACAGGCATAGGGAAGTATCTACTATAACCATGCCAGAAGAATGTCCAAAAAAGGCATCTCAATCAAAATATTATTCAAAATATGTAGATTTTTTTGGTCAAAATAGCATTATATCAGTATAGCCCTAAGCGAGAGGAGGTTAAATGTTGGTTTGACTGGATTTTAAGATTTCCATATAAATATAAAAGCTCTTGGTCAGTAGATCAATATGTACTAGAAACCCAAGCCCAGCCAAGGAGTTAGAGAAACGCAGCTATTTGCCAAGCTTCGAACCAATAGCCGATAAAAAATGTGAAATTCGATTCAAAAAAATGCTGAGAAAGTTGACAGCTGTTAACCGGAGTTATATAAGCGAGCTTGACAGTCAGAACATTTAAGTTGTAGATAGTTTCGTTTTTCTTGGAGCCAGTAAAAATACCACCGACAACAATGTCAGCCTGGAAATCCAGCGCAGAATCACTCTTGCCAAGAGGTGCTACTTTGAACTGAGCAGACCATTGAAAAGTAAAGTCCTCTCTCGACGAACGAAAACCAAACTTCACAAGTCTCTCATCGTTCCCGTCCTGCTATATGGTGCGGACGATGTTAACATCCCTCAGGACCACGAGGGTCTTTCAGAGAAAAGTATTGCTGAAGATTTATGACCCTCTAGGCATTTGCAACGAAGAATACCGCAGTTGAGGGAACGATGATCTGCGCGAGATTTACTTCGACATTTATGTACAATAGTTCAGCGAGTCAAGAGACAGCAGCTACAACGGTGAGGTCATGTAGTCCGAATGGATGAGAACACTTCAGCTTTGAAAGTTTTCGATTCCCGTTGAAGCAGTGGAAAAGGAAGGAATAATCAGGTGAAGAAGAACCTGGCTGCTCTTTGATTTCCAATTGAAGTTGTTAATTTGGCTATAAGCACTTAACGGCTTATATACCAATAAAGAAGATATAGTTGAGCTTATTTATTCGTCGCTTTCAACCAATGCTGCGTTAGTCAGGTTGTACAACCAAGATGACTGGTAAGTGGAAAAATGGATAGTGGCTGGATAGATGATCTTAAAGTACAACGTTACTTCCACAAATAACCAATATTTGATTGGAGAGAGCCTACGCTACGGATAGGGGGTGCCAATTGACAGCCGTCCGTAGCCGACCTGGAAGTATCTAGTAACAACCGAGTGAACCGCCGGAACACTAAAGTGAACCGCCGAAGACTGTAGACACTCAGTAGTCTACTGGAAAATTCAAAATGTAATTGGTGAACGGAGTTAGTGGATGGTTAATAACAATTGTTAGTAACTGAAAAAATATTTCCCAAATTGGATTTCCGGGAATATTGTGGCAGAGACAGTTCTTTGCCACATAAAAATTCGAGTTATTCCGGTATAAATACCCGAATGTCGCGGGAACTGTTGAATTTTAGGCGCCTCTTACGAAAGGCATGTCGTACCGCGGCTTAAATTCTTGAAATCCTTGCCCGCAGGGGTAGGGGAGGAGCTCCTATTTCATGCTGGGCTGACTTTATCGACGGCCGAGGCTCGAGAGGTCCTTCCCGATCCTGCTGGAACTTTTAGTGTTGCCTAGCGTCAGTTTACATAACCGTATAAGTTTTGCGGGGTTACCAAATTCAGACATAGCGGCGTAAAGACAGCTCCTATTCGTGCTGTCGAAGGCGGCTTTAAAATCGACGAAAAGGTGGTGGGTGTCGATTCTCTTTTCACGGGTCTTTTCCAAGGTTTGGCGCATGGTGAATATCTGGTCTGTCTGTTGATGGGCGTTCTTCGATACACAGAGGCGTGTGCGTATCTTCGCTGCGACAAGATAGCGATCCTAGTCAATGTTGAGACCTCGGAACGTACGCACATCTAAAACACTGGATACATGTCTTCCGTCTATCACAACATGACCGATCTGGTTGGAAGTGAAAATTAGTGTGGTGTTAAAGAAATTCGTTTTGATGCGAATTGTGGCTAGACGTTCATCCACCGGAGTGAATGTCAGTACTCGGCGACCGAGTCTCTCTCCCACCACAAATTCGACACCAAATTTGCGCTCCTTTATATGGCCGCTGTAGTAAATTTCACAAGGACCCACCTTCTTCCGTCCTTGTCCCGTCCATCGCAATTCTTGGACGGCAGTGAAATCAGCCTTTAACTTTATGAGGACATCAACTAGTTGACCTTGGGCACCTTCCCAATTAAGGGACCGGATATTCCAGGTGCATGCCCTAAAATCGTGATCCTTAATTCGTTTGCAGGGGTCGTCATCAAAAGGGGGTCTCTTATCCGAGGCTTAAATTGGTTTTTCATTGGGTTGTTTTTTCATGTGGTGGGTTTAACACCATACGCACAACCGCATGGGATTCGCCTTCTCACTTTAGCTCGCCTCCAAACGGATGTTCGTTGGCTACCCAGGGGATACGTGGTCTAAGACCGGACGTCGTGAGCTGCTTGAACCATATGCAAAAGAATCGTTTTTGGCCACTCCCAGGTGGCAGTAAAAAACTTTCCTCACTTGCGTGAACTTCTGCACTTGGCCCCATCTAGAAAAGTAGATATTGAAAGAAAAAAATATACTTTTAAATTCAAATACTTTGCTTTTTTCTAATAAACATTGATAAACACGTCTAAACTCATCAACACCATCTTGTTTTATAGCTCGAACTTTTCTACATACAAACTGCATACATACATACATACATATGTAAGTACATACATATGTCCATAGTTAATTGGGAACATGGCGCCAACGAGCTGCCATTTCAAATTCAATTTAACTCAACGCTTGATGAACCTTTCGTTTTGTTTTTCAAGCATTCACACACACACACACACACACACAGAGAGAGCTACACGTATTTGTGAAAGTAAAAAGAAAAAAAGGATATAGAAGTTCATCAGCAACAACATGCAAACGTACACACATGCAACGGGCAACGTGCAACTATTGCACAAAAACTGTTTTTATTCTACGCGTAAACAACAAACGTCCAGAAAATGCAATCAACGCAGCGCGAATAAAAGCGCGTTTCCAAATGCTGTGCAGTTACTCGTAGATTGGACAAACTTAATTTAGAACCAGCCTTGGCAATTGTCGGCCATAGAAATGCAACAAAGAGCGCGACTCTCAGGAAAATTGAAAAAACCGACACAAAAGGCCCACGTGAAAACCACAATTACAAGTCGCCGCCGCGGCCTTTCAATTACGCGCTTTTCTCCATGCTCAGCGCTGTTGTTTTGAAGCACTGAAAATACAAAAGCCAATGAACGTGCTGGGGTTAGTGTAAAACAATAGGAAAAGTATTTTAAAATGCGATGTTGCTAATGAAATGGAGGTGAAGTTGCCTGCCACAAAATCTGAAGTTGGAGCATTTCTAGAGCTTTCATTGTATAAATAGAGTTAATGAAAGGGGAAAAACAAAGAATCTGAGCCACTAAGTGGAAAACTTCACTGCAGCTACACTATAACTCCTACTAAAGGACAAGCCAAAGGTACGAGTAATATATTATACCTATTATAATACATTATGGGTTTGAATGCCAAATTAGCAATGGAATGAGTTTTATGCTGAAAGACATCCAAATAACAAAAAATAGTCAACCCAGTTTACAAGAAATTATACACTAGACTGTATTTAGTTCACTTAATCCTTAAATAACAAGATTAAAAGGAAATTGGTAAAAAGAAAATAATTCACAGATGGTTTTTGCATCCAACTTCTCTGTCAATTCGTAATATGCAGATTGTTGGGTTTTCCAACAAATGGGGTACCCATAAATCCTTTTAAGCCGTCTCGAAATGACTGAGTGTGCTTTTTGATTTGCGTCCGCAGTTACAATTTTATTTTGTATTGCCAGGTATCGAGCCCTAGACCTTTCGCCCGTATAATAAATGCTGGCCTTAAAAGCTAATAGCTTACCTTGAGCTTCGACCTCTCGCTCTTTGTCACAGCCGAGTTTTCTTTTGTTCTTTCGTGAATTTCGAATTTCGGCAAAAGCTACCAGCCAAGTAAAATGCTTCACTGAAACCTCATTTCTGAATATGGAATGAGTTAATCTAATGTGAAATTTTCCAGTAGAAGGATTCATGTCAATATTCTAGGTATTCCTCCAACAAAGCCTGCTTCTACTTCAGAAAGTTCTGCAGCGCCAAAATATGTTTTTCATCTATCTTTCTGTGCTCTCCCAAACAGACGAAGACATTTTGGGTTGAAAAACGCCAAAGGTTTTTCTCAAAAGTATTAATGGAATTAGAAATGTGAACCCACAGTCTATGGAAATTATTTTTAGATAAGTCCTCTCAATAGTGCCTATAAAGTGTTTCCTGGAAAACTGTAGGAATGATTAGAGCTCACGACGATATATTGTTGTATAAGCCTTAACTTTAGAGTTAAAGACAACTTCACCACTCTATTTTCCGTAGAATTTCTCTTGCCAACAGGTGCTACTTCGGATTGAGTAGGCAATTGAATAAGTTAACCCCTCGATGAGAAGGATTTTTGGGTCTTTTCCCACAAACTGCCCTTTAGTACTGGTTTGTAAAATATTAGCTTCTTTGAAGAAAACACCATGATGCACCACGGAAAATCCCCACAGCGGCTATAAAACGCTGTAATGGGGTGTAGTCAAACTTCTGAGTGTGCATATACGGTCGCTGGGCTATACTTTACACTGGAAACGTGTGCAACCCTTGTGTAAGATGCGGTAACCAACTCGTGTTTGATCACAAATAAAAGTGAGAAAGCTTCAGTGGAGCCGCATTAATATATTCGGTTCAAGGATTCGCTGAAGTCTAATTGCAAGCTCTGTTCACCAGAGTTGCCGCAGCGATCGGCTCGCTATATGATATGCAAAAAATATAAATTTACGCACCCAGCGAGGTTGTGTCCTTAGTTTGGGATCCGCCACGTAGAAACCAGCTCCAATGAAAATTATGCAATTCCTCTGACGAGGCAACTACCTTTTGATGACGACCACTGCGAATATACGGCGACCTAGAGGTGATCTAGTGGCTGATGCCCAGAATATGCTGAATGTATGTTTACTTCTTTAGCCTACTGAATGGAAATGAAGATGGCGTACCCAATATCTCAGTCGATGACTATGTAACAGATGTTTCATTGTCCGACTATGAAGAAGTTCGAAAAGCAATCTCCTGCACCGACCGAGCTATTCAAATACGGCGATGAAGAACTGTTAAGGGGGATGCATCAGCTTTTTGGATTGGAACCTTAGTGTGCTTTACCCAATCTACAAAAATGATGTCAGCGATCTGTTTGCAGCTTATGAGTGTGGCTTTAGATCTGATGTTCGCCATTCGCCAACTCTTGGAAAAGGCCCGTGAAAGGAGGATCGACACACACCCCCTCCCTCATCATCGATTTTAATGTAGTTTTTGACAGCACGAAAAAGTGCTGCCTCTACATCATGTCTATGTCTGAAACCAGTATTCCCACAAAACTTATACGGCTGTGTAAACTGACCTTAAGCAGCACTAAAACCCCCGTCAGGATAAGGAAGGACCTCTCCGAGTTATTCGATACCAAACGCAGTTGCAGACCAGGTGACTCTTTATCGTGCGACTTCTTTAATTTATTGCTGAAGAACATTTAGAGCTCAGAGCGGAATAAAGAAAGAACAATCTTCTAAGGTGTGGTTCACATTCAACATCGGCCCTTACAATTTAACCACCCTTTATAAAAGTGTACAGCCGCTGACATTGACATCATGGTCTCAAAAGTCGCGCCATAAGTTCTGCTTCCTCCAGACTTGATAAGGAAGCGAAGCGAAGAACTACCAGACCAGTGAACGAGGGTCCGACGAAATATCTCCTGTCACCAAACAAACAGTAATCGCAGTCACGACTCGGCTCCCACGTCACTATTAACAGTCATAACTTCGGGATCGTAGAACGCTCCGTATATATAGGAACCAACAATAATTGTCAGCCATGAAATGCTAGTTTGGACTTAGTGGGCCATTGCAAAGTAAAGTTCTCTCTCGACGAACGAAGACCAAACTCTAAAAGTCGCTCATCATTACCGTCTTTATGCAGAAGCGTGGACGATGTCGACATCCGACGAGTCGGCTTTGGTGGTCCTGGACTGAACAGTCTTGTAAGTAAAGGAAGAAGAAGACCTGCACTCCGTTGGAATGGCCAGGTAGAGAAGGACCTGACTGTACTTGGTATTTCCCATTGGCTGCAAACAGCGAAAATAACCAATGAATGGCGCGCTGTTTTTAACTCAGCTATAATCGCGTAAACGGTGTCTATGCCAGTAAGAAGAAGAAGGTTATAAACCGCCAATTATGGAATACCTATATGTATATACCTCTATGTAGCACTCGCTGGTTGTGGCAAAAGGGAGACTTCACCACAGTTTTCTTGGATCAAGTCAAGAACGATTCGGCCTCATTTGGGGTTTCACTTGGCGCCAAGCTGATAAAAACCAAACTCACAAAAAAAATGTTTTATAAAATTTCAAGGAATTTTAATGTGGTTGGGAAGGAAGAGCATAGAAAAAACTAATTTCGAAATTCTATTCCTTAAAGGATTTTCAGGGTATATCCCAAGATAAAGCTACTTGATGCATTTATCCTTACTTACCAAATGTCAATGCACTCAAAGCACGCCCATAAAAATTAATACATACATGTGTGTACATCTATATGTATGTATGTACTTTAAATCACAAAACTATAAGAGCTGGATCGTTTTAATTTTTAAAGGAACTCAGCCAGAGGCAAGCGATAATATCCCTTAAAAATTCATGCTCATAAAGGCACAAAGGTACGTACATATGTTATGTATGTATGTACAAGTATGCTTTATTTCAATGAATTCGGTGTAATACGTATTATGCTCCGGTTTATTTGCTCGCGTCGCAGCTGGTGCATTTTCTCGCTTCATCCGCTGACTTTTGATATTTCGGATTTAAATTCGTTGATTTGATTTTTTTCTAACCCCAATGTGAGTAAACGGATTTAAAGTGCAAGCCCACAAGGTCTAATAAGTAAAGGGGGTGAGAGAGAGAGAGAGAGAGAGAGAAAGAGCGGGAGAACTAGCGACCAACCACATGGTGGATTTTGCAAAGAAAAAGCAGAAGAAACAGAAGAAGCAGCGGACGAACGACGAGTTGGTTGATGAAATGAAATGCAACCGCTGCTGCCCGTGAGCTATTTGCCCGACGCACTTGTCGTGCTTACTGTCAGAGTTCCTCAACTTTAGATGTTCTTGTTGTTGTTTTCATAGTGGTCGCTCTAAATTGCGTTATGGCAGCGTTAAGCGGCTACAACGATTTCTTAAGAATTTCCCTCAAAAGGATGGTTCGACTACTGGTAAACAGAGAGTCGAGCAACAACAGGGTTGCATGACCAGCGGCAAAATTGAAAACAATAAAAGATGCCACTGAGTGCCTGGCCTTACTGGTTGCCCGAGCCGCTTGTCTAGTTGGTTTTGGCTGCCGTGAGATTGTAACTTGTATGTGCATACATGTATGTACCTACATGTATCTATCTAAGAGTATATATACCTACACTTAACTACAGAGTTGTCGTTGTTGTTGTTGCCTCTACGTTCACTTTACAATGTGACTTTGTTTTTAAGTCGTGTAAAGTCTGCTTTCAACTCATAGCAGGGGCGTTTGCGCAAATGTCGGAGTGGGTGAAACTGGAACAGTGCCACTTTGAAGACATATTGCGTTTTTTATTGTTGTTGTTGCTGTCGCAGAACTGACAGGTTTATTGCGGCCGCAGGCAACTATGCTTCTCGATTGCATTGCAGCTTAAATCACGGTATTCATATAATCGCTTGAGTTGTTCTTTTGTTGTTGTTATTGTTGTTGTTGTTGTTATTAGTATGTTGCATGTTTGTGGTACGTAACTCTGTTGCTACTTACATGTCCTATAATATAAAATTTCGCATACTTTCAAATTAAGTTTGTAAGCCAGACCGTACAGAGAGAAAGAGAGAGAGAGAGAGAGGGAGATAGAGGGAAAGGGAGAGGGAGGATTCAAGAACCTTAGCATCCGTTTATAGGTTTTCCCATGTCTTACACTGTCCGCGATCCCGCTAGACGAAAGTCAAGTACCAAAATTTCGACACCGACCCCATTATTGATATCCACAACAACCTTAGGCGCGACAAGTCGCTTAAAATATATTTAATTCTTATCTATTTGATTTCCTTGATCATTTTGTGAGATGTAAACCACTATTTATTTGAGTGAAAAATTGTATTGGCTGTTCTTTGCCGCAATTTTAGCTAACAAGCCTCCCGAATTCCATTGCAGATTAGTGGAAGTTTGTTCCGCATATATGTATGTACGTTCTTCCACTTCTGACTAGGCAATAAAAAGTCAAAGCTATGACAAACAAAATGAAAAAAGAACCCCACCAGCGGCATTATTTAACTGAATTTAAAAACCTTACACCGTATCGTCCCCCGTATAGAACACCGCAAAAAAACCTGGGCAGGATCGATCCGTTCGAAGTATTTTTGACTTAATTTGATCCTTGTAGACTCGATCTTCTTTAGCACCTTGAGTTGGGGTTTTTACTTCTAATGTGGTATGCTGAGAATGAACCAATTTTACAAAGCAACAAATGTCCCACCGTCGTTGAATACTCGTGATCGCTTTATTGGAAGAGCTTAATTTAAACTTCGAGGGTCACCGAAAGTTTCGAATGTATGTATGCTGTATTGGACTCTTCTTGGAAATATTTCGCTTCCAAATATTGGGTGTAAGCATTAATTCGTGCGGTTTTCTAAGAGAGGGCTCTACTAGTATTATTTCGCGTCGTATTCATCTGTGGCTATATTCATTTCAAAGGTATTGTTATTTCAAGACGAAGAATTGGAGACATTGCTCGACGCAGATGCATGCCAGACGCAAGAAGAACTTGCAAAAGTAGTACGAGTTGATCAAGCAACCGTTTCCAGACGATTAAAATCATTAGGATTAATCCAGAAACTTGGAAATTTGGTGCCTTATGAATTAAAGCCAAGAGACGTCGAACGTCGATTCTGCATGTCAGAAATGTTGCTTCAACGCCACCAAAAGAACTCATTTTTGCATCGGATTGTCAATGGCAATGAAAAATGGATATATTATGATAACCCAAAGCGTAAGAGATCGTATGTGAAGCCCGGCCAACCATCGACATCCACGGCAAAGGCGAATATCCATGGTGCTAAGGTTATGCTATGTACAATATTTGGTGGGACCACAAGGGTGTGCTCTATTATGAGCTATTGAAATCGGGTCAGACGATCAATGGGGACCTCTACCGAAAACAATTGATTCGTTTGAAAGAGGCCATCATGGAAAAACGACCAGAATATGCGACCAGACACGAATCAATAATTTTTCATCATGAAAACGCTCGGCCACGTGTTGCAAGGCCAGTTAAAAACTATTTGGAAAACTGTGGGTGGGAAGATCTACCTCACCCGCCTTATAGCCCAGTCATAGCACCTTCCGATTACCAATTGTTCAGATCAATGCAGAATGCCCTCACCGGAGTACGCTTCACTTCAGAACAGGGTATCAGAAATTGGTTCAATTCTTTCTTGATCCCAAGAAAGATGGGGAAACATCGTAGCTTCCGATGGGCAATACTTTGAACATTAAATGTATAACAATTTTTTCACAATAAAGTCTTAATGTTCGAAAAAAAACCCGGAGGAGTTAATACGCTGCCAGCTTTTAGCCATTCTTTTCGACTTTTGTCTCTAGAAATGAAAAGTAAAATCCTCTCTCGACGAACCAAAACCAAACTCTACAAATCGCTCATCATTCCCATCTTACTATATAGTGGAGACTTTGTCGAGAGAAAAGTTTTTGCCCTTTGCGCCTTGGCTACGGTGAATACCACAGTCGATGAAACGATGAGCTGTACGAGTTATACGGTGATATTGGTATAGTTCAGCAAATGAAGAGGCACCGGCTACGTTGGTTAGACCATGTAGTCCGAAAGAATAAATGCGCTCCATCCTTAAAAGTATTCGATGCTAGGAGCAGAGGAAGTGGACGACTTCCACTCCGTTGTAAGGAGCAGGTGGATAGCGCCCTGGTTTCACTTCGTATTTCCAACTGGCGCAAAACAGCAAAGAGAAGACCCGAATGGCGCATTATTTTTTATTCGGCTATAATCGTGTAAACGGTGCACACGCAAATGAAGAGGAAGATGAAGAAGAAGAATATGTATGACATCTTCTCCACAGAGGCTTCCTGTTGATGTCTGCTGGTTGAAACTTCTGAACACTTCTGACTCCAATTTCGTTTTCTACGAAACAAATTTAAGAATTTAGTTTCTAACTTAAGATCCGAGGAGCTTTATTTCATAACATCATCCTCAAGGGAAGCTTGCTGAAACTTGCATGCTTAAAGGTTTATTGGGCTTCGAAAGTTTGTACACTTCTAAGCAACATCGACGAGGTAAAATTAAAAACTTCGGTTCCAACGCCCGCAAATCGTCTCTGTGTTGGTAGTACACTCATTTAAGCATGTATGGTACATATGTATGTGCTGCTAACAGTATGTACTTTCATTGTGCTGGTGGTCATTATGCAACTGCTGCATTGCGTTCCTTGCAAGAATATCCACGCAATCACTAACACGCCCTGCACAAAGCCAAAACGCAAACACAGCCGCTGTCGGTGTAGCCAGCGAAGATGGCAAACGCTCAAAATAACGATGCATTCACCGCTCCTCCCTTTTACAATGTCAGCCTTGCTCTCATGTACATACATACATACATACATACATATATTATATGCTAGGAACCCCTTGTGGTACTATGCGTGCAGCAGGCGCCTCAGCTGTCGCAGCATCCCCTCAATAAGTTTTGTTTGCTTAGCTGCCCTTACTTTTTTCTTTTTCTTTTTCTTCTTCTTCTTCTTCTTTTCTTCTACAATCTTACTCAACTACAACGAAGACTTTTCCTGCTTTCTTTACTTTGTAACAATCTTCTTTTACTTTCGCCAGATTTCTTACGTTCATTTCCCATATTAGAAATTTTCAGCTCGAGTATCTTGACTCGGTTGGTCGTGGCGTGGCGTGTTACGGAAATGATGTTGCTGCTGCGCGTTGTTGCACCGCACTTATGAGTTCGCTACTTCTACGGCTGGCGCTACTGCATATTCATATACATATACGTACATATGCATGTCTCTATGCGTCTGCCAGTGGCACAAGCTGTGTTTACTTATGGCCTCCTTAGAGGTTGCCCGACAGCGCACCCGGACATTGCAGCACTAAAAGCGGTCGGTCGGCTCTCAAGTATGCCCCCGAAAGGCATGCATGTCTCGTTCTGAGGCATACATACTTTGCTTAGGTATCCTCGAAATGCTTTCTAGGTGGAGATGTGGTTGCATGTGTATGTGTGTGTGTGTGTAGCTAACGCCGTTATAGTGTGTGTCGTTGAGGCGCCACCATTTTCTCTTGTAAATCGCAAACACTTGGCTTTAATTTAATGCTTCGCTTCAACAAAATACTGCACAGTAACAACAAAATATGCATCGCCACGCCATTTTCATGCATACATTACATATGATACATACATACATACATACATATGAATACGGTATCTATGCGTTGATTTTCAGTGGATTTCAACTCTTCTTTTCTCACTACCCTGCGATTGCATATAAAAAGTGATTTAATTTCAAAAATAAAATGGCAATAATAATTAAGCGAATTTAATAAGTTGCAATAACAACAACAACAACAAAAAATCAGTAATTCAAGAAAAAAAAAAATACATAATAAAAAAAACAGAAACATGCAATTAATGTGACTCTTGTTGAATTATTAAATTCATTAGTTTGATGTGTTTGCAGTTGCAACATTGGCAACAGTGACAATGACGGCGACGGTGACGGCGACGACGTGGACAGCCGCAGCGAATGTGGAGATAGCAGCTGTGTGTGCGTAGCCAACATTTTTTCAATCGCTTTGTGCAGTTGGAAAAATCAAGAAAGTAATGATATTTCGAAAATAAATTTTAAGCTAAATTAAAGGGCGCAAAATTTTATGTTGAGTAGCCGAGAATAGAAAGAGATGCAGAGAATCTCGATCCTTGTTCAGCTCGAGCGCATTACAGTACGCTGTACTTGAAGGCCTCGACATTATTACTGCTGCATGGATAACTGTATCACTGAGCTGATGCCGAGTGGTTCATTCCATTATTCCTTCACGAAAGAACTGTGTGACAGATAAAGTCTTGGACACGAAAGAGCAATTAACTTATTCATGGAAGTGTTGGCGTGGCAGTCTTCAGAATGTTACAGGTTTGTTGGAAATTGTGACTATTCAAAAAGGGATGAGCAGAATGCCCCGTAGAACATTTTGTGTGAGACGCGCCAACCTTTACATAAAAAGCCAAGTGGCTAGTGCTGTTTTGAGTTCACTCATGGTAAGCTTCAAATATGTGTAGGAGTGCTCATTGTCACTGGCTGCGGTATGGACTAACTTCAGAAGAGCTTCCGCGATGAGCCAAGCGAAAATAGGTGTTTCAATGTAAATAACATGTGTATTCCTCTTCTGGATTGGTCTTAAATCAGTCAGCGAGTTGCAAAATGTCTTTGCCCCAAGGTGAACTGCGAATGGTCGTAGATATTTCCTTGTCATCCGAAAATCAAAAATCTAGCAAAAGTTGGGAGATCTGATTGGATATTTTCCGATTGGCATTCACGCTATAAAGCTCGTCGCAGTAGTTTGTATGCACTATTACGCACGTCGGATCTAGCTGATATGAAGTTGTTGACCCTCCTGAGGAGAACATCTATACTTCTCTTCTTCCCTACTCACCCTTTTTATACAGATTTTTGAGCCAAAACCTCATAACTCAAAAAATGGGTTGTTTCGTTGACTATATTCTATACAGATACGATCCGCCTGACTCCGATCAATGATCAATGCCCATAAAAATAAATCTGCGGAACAAGTTTGGTTGAGTTATCTCAAAAACTAAGGGATTAAATTGTGTTTAGACAGACGGACAGACATTCAGTTCGTCGTTCTGATCCGACCACTATAAATTTTGGTGGGTCACCACGCACCGTCAACCAAGATTCTCAACTTCGCACAGTCAGTCACGCCGAACACTTTAAGCCACGTAATAAAAAACGAACAGATGATACCAGAAGTCAAAGCTGGCGTTTTGTAACCACCTAAGCGAATTTCAGAAATATACCCGAAGGTGTTAACATTTTCTACTAAGGGGCGACCGTACCATGTCAAACAAGGCCAAATATATTTTAAAAAATTTTAAAAGGAATATAGAAATGAATTTTTATACCGTGTATACAGATTATTTACAATAATGCACATACATACTAACATATAAAGCATATGTAAATATATACGAGGGGATTAACAAAAGTGCAGTCAGTTGACGACGTTCTGTTTTGGTTTGGTTAAATTTGGTTTCTCAAAATACCAAATCTCATACAATTTCTTTATTAGTCTTCCCTTCAAATTTTATAACGATCGCCTAAAATGGAGACGAAAAAACGCAAGACAGCTCAGGATAGATCAGACGAAATTCCACCACTAAAGCAAACAGAAATTCACTATGTGATACTCTTCGGGTTTCGGCGTAATTAACAGCCAATACAAATATTCAGTTAATGCCAATTTGCATATGGAACGATTGCACTGTTCTTAAAGACTATTTCTAATTGGTTCCGAAGATTCCACACGGATCGTTATACCGTAGAGAACGAGCCTCGAGAAGATCGACCAAAATCTTTCACTGGTGGCGTCACTGAAGCTCTGGTGAAGTCCGCAATTGACGAAGACCCACGATTTGCACAAAAAATAATTGCTAAGTCATTGAGTTTGAATGTCATGGCTGCCATTCCACTGGAAAAGGGTCAGACGGTAACTGCAAAATGTTACACCGAAGAGTGCTTACCAAGTGTTTTCAAAACTTTGTTGGAAAACAGGCATAAAGAGGATTTGCGGCGCAACTTTTTACCTCATGATAACGAGTAATTTTATATGGGATCGAAGAAATACGTCCAGCACCATTTTCTCCATATATAGCTCCTTGTAATATCTGGTTATTTCTAAAAGTTAAGAAAAAATTAAAAGGAAAGGTCTTTAATAGCAATGAGGAGATAATTAATGCAGTCAATACTGAACTTGATGTGCTTAAAAGGCAAGATTTTGAAGAATGTTTTCAGAAGTGGATCTATAAGCTTAAGTAATGCATTTAAATCAGCAGCGACTATGTACAGAACATAAAAAAAGAATACATAGAGAATTTTTGTTTTTTCTGGTCAACTTACCGAACTTTTATTAACCCCCTCGTATATACCTATGTCTGTAAATATATGTATATCTATGGTTGGCTGAATGAATAATTACACATTTTTTTTATATATTATTTAACCATTTGTTAAACAAAAGCGAAAAGTTTGTCATAAAACACGTTAAAAGCACAAATCAAAGTCGCATTACGCGCTCAACACAAACCAATTGAGTAGCAGCTGCGGTGGGAGCAGCAGCGGCAGTGACATTTTATTTATTAATTTTATTGTGGGATTGCATTGAGGCAGCTTAATGGCCATTACGGCTGATCAGTTACGCGGTCAGTCGAACGACGAGGCGAACCAGTCAAGCCAATGCAACCAGTGAGCCCAACCGCAACGCTTCAAAATGCAACGAGCGACAAGACTTTGGCCGCAGGGGAGTGGGGGCGTGATAGATGTACTAATGAGGTGAGGTGGAATTTGGTTTATATGAATTTTATTTGTATGTTTCGTATATAAATCGATTTACATATGTACATACATATATACATATACGCTTATATATGTATGTATGTATATATGCTCTGCACATGTAAATGTATGTATGTGCACATGTTTGTACAATATTGTTTATGTACATTTAAGCTGGTCGCCGTGGCCGTCACCGTCGCCGTCGTCACCACCAACATCGTTACGGCGGCTGCGGCTGCGGCTCCGGCTGTGGCTATGACTGTGGCTGCGGTGTTGTTTGTGTTTATGTTTGCCTTTGGTGCCGCGTATTTGTGATAATTTTAAAATTTAATTACATAAATATTGTACAAGTACACTGTTATGCCAATAAAATTCATGAAATAAATTTTTAATAATTTATTTATAGCCAACTGTCGCTGTTGCTACAGTTGTTCTTGTTGTAGTTGTTATGCCGCTGAAATTACGCATACACGTATATGTATGTATATTCCGCTTCATTGCCAATTGCCAAGCCCGTACTTGTTGTTACTGCTATTACAGCTATTTAACTAAGTTGTTGTTAGCGTTGTTGTTGTTGTTAACATTTTGGTTGTTGTTAACAACATGTACAATACAAATATACATAGCTTTGAGGTATATATGTTGGTGTTAGCGGGCATGTGGGTGCCAGTAAGTATGTGCATAAATACGTATGTATGCATGTATATGTATACGTTTGTCTGTAAGTAACAGTGTATGTGTGTGCGTTTGTGTGGTAATAAGCGCAGGTTTGCGCCACATTTAAAGTCAACATTAAATTCAATGCAAACATTGTAAGGTTTATGCAAGAATAACCAACAAATACAAACACATATGTATGTAGGTATTATATAAACAATATTTACGAGCGCAAAATGATCAATTCGACCAGAAGCTTAATGCAAATTTATTATAGAATATAACAACAGCAAAAATGGCTAAGGAATTATATTAAAACAAAAAAAAAATTCAATAAATAACATTCGAAAAAAAAACAAATTAATTTAAAAATAAAATAAAAAATACTATAGTAAAAGGAAAGATCTTATTCTGCCATTATCATATTCTACCATAAACGGAGTTTTTAAGCTTGGAATGAATTGAAAATAGAAATACGAAACTGTTATGTTTCTCAAGATCTATTCTGTTTTTAGCTTAAAGGCCAAATGTATCGGGCTCTACATTACAGAACAATATTTCAATACTACAGATTTAAGATCACTGCCATGAGTTTCGAAAAAAAATTTCAGTTTTATCAACATCAAGAAACAATTTTTACTCGGGACTTTGTGTAGCGATTGACCTAAATTCAAGCAAATAAATGCTTTGTTAAAAATCCTATATACAATATTTATGTACATACATACATATATATAGAGTTTTATTTTATTATATTTTTTAATTTTATTTTCGAAATTACTTTATTTGAAGTTCTTTTTTTTTGAGATTATTATTTCTAGACTAGTATTTTATTTAAATAAATTTTTCAGTTTTAAATTTTATTTATTTTTTCATATTTGAGGTCGCACCTTAGTTGTTTAGTTGTTCTAAATAAAATTATTATAAAATCATATATAAAAATCAATTTGAAATATCTTTTCGACAGAAGGTCTACTTATCTATATAATATATAATATAGATAAGTAGATCATATTTTATATATGTATGTCTGTTTAGATACTCTCTTAGGCTGCCTAATCAGGGACTCAAGTGTAAGCGCAAAGTTTAAAAGTTTTTAATTTTTTTATTTTTGTTGTTTTATAATAATCAGCTGCTACCATAATGAATGAGAAATCGGAGACTTACGATGACTTGTGTCCGGGAAATACCATGATGTGAAAGTGGCTGAGTTTATTTATACAAGAAAGGGAATCCCTTGAAGACTATCTGTGACCAGGCCGGGCCATCGAAATGACCACGTCATAAATTATCCAAAAATTTGAAAAAAAAGTTAGGCGACGATGCTCGACTAAAGAAGAAAAAAACTCACTGAAATTATTGAAGTATTTGATATAATCATTTTTAAAATCCTGCACGATCATTTTGCTATGACTAAGATCTTGCTACAAAAGAAAATTTCAGTATAGACCTCCAGAAAAGTGAGAAAAAGACTAGAAAACAATTTAACCTCAAAAATCATATTTAGTATGGTTTGATTCGCTTGGATATTTTGTACGAAAGTATCACCGGTCGATCTTTGACCGACTTGTTTATTTGGCCACCATCTTCCTTACCAAAGTTTGTAAACTTTCACACCTTCTATTTCTCTGTCACCACATTGGGCTTCAGTCGTTTTGGCAATTGTAGGGCTTCCTGCGGTTTTATCGGGGTGGTATGTATAACTCGATGTTGGCGACCTCCGGAAAGTCTTGAAGCTTCTTAACAGATTCCTCGATCCAGTGTAACCAGGTCTATTCTTTGCACTTAACGATTTCGACCCCAATCAGTCAACTGAAATCGTCAAAATTTGGAATCGGTGAGTTGTCACAAAAAGCGCATCCGGCATCTTTAGAATAACTACTTTTCGACACTCATGTGCTTTTTACTCCAATGGGTTGTTGCGTCGTGCCTGATCTGGTATACCAGGTGTGTTAGTTGAAATTTGTCGGGTTTTTTTCGATAAAGAAAACACTTAATTTTCAGAGGAATCTCAAAATTTTTTTAGTCAAAGTATTGACCATTGGTTTCTACACATTTTGTCCATCTCTCAGGCAAATTATGGATACCATTCCAAAAAACTTTTTCTCTTTCGAGGCAAACCATTCGACGAGGCATTTTTCGACTTCTTCAAAATTAGCGAAGCACTGCTCTGTGTCTTTCACCAGTTTAGCAGTATGAGACGGCGCGTTGTCATTTTGCAAGATAACTTTGCCATGTCTTCGGGCCCATTCCGACCGTTTTTCGATCAACGCATGATTCAAATTGATCATTTGTTGTCGGTAGCGAACCGTTTTAACAACTCGTAGTACACCACACCACACTGGTCCTACCAAACACAGAGCATTGTCTCGCATTTGCCAATGCGATTTGGCCTTGCAGTCGATGGGCCAGCTTCACCAGGGGAAAGCCATGATTTTTTTCGCTTCGGGTTCTCAAAATAAATCCACTTTTCGTCCCCGTGACAATTCGATGCAGAAAAGATTTCCTTTCGAATCGTTGAAGCAGCATTTCCCAAACGGTTTTTCGATTTTCCATTTGTCTATCGTTCAGCTGGTGTTGCACACATTTTCCATACTTCTGGATCTTTCCCATGGCTTTTAAACGTTGGCAAATTGCTCCTCGAGTCACATGTAGTGTTTCTGCGATTGAGTTGGATCAACATGCAATTCCTCGTCTTCGAACTTTTCCGCTGCACCAGGATGTTCATTATCTGTCAAATCGAAATCACCACTTTTAAATTGACGAAACCATGTCTTACATGTTCTTATCACTGGAGCATGTTCACCATAAGTTTCTACCAGCAACCGGTGAGCTTCAGCTTCTTTTTTCTTTTGATGAAATAAGAAAAGCAACGAATGGCGCAAATGCGATTTACTTCGAACGAAACTCGACATATTCACTGAGGTAAACAAATTTGACGCTATTATTTTGGCGGAATGTCACTTGCGTATTTTTGTAGGTTAATGTCAATAGAAAAAAATTACATACATGCCAAATCATAGAAATTTATACATATTGCTAGCGACATCTACTAGTAAAACCGGCAAACTTCAACTAACACCCCTGGTATTTCCAAGAAATGGAGAAATCTACAGCTTATTCCAAGCCGGCCGGAACAGCTGTTGGATTTTTGTGAGAAACTTTTAAATTTCATGTAGTAAATACACACAGAGGGGAGTGAGTAGATTGAAGGAAAAATACCAATAATTTTGAACTTGAGTAATTCAGTTGAAAAGCAGCCATCTTCAATTCTAAATTTTAAATCAAACTTTATGAATAATTTCCCAATACAAAGGTTTTCGCAATTCGAAAGAAATCAAAACTCGTTGTGAACTCTTAAACACTCGCCAAATATGACCCACGCTTAGTTGTGAGTAAGCGATTTGAAACAACGACAACAAAAATTCAATAAATATTATTCTTATTTCAATAGAAATACAAACAATCAGTATGAAAAAATGCATTGATGCACCTCAACAATTTACAAATATTTACGCAGCCGCCTTTATTTAAACGACTACTGTCACTGCTGCTCCTCTGCAGCCTCAACTGAGTGTTTGTTTGTGTGTACATATTTATGTATATGTATGTATATATGTGTATGCAAGTATTATTAAGTACAACACGAATAGTAAGTAGTAACGAGGAAATGTGAAAAGAAAGATACAAATTTAAAGAGAGAGGATGCTCTAAGACAAGGAAGTGAGCCAGGCATTTTCCATGCTTACAAAACCGTAATAACAAATTTCGCCACAAACAATAACTGTTGTACAAATGTCAAAAAGGACACTAATGACAGCATTACATTAAATGACATTACAAAAGCGAAGGTAAGAAGCAGAAGACTGTCAAAGGAATTATGCGCATGCGCATGCGCCTCTTTCTTACTCTTTGTCGATCGTAAATTATTAGGAAGTAAATGTTTTTGAAGAAAAAAAAATTAACTTTGATTCATTTTTGTTGCAAAAACAACTATTTTTCCATTGCTTCCGTAATTTTAACACTCCTCGTGGCCGTACTAACGAACAGTCCAACGATTGCTTGCTATCTAACGGTTATTGTTTTCATTGACTACGAAGACGGCGTGATATGAATGGAAAAAAGTCCTGCTGTGCGGAGCAAAATGAACAAAACTATTTTACACATCGAATTACATGCCTTTTTAGCAAAAATTGCCTGCTGTGCCACTGCCACCAATACAAATTAAATTAATCGTGTCACAATGCAACAATGCAACAATGTCAAATGTGTTGCGTGTCTGTGCTCCTTACAAGAATCACTTGGTTGCTGGTTGCTGGTTGATTTGTCGACTTTTGGTCTGTTGGACGGCTCAGCGGGCGGTCAGTGTAATTGGCGCGTTTAATGATTTCACGCCGTTTTCAACATACAAATGAACAAACGTACATACACACTCATATAATTGTCATTATGTTGTGAAAAGATTTATTAAATAGTTTACGGTTTATTTAGGTATGTTGTCGGCAGGGAGAGGGGTGGGTGTGACAGTTTAATTGTGTGCCAAATATAATATATATTAACAAATGACATCTTCTCGGGATTTGAACAAATTATAGCAAATTGCCTGTATGTTTGTGGGAGTATAATGCGATGAATGACAATAGGGGCGTTGTGTTGATGGGACGAATTTAGTAATGACCTTAATGCTAAGGGGTCAATAGACATATTTTTCTATACACACATATGCACATATATGTACATACATTTCGTTTTGGAAGAAATTTTAAATTAAATTTTAAGGCTTTTAGATGCAATCGTATCAAACCCAATTTTCCAAAAATAACTTATCTGCTGAAAGCGTGTACCAGGTGTGTTTGTTGAAGTGTGCCGGTTTTACTAGTAGATGTCGCTAGCAATATGTATAAATTTCTATGATTTGGCATGATGAAGCTCACCGGTTGCTGGTAGGAACTTATGGTGAACATGCTCCAGTGATTAGAACATGTGAGACATGGTTTCGTAAATTTAAAAGTGGAGATTTCGATTTGACAGACAATGAACATCCTGGTGCAGCGAAAAAGTTCGAAGACGAGGAATTGCATGTTGATCCAACCCAATGGCAACAAAAATTGGCAGAAGCACTACTTGTGACTTGAGGAGCAATTTGCCAACGTTTAAAAGCCATGGGATAGATCCAGAAGTATGGGTGCCACACCAGCTGAATGATAGACAAATGGAAAATCGAAAAACCGTTTGGGAAGTGCTGCTTCAACGATTCGAAAGGAAATCTTTTCTGCATCGAATTGTCACGGGGACGAAAAGTGGATTTATTTTGAGAACCCGAAGCGAAAAAAATCATGGCTTTCCCCTGGTGAAGCTGGCCCATCGACTGCAAGGCCAAATCGCATTGGCAAATGCGAGACAATGCTCTGTGTTTGGTAGGACCAGTGTGGTGTGGTGTACTACGAGTTGTTAAAACCTGGTGAAACGGTGAACACGGATCGCTACCGATAACAAATGATCAATTTGAATCATGCGTTGATCGAAAAACGGTCGGAATGGGCCCGAAGACATGGCAAAGTTATCTTGCAACATGACAACGCGCCGTCTCATACCGCTAAACTGGTGAAAGACACATTAAAAACACTTAATGGGAAAATAATATCGCACCCGGCGTACTCTCCAGACCTCGCCCCGTCCGACTATCACCTTTTCGCATCGATGGGACACTCCCTTGCAGAGCAGTGCTTCGCTAATTTTGAAGAAGTCGAAAAATGGCTCGTCGAATGATTTGCCTCGAAAGAGAAAAAGTTTTTTTTGGAATGGTATCCATAATTTGAATGAGAGATGGGCGAAATGTGTAGAAACCAATGGTCAATACTTTGAATAAAAAAATTTTGAGATTCCTATGAAAATTAAGTGTATTCTTTATCGAAAAAACCGGCAAATTTCAACTAGAAAGATCTTCTTGAAACCTTAACCTTTCTTCAAGTCATCACAAAAATAAATATTTTCGCCTTTTTTAATGAAAGCTTTACGTCTCTATGCGTTCTGTCGCGTTTGCCTGTAGTTGCCGTCAGAATGCGTATTGTATTTAAATTTATTATTTAATTAATGAATTATTTGCGCATGGCAAAAGCTCATATACTCTGTAATTCTCCTCTCACTTCCACTATGACTAGCCATCCGGATGGCAGATAATGTCTTCTTCTGAGTTATTTTCAAAATATATCTGTAATTCGACTTTTATTGCTGCGGATAGAGATATATCCTCCAAAATGTTCGACAACTTCTCTGAACTCTGGCAAAATGTAATATAAAAACCCTTATACACGCACAATCTACACTAGCATACAGAAGACAATCATGTAATCGGATAGCCAAGCGATATTGTTGGTCTTATCGACATCAGTAGTTCATTGCTAAATTCCAGCTTCGTCAACAGTTATAGGAGGGCTATAAGCCCGCTGATAGGTCAATTAGACATCTCCATAGTCTGGGTCTCGGACATACCTTCTGCTCAAATATAAACGGAGACTTTATCCATAACTCGACAAGGACAAGACATATGGCCATACTTTTTTTTTGCTTAGGTTGGCAGGACTGTTATATGTTTACATGTCAAATTTGAGCGCGATCTGTCTCATAGTTTTTTTATGGCACTATAAACAAGTCAACCTCGAGTGTGTTTTTCGAATTTTACTATGGAAATTAACGTTGAGCAAAGATGTTTGTTTGAAATTTTGTTATCCCAATGGAATAAGTGCGACGGACGCAATGAAAATGTTGCAGAAGGCATATGGGGAGTCTTGCCTATCACGTGCACGTATTTTTGATTGGTATAAGTCGTTCAAGGACGGCCGTACATCGCTGGAGATCTTGCCCCATGATCGTCGTTCAGCAACGTCAATAAACGAAGAAAACGTCGAAAAAGTAAAGAAAATTGCGTTGGAAAATCGTCGTGTGACTGAAAAAGAGATAGCTATTGAGCTCAACATATCAAATGGATCCGCTCATAGCATTATTCACGATGTTTTGGGCATGAGACGTGTGTCTGCTCGACTTGTACCAAAATTGTTGAATTTTCTTCAAAAAGAGGAACGCAAAACTGTCGCCAAGGAAATGCTCACAATGAGTGATACGGACATCCAGCACATCATAACTGGTGACGAGACTTGGGTCTATGAATACGACGTTGAAACAGCCCAGCAATCTTCTGAATGGCGCCTTCCAAATGAGCCGAAACCCAAAAAACCACGTCAAAGTCGATCGAAAATCAAAGTTATGCTCACTGTTTTCTTTGATAGCCAAGGTGTTGTGCACTCGGAATTCCTTCCAGAAGGTCAATCCGTTAATACTGAATATTATTTATCCGTTTTGAAGCGTTTGCGTGAGAATATTCGTCTCAAAAGGAAGGATTTGTGGGACAACAAGTCATGGTTTCTACATCATGATAATGCGCCAGCTCATACGTCTCCTCTTGTTCGCCATTATTTGATCAAAAACAACGTAAATATTGTTCCGCAAGCACCGTATTCACCCGACATGGCACCGTGTGACTTTTTTCTTTTCCCTAAACTCAAATTGCCGCTTCGTGGAAAGCATTTTCAGTCGATTGAAGTCATAAAAGAGAATTCGAAGAAGGAACTGAAAGCCATACCTAAAGCGGCCTACCAGAAGTGTTATGAAGATTGGAAAAAAAGGTGGCATATGTGTATCGCCTCTAATGGTCACTATTTTGAAGGGGATAAAATAAATATTGAAGAATAATTAACCGTTTTTGTTTTATTGAGCCAGTCTCGTTTATATTTGAGCAGAATGGTATAGTATGTATATATTCAATAACGACAAAGCTGACGAGTTGGCTGGGAGTCGGGAGCATCTCTCAAAACTATTATGAACGATCAGAAGAGAGCTTCATCTGTGCAGAACAGATGAAAATCTCTAGCCAAATGTATGAAAACGAAGCAGATTTGGTGCAAGTATAGCAAATCAATGCAACAACGCGACACCGATAGAGCAAAGTAAGACGCGTTTGCAGAGGAAAAGGGAAAGAGCGTAATACTTTACAATAGATATCTAACCCAGAACATATTCATAAAGGAACAAAAAATACGATCTGATTTCATTAAGGGAACGCTGCTGCTTAATTACAGTTAAAAATATCTCACAGGAGATGGCGAACTTGAACCTCCAATCAAAGATAAAGCTCAAATAGCGATCGCCTGCTTAAAAAATAACAAAGTAGAACAAGTATATGGCGGCTACTCAAATATGTCGGCTACTCAAATAAGACGGCCAAGATATACCCAATCCTTAAAAAGAATGACTCCGTAATCTGTGCCAACTATAGTGAAATAATTCAGCTCAATATCGCATATAACGTGCTTTCTAGGAAGCAAACAGTCAGGGCTTTCACGTCTTGACTCCCACGTCGCTATTGATAATCATAATTGAGGTTATAAACAAATTTGTCTATCTAACACAGCATCAACACCAGTAACAACTTCAGCTGCGTTATCCAACCCAAACTCACTCTTCTCGATAGATGCCACTTTGGATTGAGCAGCCAATTGAAAAGTAAAGTCCTCTCACGACCAACCAAAACCAATATCTACAAGTCCTTCATCATTCCCAATATATTCTGGGTGGCCATCTTTGATCGACGACGATGTTGTTAAGGCAATGTTGGAGCAAGATCCTTTTCTGACAAAATCGGAGATCGCAAAAAGGCTTAATTCAACTCAACAAACCATTTCTGACCATATTCGGAATATAGGATTGGTGTGGAAGTATTCAAGTATTTTGTTTTACTCCAAAAACGGACAGAACTTTCCAGAAGACCTAATATATGGTAAAAGAGAGAATGTTACTACTACTAAGTATCTACGTAAAAGTAGTGTTGAAAAAAAGTATACTTTTTCATGATTTAAAAACAGCCAGACTGATTCGATTAATTTTTTTGTAATTTCTATTGTAAATTTCTTTCCGGATTTTCGATCTATGCGGAAAAATCGTATTTGTGTTTAGTCTTGCTTCAACTTGAACTTGAACGAAAGCTCAGATAAAATTTGTACTTTCAAGGAACCACTATTTTTGGTGGTTTGCGTTCTATTAGACAACAAACCTTGGTCAAAATAAAATAAGTGCGACAATTAGTGAGAACGTCTGTGATACACAAGTTGGAGAGAAAGGCCCACTATAAAATTAAGGTGATGTGGCCATTTTCCAAGCTCAAAGTACATTGCCTGTACACTTTAGTGTTAATCCAAAAATGTGAGCAGAGATTTGCCGAATACGTTAGAATTTATTTAAGAAATTGGCTGCTGAACCTATTTTCGGCCGAGCGGTCGACCCTCGATAGGAAATTTCAACCATCCTTAATGTATTTCTGAAAAAATCTCATCATAAAATGTCATTAGGCGTCTGAAAGGAACTAAGAATGTACTGTAGGTCCAACCATACGTTGGAAAAACTTTACTTGAGCTAATCTCTTAAATATTATTCATCGTTACCACAGGTTTTCAGCAAAAATATGGAAAAGAATGGACAATTTTTGTCAGCGTAAAAGGGCATTGGTCTATGAGGATTTGTTATATTACATGATTGTACTCGTATTCAGTTCTTAGTGCTTCAAATATTATTTCAATAAAATTGTGAGTGAAATTAATTAAATGAAAACAAACAAGTTTACTTAGTCTCCATTAACTGTTTGCGTCAAAAACATGCACAACAACATTAATTACCACTAATAAAAAAAGTATTTTCTTGTTAATTATCATACAAAATCGACAATTTTTCTTTTAAATGGAACAAACACACAGAAGTAACGTCAGAACACACCAAGGTAGGTTGAACTTTTCGAGACATACATACGTGTACATAATATGTTTATGATATGTCCATGTTTAAGAAAATATGTTTTAATAGTTTAATACAAGTAGAGAAATAAATACATATGTTTAATAACAAATAAAATTTGTCTTCGTCAAATTTGTTTATAAAAACCCTCTACGCGATCTTAAGCACAAATTGAGGGCCACAAAATTTCGAAATTTATTTGCTTTTTCCTTAACATTTTTCTATTTTGTTACATTGAATACTTCAGCTAAATACACAAATGTTTTTCTGTAGTCAAAAAACCTCAAAATATTAAGTATGATAGCAACATTATAATAAAGACAGCATTGAAGTAGAAAAAAATATATATGTACATGCACCTGTATTTTTATGAACAAAAAAATTTCCAATTTTAAATTCAAAAATGCTTACTCTGAAGATATCTATGAACGGGTATAACAATTTTGTCAAGCTAACAGGAGGATGGAGCCATGGGTAGAAGTTCACTCAAGTGAGTACAATTTTGGCTTGGGACCCATCACATGAAAAATACACTGTAATGAAAAATCACAAAAAGCCTCGAATAAGAAACCCTCCCTGACGACGACCCCCGCAAACGTTTTAATGATCACGATTTCAGGTCATGCGCCTGGAATATCCAGTCACTTGCCACTGCCCGATGATTGATGACCTCGATAGAGTGGCCAAGCACGGAAGAAATTGGGCCTTGTGAAATATACAGCCATGTAAAAGAGCGCAAATTCGGGGTCGGATTTGTGGGAGAGAGACTCCGTGTATTTCCTGATGCTTTCCCAACAAATGGAGGGATCTATAGTTTATTCTAAGGGCACCTCCGAACTGCCGTTGGCTACGTATCAGGAGCTTTGATTTTCATCTCAGAAATACACTCGGAGGGTTTGGCATTCTCTACCGAGGGACGACCGCAATTAGAAAAATTAATTTTCTACCTTTTTGGGCGTTGCCCGAACCAGGACTTGAACCCTGGCCTTCAGAGTGGCAGTATGCAAAGCCAACAGCTCGGCTATTTCGGCCTATCCAGTATACATTTGTAGTTATTTGCAGTACCGAATTCCAACATAAAAAGAAAATCTTTCCTAGAGTTTATTTTTCTGAAAAAACATGGTCCCTGTGATAGTTAAGCAAAGCGAAATTCAATAGTTGCAGATCACTGTTAAGCCCAAAAGGTGTCGAAAAATAATTTCTTTGGCATATCTTAAAGATCAGTTGTTGAAATTTGACAAAATATTTAAAGTTTTTGTAAATAATCATGAAGAACCATCAATGCTGTTTGGCTTAGGTCCATTATCCGCATTCAATCAATTTGCATTCAATCGAAATATAATGATATTTAAAATAATATTCTGTTCCACACGAAATAAGCACGCCCTTATGTAAATTAAATTTTTTGCCTTTATCACATATTTATTTGCACAGTTGTCGATTTAACGAATTTTATTGTTTGCCCTCGACAACAACTGGTGATCTGTTTTTATTTTGCGCTTCCACCTCCGCCTCTGCTACAGTTACTGCCTTCAAATCTTCTATCGCTTTGCTCTTCATTATCACTTTTCCGTCGTTGAAGTAAGTCATATACCTCCGAACAGACAAATATATTATTTACTTAGCATCTATTGCTTTGTTCTAAAACAAAACTCTAAAAATATGTATGTTTGTCTATATGTATGTATGTATGTATGTATTGCATGTAGGCAAACATCGGCTGAAACGCCTAAGTCTAGTGCGAGTTCAGTGCTTTAGCACCCACAGTAGCGAAGGCTTGTTGCAGCATGGCTATCCGTAGTGGTGGCAGTAGCTCTGGGTATGACAACAAATGTTAGGCAATGACTTTTATTGTCATTGAAATTTTTTTCAAAACCAAAAAAACGTTTGTTAACTCAATTTGACCTGAGTGCCATTGCCGCTTGTAAAAACATATGCACCGTGAGGCAATTATCTAAGTTCCCAGATTAGACTAAGAAAAACCATTTAGAAGCGTTTTCTGGCAAACTTTTTACTTGAAATGGCTTCAAATTGAACTCTCAATATCCATATACGTGAACATTCTAAGGGAGATATTTTCTATGATCAGCGAAATCTATTTATAGATACTAATCGCAAGGTGGCTCAGTCATTAACCTTCTCTTTCAATACCTTGGGTATTGGTTTGGTTGTTAGTATCAAAGTAATTACATACTTACAAATTTCCCATATTGCTTAAAACTACAGCTTTTCTCCACACAATATTTTCAACGAAGTGGAGGTCTATCTCTTCCCTTGATTGCACCAAAACTTGTAAAGTTTGGTCTTTGTCCATCGAAAGAGGAAGCTTCACGCTGTGTTAAACAAAGAACTCTGCTATAAAAGTAATTAGTAACCTTCCCTTCCTATTGCGTAGAAGTCAGTATCTGCCTATCTTAGTGACGGTCTCGCCACTGGTAGCAAGTTTCAGTAGGAATATCAACGAACCGGGGAATCGATCTCTACCAGCGAAGCTTACCATACACCTGTTGGATGACTTCTACAAAGGACAATCCCTGCTCAGGCAGTATATGCTCCATCATTCGGGTTTCAGTCTCTTCATGCCGAGACATACTAGCTTTTCTAATAGAAGAATGTATCTAACAGACAAACCTCTATTGACATCAACGACGATCCGGGTGTTATACGTTTCAAAGTTCAGACTCTTCTCCTGTACTCCTTCTTCTTTATTGGCATAGGCAGCGCTTACTCGTTTATAGCCGAGTTGATAACAGCAGCCAATGGTTTCGTACTTTCGTTATTTGGCGCCAATTGGAGATACTAAGCGAAGCCAAGAAATGGGGGTATTGCGCTGTAGCACTACTTTTGGCTAACCAGTTACAGTTGATAGGCTATACCCAGTTCCTACTCTTCGTACTCCTCGTCGTAAATCCTGGAAACGTGAGAGCAATACTTGTGCGAGGAGTAGTAACCAACCCTGCATTCCGTTCATGGAAATACAATTTGAGTGGAGCCCCTCCCACATATAAGATTTAAGGGTTCTTCTTCTTATTTATTGGTTTTGGCACCGCTTAATAATCAATATTCGCTGTTTGGCGCCATTTGGAAATACCAAGTGAAACCAGGTCACTCTTCATCTGATCGTTCCAACGGATTTAAGGGTTCATTCAAGTTTTGTTATGGTAGTCGTACACCAAAGGGGCAGCTGCGAGCAGTTATCGAAAAATTCGAAATGTAAACCTACATACGTTATGTACTAGACTTGGATCCCGCCACAAAAAATCCAGCTCAAATGAAAAGGTTAAGCCAGCCCCTGTACTACTTTCGGAATGTCTATTCCTGTAGTCCCAAAGTTACTCTCGAATCCGACATATTATTACCTGTACTGCTACAAAGTGCTGTATCATCATATGTAGTTTATGTCCATCTCGCGACGTTAAATTTGAAGCTTCATATGTAAATCAAAAATAATTCGAAAACCAAAACACGCTTTTCTGAAGGGATTTACTAGAAGAATTTCATAATTTGACTACCTGTTTGATGGAAGTTCGTACATCTTTCGAATACATGGGTACGGTAATACAAATTTGTGTTCCTGCTTTTGCGTCACTTTTCCAAACCATCTACGCTACTGTCCACTAAAATAGTGAAACAAAAGATATTGTGTCGTTTGCCAAGAAAAGTGGAAAAAAAGTCAAAACACACGTCAAATGTTTACACAAACGCACCGGTCCAAACGCGCCAACCATCCATCCATCCATCCAGCTAGCCAGCCAGGCAGCAGAAGGCCAATAACTTCCGCATATTGTGTCAACATATTTTTTTCTTAAATATGTATACACTCGTATATCTTTGCACTTATTCTACAAGTTAACACACCCACGTAAATAAATTCATACATACATAGGTATATATCATTGTGTAGTTGTAAGAGAATGTATGCCACTTACAAGTAAAGAGATAAAAAAAATATGCTACAAAATAAAATGGGATCTTCTTCGGGCACCGGACGCTGTATTCCCTCAATTGGCAGTGCTGTCAGGCCTCAGGAAAGAAAGGTTAAAATAAAAAAGAAGAATTGGCAACACAAAAGATATGTAAACGGCACGATTCCCTAATGGGCTGCAATGTGCTACATTCTTTGAGAATATTTTTATTTTTATTTTTATTTTTATTTTTATTTTTATTTTTATTTTTTATTTTTTCTTTCTCCGTTACACCCAAAGAAAATCTAGAAGAAAATGCATAAATGCACAACAAATGAGCAAAATATTGTTTGGGGATTTATTGAATGGCACATCCGGGCAACAATTGAACATGACAAATAACAAACGGCAAAGAGAAGACAACAGAAGACAACAGAAGACACGACAAGCATTCTCCGCCTAAATGGGCTTACAGTTTGCCGTTTATTGTGTGACTGGGAGTGAGTAAGCGTAAGTGAGTGGACTTGGATTTGTAAACGCATAAAACTATATATGAAGGTATTGTTTTGGAAGCGAAGGCTTTGACTTTGGCCGACAAATTTGAAACCGAAAAAAGGTGATCATGTCATACAAATAGACTAAAAGTTTGAGCTTAAATGATGCAACTCAACCAAGGAGAATCGGAAGAGGTGGACTACATCAATTTCTTCTTCTGTTTCGATAATACTTTCTCAACAAAAATCCCAGAGAGCAGCGAGTGGGAAAGTGCATCATTTCAGGAACAGAGATCCGTAGCCATCTACACCGACGGCTCTAAACTAGGTGGCAAAGTAGGATCTGGAACCAGAACCGTTTTCTATAAAATTACATAAAAACTTTCACGACATCTGCGGCGTATTCCAAGCGACGGAACTAAGCGCTATAACAGAACCCAACCTATTACAATATATTCTGCCACCCAGGCTACCATTAAGCTTCTCCAATGCAAACATACCACCTCAAAGGTGGCAATAAAATGATGAGAGATCTTAAAAAAATTCTCAACTTTATGCGAAACGTCCGTGGTGAGGGTTCCTGTTCATAGGGACATCCAATGAAACTGCGTAGCTAACGAACTGGCCGCAAAGGGAAAAGTTCTAACCGCGGTAAACTCTGCATATGGCGGATGCATACCGCTTTCCTCGGCAAAGTATCTACTAAGACTAGATTTCCCCAGAAGAACCAACAGCAGACTGTAGAGCGACACCACATGCAATGTGACAAGATAAATCGAGAGGAATAGAACTAACTCTTTACTCTTTCTAAACAGGACCTCCATAGGCATAACAACCGGCGTAATAACCGGACACTGTTTCATGGGGGTTCATGGTAGAAGGTTGGGCTGCTTCTCAAATGAGTTCTGCGGCAGCTGCAGGGATATAGATGATTAGCAATCGGTGGAACACCATCTATTTTTCACTGACAAGCTTCTTCTTCTTTTGCTTTGTAGAGCTTGCATTGGTAGGCATAATTAATCTTCGGACCTTCATAAAGCACACCAAGTGGTTTGAACATTCGAAAAGGAGGAACGAATCTCTTTAGCAGGACCAACATAGATATCGCAATGGGCCAATAGACCATAGTGGACTTGATCAAGGTTCCGTGATCTAAAAACCTGTTAAATTAACTAACTAACTAAAGCTCAAATGAGAGCAGCAGAGAGATGTGGGACGTTGTGGTCCAAAGTGGCCCATTGCACAAATTAGATAGTGCAAATTATTTAAAAAAAAAATAGCATAAGCATAATAATGTGGAAGTTCTTTCTTCAATTCGTGGTGTAAGTCATTATTTTTTTCTAATAACTGGAGGGATCTAAAATTTTAAGCCGGCTTCGAGCGACTAATAGATTTCTTCTCAGGAAGGGTTGGTACTCCCTGCCGATGACGATTATCTGTAGGAAAAAATGTTGCCTTTGCCCAAATGTGTTCTTGTTGCCACATCGGTAGCAACCCGACCTGCTTATACATCTCTTATTGGAATGTACAGGTACCTAGCACGTTTAGTTCATGTCCGACTTTTAGTATCAGAAAAATTCATAGTCGAATTAATCAATTATAATCATGGTGATAATAGGCTCGTGTGGTTTGAAAAGATTAATCTTCCTTTGTCGTTCAGAGGAGAAGGTCTTATCAAAAGATTTTCACAGCTTATTGTCTGTACCAAGTTCTAAGTATCCCTGTGTAGTAGTAATGTAGACAAGCGCCAATTCTTGGAAAACACCCACAACAATAGCAGTTTTGAGATCCAACGCAGAATCATTATTACGAAAAACCCATACTTTGTGTAGACTTGGCAGGTAATCGAGAGCTTAAGTCCTCCGACGACGACGAACAAACATAAAATTCCACAAGTGGGTTATCTTTCCTGTTTTGCTATAGGATGCAAAAGAGCGAATGATGACGAGGTCTGATAAGTTGAGCAATGGGAGTTCTCGAGAAAAAGGTTCGCGAACCTTTGGAACGAATTACGTAGACGATGTGAGATATACGACGACATTGACATAGTTCAGCAACTTGAAAGACAGCGAAATGGATTTTTCCTTCTACGCTACGGGTCCCAGACAATATACTAACCAGTCTTCGTTTAAGTATACTCGGTTTCCAGATAATAAAGTATTCTGCTGAAATGAAGAAGTCTGTGGCCGCAAAAACCTAGTGGTTAGCATTGCATACTTTTATTCGGAAGCTCACGGTTCGAGTTCTGATTCGACCAAGATCCAAAATTATAGAAAATTCAATTGTCTAATTGCGGTCGTCTCTTGTCAGAGAAGTTTATGAAATGAAATAACAAAACTGCTCAAAATATCTATTGGACGTTCGGAGGTGGCTTAGAGTAAACTATGGGTCTCTCCATTTATTGGAAAAATATCAAGACGCAAACCGGAAGAGCTCGGCTAAAAATAGGTGCTTCAGTTACACAGCGTCAATTATATATACGAGTAAGTTGAAGTGTTGGTCACTGTAGCCGAGCGTGTAGCAGTGCGTTTTACCATGCCTCGAGTCATGGGCACAAGTCCTGGGTAGACCAATCTTTCCAGTTATTGAAAAAAATTTAAGTGAAGTATCCTCTCGGTAGAGAATGTGAATCCCTTAGAATGTTTCATTTGGCAAGAACAAAAATATTCCCAATAAAATCTATTAGCCATTCGAAGATGACATAAAACCGTGGGTTCCTCCAGTTTCTGTAAAAACATACCTGAGTCCCTATCTCAGAGTTGCGATAATTTAAAGTCAATAGCATTATATATTTTTCATAACAGCACTTTATCTTAGCTTCCGTACAATCACCTGTCTAAAGGCTTGTCCAAACCAATAGCCACCGCTGCTTCTGCTGACACACCGCTTATTGGCATGCATAAGAGACTACATAATCACACACTTCTGTCTAATTTTAATAAAACACTCACGTCCCACAGCATCCGCCAACTATGGTACATACATACATGCATACATATATATATATATATATATGTACATTTATATAAGACAAGATACGGTATTTCCATTTTCATTTGTCACAAAAGACCAGTAGCCGCACGGCACTATTCAAATGACAACTCTTTGAGAGCGAACAATTACCGTAATATTGTTCGTCATATGAATACACAAATATACGTACTATAGTTATGTGTGCTTCATCAATGAATGAGTACTGTCGCTTCCTTTGCCACTTAAATAAGTAGTGGCATTTAAATGAGATTACCTAATTGGCGGCGTTCAAAGTACGCGTATGAGTACTACAAGCCATGTGATTATTTAAACAAAAAATTAAAAAAAATTAAAAAAAAAAAATTTTTTAAATTAAAAATAGTAAAAATACAAAAATATGTAATTTGCTTGCCGTCACATCACGTCCCGTCGCATACGTCAACGACGTCTACATGCTTTCGTGAATTTTAAGTAATTTCGCTATTCACGCGGCAACACTTTGACATTTTCATGAATGACGCACACTCAGGCGTTAAACAACTCATGCCTGATTGAGTTGAGCAGCGTTCGGATGAAAATGTGGTGGGTAAGTTTTGGTTAAAAAAATTTTCAGGTCAACAATAATTATAAAGGAGAGGTATTATTTTTGTTGAAGTAACCACACAAATATTCCCCAAATTGGTTTTCGGCCAATATTGTGGAAGTGGCAGTTCTGGGTCCATTAAAAAGCCGGTTCGCTGCGATATAAAGACCAGACTGTTGCAGAAACTATTGAATTGTAGTCGGCTCTTACGACAGGTATGCCTTATATATAATGTTAGGCACTTTCAAACCTCTGAAGCGATTGAAACCCTAACCAGCAGGAGTTATAAGTAAGAGATCTTAGTTGTCGGTGAGAACTATGTTCACTTATCTTGATTGAAATAAAAAACATATCGCATATTGAACTGAAAACTTCTTCAAATACAAATTTTCACCTTCAGAGTGCTTCAACTTTTGCTCAGTTGACAAATTGTTGCAAAATATTCGATGAAAGTGTCAATCAACTAAAAACTACACGGCAAACTACTTGAACTCACTGCCAATCACTAACACTCCCTTACTCCCTCACTCACCCATTCAGTCACTCTCTCACACGTTGTTAAGTCAAACAAAAATTTTACTCATTTGCATGTGTTGACAAAGTTTTGAGTGTGCATGTGTGTGTGTGTGTGTTTGTGTGTTCAACTAAATGGTAAAAAAAAAATATCAAAAACAAAATTTATTTAATTGGTTTGCATTTGAGATTGAAGCATCGTGAAAGAGCAAAGCTACCAACAAAGAGCCGCCTCTACATATTAGAATGATGCTGAACGAAGTGATCCAATTGAGTGAATGATTTTTTCCACACTTTGCTAATTAATGTTCATGTCGAAACAGAAATTCATATGTGAAATACTTACTTAATATATGTACATACATATTTACATCCCTACATACTATACTTCGAATATCGATATACGTATATACATACACATATATATTTATACACTACTCTATACAACCAAACATACATATATATACATTCTGCTCCCGCTTTGCCTATTTAAGTGTTTTTGTATACTTATGTGAACTTATAATTTTATACGCCTTGATGTATGCAATGGCATTTGTGTATGTGTATGTGAGTGTGAGTGTGTATGTGTGTGGGTGGGTGTGCATGTGCTAATATGCATATATTTGTGCTGTTATGTTCACATTTGGTACTGATCATGCACAAATAAGTATGTATGCATGTATGTATGTTTGTAAATAAAGACAGACAGTTAGACAAATAGACAAGTAGCGGCACTCGAGCAGGCGCAGACAAATTCTATTTGCAAACATTTCACTTGATTTGCAAGCGAATGGTGCAAAATGATGACGATGACGATGACGACGACAACAATGATAAACCAAACCAAACAGTTTCAGCTACGAGGAACGCCCGTTGAAGCGAATAGTGGCGTGAATTGAGTGTATAGGTATAGAAGCAGGCCAGGAAGCATGTAGCCTTTTAGGAAATTTGAATATGTTTTAAGAGAAAAAATATTAGAGGACGTCCACTTCTAGCAGGCAATAAAGCCTAGACTTCTACCACGGCATATACTTCGTAAGTGTGTCCTTAAACTCTTTTGAAGCCATACTTTAATATGGTTGACAAAAACTATAAGCCGTTCGGAGGCCGCTCCATTTGTTGGAAAAACATCAAGACGTAAAACCACAAATTGGAGAAGGAGCTCGGCCGAAAATCGCTTCAACTGTTACAAAGTGTCAATATATGCACCGATTTACACGATGTCATTATGCCTTTTTCATAGCAGCTCTTGTCCAATTGGCAAAAAATTGGGACAATCGATTTTCACAGACTGCTCTTCATCAGCCAAATTATTAGTCGTAGACAGAAACAGATAGCAATCACTAAGTACGATATCCGGATAATAAGGTGGATGCCTAAGAATCTCCTAACTAAGCTTTCGAAGCTTCTGGCGAGTCACTATCTATGTGTGTGGTCTGACGCTGTCCTCCTGTTGACCAAAGTTCGTTCAGACGGTCCAATTACAGACAGCGCATACCCGAATTAAGACTTTGACCGTAGAGCAGTAGCTCATAATAATATGGTTTCTTGCCAATTCCACCAAAGGCACAACAATACCTTCCTGGTCGTCAATCTTGGCTTAGATATCACTTGTGCCGGCTAACTGCCATTCGACCATTTTCATTTGACGTCGCTGTAAGTGATCCACTTTTCATCACCAGCCACCATCCGTTTCAGAAATGGGTCGAGTTTGTTACATATACTCGTACATCGAACTTATTTGTGTATGTTTGGCTCATGGGCAATCAAAACAGTGTTTACATGACTCTATCACTAAAGCCAACTATTGTAAAAATAATGTACTACTTCTTAAGTTGAATCTGGTTCAAGAAAATTTATGATGGAGCAAATGCGAAGAAGAACAAAATTTCAGGTGTACGAAGTTAAAATCTTAGAGAAAACTTTTTAAAATCTCTTTTGTAATTAATCTTAAGCTGGTTAAAAATATTAATACTAAATCGGACTGGTGGAGAAAACTGCGAAGAGGAATTGTTGAGACTCGCATTCATCATAACACTCGTGGTGGGGAAAAAATGTTCATTTCCTAAAGATTTAGTTGTTTATCTATTTCTTTATCTTTTTAGCTGAAACCTAAAAATAAATAAGTTCATACAGCCGCACATCTATTGTGGCCTTAATTAGGGATCTAAGCACAAATAAAAGTTGAATTCTATTACGAATAAAGAGAAAACTACGTTCCATCTGCTTTCGTAGATTAGTATTCCATTCTGTTCATACGTTCAGACGTAACACGTAATTTTCTTCGTTAAATTACCGATAGGTTCAGGGATGTTATTCGACCCCATTCGGCTAATGCGGAATAATTGTTTTTTGTAATATTTTATGGTAACTAGAAAGAAGTGCTGTTCTAGCCTTTATACCCTACATGAATTTATCATATACGTATTTTTAATGCAAAATGCCAAATTAGATTTTGAAGATTTTCAGCGTCAGTATTTACCAGGGGTGTTAGTTGAAGTTTGCCGGTTTTACTAGTAGATGTCGCTAGCAATATGTATAAATTTCTATGATTTGGCATGTATGTAATTTTTTTCTATTGACATTAACCTACAAAAATACGCAAGTCACATTCCGCCAAAATAATAGCGTCATATTTGTTTACCTCAGTAAAATATGTCGAGTTTCGTTCCATGTAAATCGCATTTGCGGCATTCGTTGTTTTTCTTATTTCATCAAAAGAAAAAAGCAGCTGAAGCTCACCGGTTGCTGGTAGAAACTTATGGTGAACATGCTCCAGTGATTAGAACATGTGAGACATGGTTTCGTCAATTTAAAAGTGGAGATTTCGATTTGACAGACAATACTGCAGCGGAAAAGTTCGAAGACGAGGAGTTGCAGGCGTTATTGGATGTTGATCCAACCCAATCGCAACAAAAATTGGCAAAAACACTACATGTGACTCGAGGAGCAATTTACTAATGTTTAAAAACCATGGGAAAGATCCAGAAGTATGGAAAATGGGTGCCACACCATCTGAACGATAGACAAATGGAGAATCGAAAAACCGTGTGTGAAATGCTGCTTCAACGATTCGAAAGAAAATCTTTTCTGCATCGAATTGTCACGGGGGACGAAAACTGGATTTATTTTGAGAACCCGAAGCGAAAAAAATCATGGCTTTCCCTTGGAAGCTGGCCCATCGACTGCAAGGCCGTAAGACAATGCTCTGTGTTTGGTGGGACCAGTGTGGTGTACTACGAAAAACGGTCGGAATGGTCCCGAAGACCTGGCAAAGTTATCTTGCAACATGACAACGCGCTAATTTTGAAAAAGTCGAAAAATGGCTCGTCGAATGGTTTGCCTCGAAAGAGAAAAAGTTTTTTTTGGAATGGTATCCATAATTTGCCTGAGAGATGGGCGAAATGTGTAGAAACCAATGGTCAGTACCTTGAATAAAAAAATTTTGAGATTCCTCTGAAAATTAAGTGTTTTCTTTATCGAAAAAATTGGCAAATTTCAACTAACAAAGAATGCGATCTAAGAGACTTTCATCACGAATTTTTGGACCTAATTCTTGTATCGACGTTTCTTTGTAGATATTTACGTTTAAGACATAATTTGTAGTGGTCCGATCTGACCCAATGCGACAAATGATAGTTTAATTATGCCAGTTAGTCTGTTGACCAAGTGCGGTTGGAGTATCTTAAAATCTGAGGACTAATACAGTATGTGTACAAACACACGTATAAACGGGTAGACGAATATGGATAAATCAACTCAATTTGTCATTCTGAATCGATCGTTAAAAATTTTAATTAATCTATCTCTTCTCCTTCAGGTACTTTCATACATCGAACCAAAATTGATATACTTGTTGGTATAAAATGGGATTTTTTTGTTCAAAAAATCACCGAGCAAGTTGTATAGAACCGGCGCAATCAGCAAACTTTTCTTTGCATCGACTACGGTATTCGCCGACACTTCTAATATATATATGGAAACAATCTAACAGACTAACGGCACGATGGATGAGAACAATAGCATCATAAAATATTACAGAAGATAGTATCTTTTCGATATCGCACTGAAGGTGGTGTATGCTCGTGTAAGAAAGACGACAGAGAGAAGCACCCTACCCATTTTCTGACTTTTCAAGCGGTCTAAAGTCAATTTACGCAACCGTTAAATAGCAAGAGCAACCGTTTAATAACAGAGCAAGTTCAAGGCAACTATGAGCAATGTATCAAAGATTCTCTCGCATTTATTTTCCAAAGAGTGGATATTCGGTCAGAGGTGTATCTATCGGGTTTAAAATCATTATCATGAGGTCTGATCAGACCGTGCTGACTTCAATATATCTAATGTTAATTTATTGTCTTTTAGGTGTGTCACTTCACCGTGGCGCATGCTGGAAAGTCTATTCAAGCGCAATGACTCGGATATTGGAGTTCGCTATATCCAGAAGTTTATTTGGCGTCATAGAGTGGCTCTGCTGGTAATACGTAAGATCCCTAACCAAACGTCTCATCGGGCCTTATACTCGTATGTGCCTTCTCATTAAAAAAACAAAAAAAAAACATTCTTTGCGCCACAATTTCCTCACAAGACATCAGTTTTTAAGCATCACACACCCCGAAAAACTAGCTACGGCTATACCCGCCCACAGCAAACAGCAAGAAGTCATATGGGCGTGTATGGGGACTAACATTTGAGTTGGCGTCACTACAATGCACCGCCGTTGCTCCAACTATACATACTCGTACATAGGTACTAGCATAGTAAAATGACGACCGTGCAACGGAAGCTAACAAACAAAGTGTGAAGGAAGTTGGGAAGGTGCTGTTGTAATCATTAGTCTCACTGATGTGCCGTTAGCAAATGCAATTGCAGTTGTTGTTGTTGTTGTTGTTGTTGTTGGAAGCAATTGTATATATGTATGTCTGTATGTATGTATGAGCTTGCGTCAGTTTGATTTAAAGCAGTCAAGCACACAAATTTATTTGAAATTCTATACATATTTACATATGTACCTACATAAGCACACGCACACATATGCAAAGCTGCCATCAAGGATGCCGAATGAAAGTTGATGGCTGCAGAAAGTGCAAAAAAAAGTAGAAGAAAAACAACAAAAAAGCTTGATGAAAAAGTTAAAGCGAAGTGTATGCACATAGTTAATGCATTCATGCAACAAAAAAACGCCACACATACACACACACACACATTTATACACAAATGCATGAATACACTGACAGTTGAAGATAGCATTATAGCGCAGCAGAGAAAGCGAGTAAGCATACAAAGCGTATATGTACGAGTATGTACACACAGGATACATACTTACAAATATACACGTACATGCAGTGTAATGCTTTCGAACGACTGACAACGCCAGCCACACTCATTCCGTACCGTCCCGCGCCGTGCTCTCCACTCTCCTCCGGCACTATGTGCAGCGCACAGCACTTGTCGGGTACCTACTCGACAAATCGAAATTGTGTGCTCTGGAAAAATATTGGCACAAGAAATCATTCCTTCCTGTTAGCTGTTCGGTTGTCAGTGTTGTGTGCGAACCCGGCGTACATACGAGTATACATATACCATACACATATATTTATGTACGTAAATATGCATGGATATACGTGTACGTTCGCTCTCGACCGGGTGGTGCTACGGCATGCAAAGCTAGTAAGGAGTACTTCAAACTATGCACATACAGACATACATACATACATATATGTATATATATATGTATGAATAAACTTATAGAGTGCGTGCTTGAATTAGGAAAACTTGGAGGTGTGGCAGCTGATGAAGTTTTTGTCTATCCACGAACTTTAAAATTATTAAAAGATTTCATTTTACATTTGTGCCTGCTGAGCCAGCGAAATTTATGGTAGTTGATTGGCTCTCTTCAATGCGGCAGAAATGTTCATCAGATCGGTTGTGAAGATTTGTGTTGAGGAAACACCAGCAAATAGGTGAGGACTACCTTTGGGAACTGCTACCAAAAATGTCAAAAATATCTGTTAAGAATTCTACAAGTGAACGCAGACACCAAGGCTCAAAGCCTGATTTCTGCTTAATTACGTCTTTGCATTGACGACGGCGATACGAAAAGAAACGGGTTAACCTTTTGCCTTTTAATAGTTGGTATGGAATCCACAGGGCGGGAAAACAGTACGCCTTTATGACGTCCTCTACAGTGGTAATGAAATATGTCATAGTGACGCTAATTCTTGATGCTTCACCGATGGAATAGAAAGTCGGAAGAGCTACTGTTGTGTACGGATGACATCTTTGCAGGAGTGATGCCTCAACGCCTTCTTACAATAGCGATTTCAAGAATAACACTGCAGTCGTTTCTATTTGTCGTTGATGGAAACACCAAGTAAAGCGAGGTCCTTCTCCACCTACTCGAAAACTTTCAAGGATGATGTGTTCTCATCCAACCGTCGACATAACCCTGCCAGTAGTTCACGTCATTGTATATCTAATACATAGTCTACGTCATCCAAAATCTTTTTCGGAAACTTTCAATGCTGACTCATCGAATCTATTTATCGCCAAAGTCTTCGTCAACATCATACAAAATCTCCTCTGCCGAATTAATCTCTATTCATGAATGGACAGTGCAAGACGCCACGTCGAATTTCGAGCTTTGCCCTACTCCTCAAGACAATCGGTCTTCATGAATGAAGTTAAACCTCACACCAACTCAGTAATAACTAGCCGTACCACATAACAACTTGAATCGATGTCTTAAGGATTCTTGTTCTAGCGTTTTAAGTAAATCGAAGGAGGAGAAATTACTGTGAAGGCCGTAAGGGGATAGGAGCAACTGCTACAAGAACACCAGTATTACTTTCCAGTATCGATCAACCGGAAATTTTGTTTCTTAGAACATAAAAATTCAGGTCGACCGGTGGCTATCATTTTAATAACTTATGACATTGCAGCCGAGTGGATGGGGCGTGCTACAATGGGATAGGTCTTGGGTTTGAATCCCAGGCAGACCAATTTACAAAAATATAAAAAAAATTTTTAATCGCGGTGTTAAGCTATTCAAGTTCGGACGTTCCGTTGGGTCGGTTTAAGACTACATTTCTTGGAATAACATCAAGATGCGTACAACAAAATCGATTAAAAAGAGCTCGTATGAAAATCGCGGTAGTTTTCTACCAAGCAAGGCATATTGCCACAGGGAATGTTAGCCCCAACCGACTATTAGTGACTAGTGGACAACAAGTCATTCAAGTTCTTAATTGAGGCCTGTTATAACTACTAACCCCTTCATACAAGCAGTGCTGGTCATTGTTTGAACTTCATTGTGATTTCTTTACAATGCAATCATTTGTCTATCTGCTCTATCCAGGAGCGTGGTCTTAGTACACCGCCTTTCGTCTGGAACCGTTGGCGTGTTGTTTACTTGCCTAACACATTGCATTGCCACATCGCATGCCGCTGCACTGCTGCTTCATACTCGCACTCAAAATGGGCGCTCCGCCATGAAGGATGAAAGGCGTAGACAAGCATGGCGTATAGCGCATAGCGTGTCGTGCTTTATTGAGAAGCCTGGCGTGCTCCATCCAGCCAGCACTGTTTATTCGCTCATTTGTGTTTGTCTATTTGAACTTTCTCCTGTTTCGTTTGCATTTGCAAATATTCCTGCTGACTGACTGCTGTCAACCAAACAGCCATCATCCACCAACAACGACAACGACAACGACGATGACCCCGGCTGATGGCAAGCACAAGCAAGTCGAGTAAAAGAAAGTATGACACACACACAGACACACTTGTTTGTTATAGGAACTGGTGTGTTTTCTGAAGTTGTTGTATTATGACGGTTGCCAACTACAACACAGCTGAATTGGCTAGCCAAATTCTGTCGCTAACTCTGACACTACCTCTACCTGCCCGCCTTCAATTTCGCCCTGCGCCTCGCTCACCCACTTTTGGCATGCCAATTGGCGTTGACGTTGACGTTGTTAGCGGAAAAGTCGTTTCACTTCACTTTAAATTTACATTTGCTTTGCTTTCGGGTTGACTTTACTTGGCAGATTTTCAGATTTTGAGAGACGACAACGTTGCCGACATTTCGACAGCGACAGCAACAGCGATTGTTCGAGGAGTTGATGGCGAAGTAATAAGTCTGCGGTCCGTGGCAAGGCTCTTGCTAGCTACATACATATGTACACGTTCGCGTTGTCCCCGTCACGTCATGATCGCCTGCAAGTATATTTACAACACTTTTCGCACTTTTCCTTATTGATGCTTCTTCTTGTTGTTGTTGCTGTTGTTGCTATTATTATTCTTCAACAAACAAGCAGCGCAACAGCAAAGGAGTGCGACGCATTCTATGGTACTCCGGGTGCTATCCTAGCCGGAATTGTGAAGTGGATCGAACAAATATGTTTACAGTTAGCACATGTGCAATTATTTGATTAAACTGTAAAGAGCACACAAAATCAGGCTGACTTTACATACCACCCATGGAAGCATGCTTACACTCACTCACACAGACACACATATACACACACTCATATTGCAAGCGAGACGAGGCATTCGGTGGAAATATAACTGTGATGAAAGTACCTATATTGACTTGGGCGGCATCTATCGGGCAGTCGGGCTCACTGCACCGTGCACTGTATTGACTGAGTTGGGCTCCATCAAGCTTGGGTTTTGCCTTTTGGTAATTGTGATGTTGTTGCTGTTGCTGCTGTTGTTTTTGTTATCGTTGCTATTGTGTACACTCACTCGTTACACATACTCTACTCAAACAATCACACTTAATGCAAAAGGAAAACAAATTAAAATCAAACTTCGGCATCACTTCGTCACATTTGCAGGCAAATCACTTGGCACCGGCGCAGGCGGAAAGTTAGAATTTCACACGTTTGTATATTTATTTGTTAATGATTTTTGTTCATCTTTTCTTTTTTATACCTTTCATGAACATGAAATTATATGTAAGTACCAGAAGAGAAAGAGATAGAACCATCAAAAATTATACCGATCAGATCTGAATAACGAGAGCTTAGTCTGTCTGTTCATCTGTCCGTCTGTCCATCTGTTTGTGCGCAAACTGATCCCCCAGTTTTGAGGTATAACAACCAAGCTTGACACGCAGATGCATTGGTATACTGCATTAATCAACCCCCAGGGTTAGACCACAGTAGCTTGTAGACACCAGATAAGTGATTTTTTTCAGATATACGTGTAAGATTTTGAATCAAAAAAGTATGTAAGAGCAAAAAATTTGGCGTACTACACAATTAAATACAAAGGCTGTCTTTAGCCTTTCTTGTTTTTTATATTTATCGTATGCTAAATGATTTGATAAATAAAATTAGTAGATTTTTATTGTCGAAATGTGCATTCTCATTTGCATATGAATGTATATAGTATATACTCGTACCTATATTCAAATTTCTACTTATTATTTATTGAGTGAGTGAAATGAGTGTACAAATTAGTATCAATCAGAGCTAATTATAGAACTTATTAGCATATTGAGATAAGAAAAAAATTAATTTTGCAGGTGGTATCACCTTTTAGAGCGCCAAGAGTGCAACTTCGAACAATAAGCAGAGATGCACAACAAACGTAACGACAGCGATATCATTCCGTTTTGCTAAAAAGAAAAATTAACTCAACGAAATGAAATCGTTTTGTTTCGGCGCCATGCTATCAAAACGAAATGAAATCGTTTACGTTGAAACCGCACAAAACTCAATGTTAATGTTGGTTTTAACATGGATGGCTACTCACTTGATTTAACAGCACACTTCAATTTTAACGTTTAGCATTATCTGTTAACGATTTAACATTAACGACAGCTTTTCACTTCGGATAAAAACGAAAAGAAATTTATTTTGATAACTGCCTTAACGTTAATATTTCAATCGGAACGATAGAAATTTTTCGGTTAACGTGAAATTTATCGTTACGATGATGCCTTGGTAATAAGCATAATTGCACTGGGAAGATTTTCAATTACGTTTTTTCGAAAACTTACGCTTATTTAAGAAAAAAGACATTTTAATTTCAAATATATATATAATTGGCGCTTTGTGACAGCTGAAGCGGTTTCCGCCGAGCTCCTACTCCAATTTGTGGTTTGGCGTCTTGATGTTTTTCCAGCAAATGGAGGGACCTACAATTTATACCAAGCCGCCTCCGAACGGCTGATGGTTTTTTATCAGGAACTTTTGTTTCATGGCAGAAATACACTCGGAGGGGTTGGCATTCCCTACCGAGGGGTAATTGTGTGCGTACTGGCCAGAATAGCAATAAATGTCATCCCGAGTGTACTTCTGATAAGAAATTAGAAAAGCTTCTCATGAAAATTTAATTTTAATTTAACCGATTAAAAGTTACTTCACTTATGAGGGTGACCTGAAATGATTTCAAACGTGACATGAAGATGACAGCACTCGTAAATAAAATTAAGTAAATTTTGTTGCTAATTTGTGGACTCCCCAAAGATTCAGTCATTTAGGACAAACACATTTGATGCGAGTGTTTTTCAAAAATGAATTGGATCCTATGTATGAGGTACACCTGCACAATCATTTACCATAGTGAAATTTTGGTCAGTTGAATTTAAAATGTACGTGAGAGATTGGGAGACAGTGAATGTTCGTAAAGTACAAAACTTACAATTACCCACGAAAACAAAGCTAAAGTACACCAAATGGTGATAGAGGACCACCAAATTAAAAAGATAGAGAGAGAGAGCAGAGAAAATATTAATGGAAGTGATGCGAACTCCTGCGGGTTGGGGGTTTAAAAATTTTAAGAGGCGACTAAAATACAATCTCGAATTTTTTTCCCGCCAAGGACTATCACTTCCGCAATCGCAATAATCCCCAAAAACAAAGTTCTTTGTGAGAAAGCATTTGATTGCTGCATTTGCTCACGGTAGACTAAAAGCCTTCAAATAAATATTCCCAATACTCTGTTGGCGCAATTTAGACCCTACATATCCGCGCAGAGCTTGCAAAATATTTGCAGAAAAAGAAAAAAATCCCTAATCAACAAGACATAACCAGCAGGTTGGCTTTGCGAAAATTTACGTTTCATGATTTGAACTGTTTGACCACCGCCTTACTCACCAGTCTATACTCAAGCCTCAAGCGACTTTCTTTTATTGCATCATCTAAAACTTTCACTTTTCGTCAAATGAAGAAGCAACCTTCGTGAGTAATTATTTTTCAGAAAAGAACGCTGAGGACTATTTCGACTATGTTAGAAATAAAAATAAAAATAAATAAAAAATGTTTGTAAATATTTCAGGACGGAAACTTTTGGGTTCACCCTAGTACGTGCATAGAAATCAAATTGTCTAAAAAATTTGTTGATGCAACCAAACACTGAGGGACTGGATTTTGTTGCACGCAAACAGACGGATATAGCTAAATCAACTCAACTCAACTGAAGGCCCTGCAGTTGGACTACAAATTAACCTCGAAAAAAATTACTATAGGAGTATGCTGCAAATCAAATCAAGAAACACTTCAGCTGGTCTTGTCATTGGCACCGCATGTTTTGAAGCTCCAGAAGAATTTTAGTATCTTGGAGTGGAGCCTAGCACCAAGAATGCGAAATCAATGAGAAACGAGACAAATTTTCTTTTTTAAAGCATACTCCCCAAGGAAAAAAAAACGTGCCAGCAAATGAAAGCATTGTGATCTTTAGAGAAAAATAAATTCAAGTTCAAGTTTCTATTTTACAATTATCCGATTTTCTTAATTGAAAGCTAAAGTTAGCCGCATATTTTGAAGGCCATGGCAAATATCAATCCAAACTCTTGACACTTTACTATACCAAAGTGTAAAAGAATTCATAGAATGCAAGCTAAGAGCGAAAAAGCAGGGCCTGGCGAGATGTAAATCTCACTACGAGAAAAATGCAGCGCCACCCTGAAATAATTCGAAAGCGGTTCCAGAGTGGGCGACGGTTCCTTAGAGGAGAGTTTTTCAGTGACCAGCAAGTGGCACACACCATTGATGTGCGAATTGTGTGAATTGCACACAAGTATGTTTCCGGTAAAAAACTGTAACGGTTAAATATAATAACTGTAAGTTTTAGAGTAAACAAAAAACCTTTATCACCGCCAAATGACAAACTGTCACTACCAAAACTAAATCAAACTAAAACTCAACAACAACGCGTACCACCAAATAAACGAAGGTGTCAAACACAATTATCCGCATCAATTGTAACAATCTGCAAATAAATAAAAGAATTGAGAGTTGAAGCTGTGCAACGTCCAAAAAAAGTAGAAGAATAAAAAGAAGAAGAAGAAGAGAAATATGATTATGCTCAGAGAGTGCACAATAACCTCGGATAGTCTGGTCTGTTGTGCTTTGTGCTCGATCAAGTGCCGATGCCGGTGACATCAGTAAAATTCAATCGACTAACTACATAAACTAAGGTTTGTACATACATATGGTATACTCGTATGTGTATGTGTGTGTACTTTGCATTAGAGAAGCTGAAGCGGAAACTAACAATATGTGAATGTTTATAAATACAAAATAGCAAAATATTGTGGTTACACTGCCAAACCGCAAGCGACACAACATTTTTATCGATGTCACAAATAATAATACCGTTAATAGTGCTGATGGTGGTGGGCCTCTAAAGCCCACCAACTTGTAACCCACCTCATAATGAAAGGTGTGTGCGTGTGTGTGTATATATAATGCACCTTTTATAGTAAACTCTTCAAACGGACTGCTGGACTGCTTTGCGTTGTTTGTGTAAACGTTTGTTGTTGTTGTCGTCGTCGTTCAAGTGTCATTGAGATAAATTGTTTGTGCGCGCTGATGAGGAGAATAAAAGAGGCCGTCACTCAATCAAAAAATGAAGTAAACGCGCAAAAGGCGGGAGCGAAAGTGGGTGTGTGGGGTGTGTGTGGGGTGAAAGCGCAACGGAAATGCGAAAATTAAACGCATAAGCACAAACACACACACACTCACACAACTCGCAGCACTTAAAGCAAGCAATATTTTATAAAATAAAAACTTGCTACGCCAATTGACAAAGGCGAGCGCCGCAGCCGTACTTGAGTTTCGTTTGTGCCACTGAATTGTTGCTGTGGTTGTTTGGTT
>JAWMAG010000006.1:33267500-33290000 GCA_037013455.1 Ceratitis rosa | reverse complement strand
GTTTATTTAAATTTATCACATTGTACTTTAGTTTATATTATTATTTTTTTATATAACATTATTTTTGTATTTACAGTATTTTATAAGTTTTTTATTTGTAATATCATTGTTGAAATATATTCACGCCTTGTGTGGTCTCCAAAATCTACGTCCTTAAGTATTTGGCCCTTTGCAAGCAGCCGACACCGACAATATGTTTCCTCACTTAGCCACTTTATAGGGACATCTAAATGCCGACCATACTCTTTCATAAAGAAAAAGAAAAATGTTAAAACGTACAAAAGGCAATGACGATATTGTACATCATTAGAGTACGTACAATTATACGTACATACACCAAGGGCTCGCATGCATCTGTATTTACATATGTACTTGCTTTTTTCACTTAAGTGGCCGGACACATTTTCCAATTTAAATTTCTTCACAGGTGAATTTTACCACTTATATGATTTCAAATAAAAACAACAATAACAATATGCAAACAACTATAAAATGACGGATGTTGGCCGACCAACGCCGCTGACTCTTCGGTGCTGATCCCAATATGGACACTCTAATGTGTGTAAATAGTGATTCCAACTGAAACATTACTCGCTGGTCGGCCAAAGTAAGATTTACACCGGACCAAACAATTCTGCGTACATACAATACATATATGCATATATACGAGTATATACATATATCCGGACGTGCCCATTATCCATATCCACTTTTGAATAGTTGGTGTAATGCACCTCCACCTTCAAAACGTTGCCTACCAACACTATACACCATCGCCTCGGCCACCGCCGACGCAGCCCCTTTGTAGTGTATTCGCCGCCGCTTATGTCAATATTTTGTTTTCATTGCCGAACTCTCAAGACAACAACATCACCACCGTCGTTGTCGTCGTCGTCGTCGTCGCCATCATCGTCAATGATGTTGATGATGATTATTACCAGAGTACAATCGACGGCCGGTCGAACTATCAAGGCACCTGTACACATATACCTATTGTTGTTGTTGTACAGCACAATGCGGTAGGTGGCAGGGACACTTCGTCACGTCTCAGGTGTGCGTGTATTTGAATGGGATGCAACAGCTTCAATTGCTTTGAATTAGGATGTTTTAACTTGGATCTTGCTTTCACAAGTTGAAAGTTATTGTTGTTGTTGCGATATTAGTGTTTTTCTTGTTTATTGGAGACCACTTATGGGTTATGATTTCTTAAGTGCCGATATCTGCTGGTTTTTTCTTTTTTTGTGAGATCAAAGTGGCCGCAAGGTGCATCGTTTCTCAAAGTGCATTAGATAAAAAAAATGTTTCTTCTATAGTTTTTTGTTCATACTTACTATTAGTTTCCATTTTCCATTTGCTTTTTGCTATTAGATTTCTACATGTGCGCTAACAACTGATGGCCGGCATTTTGAATTAATGCACAGCCGTAGCTCCACAATCCAGTAGACATAGGTACATACAAACCTGATACTTGAGAAACTGGATAAAATTATATAAGCTATTTCGAGAGAGGAAAACGTAGAAAAAGTGCTGGATATTCTTGTCCATCTAAAACTAATTTTAGTATATGATATGTGAACTTCACAATGTAAAGCATCAGAAAGGATGAGAGATTACTAAAATCGTTGAAAAATATTAAAGATAAATTCCATACTCCTTCCACACACTATAGCAAGACAGCTAAGGCTTTGCTCTAATCGGGGGTGTGAGACTTGGTGATTCAAGTTACCTACAATTGTAGGAACAGAGCCTACAACTATTTTGGTATATATTTATTATATAGAGCTCCATTGCACTCGTTTCATGTTTCGCGTTTTCCTCCGTCCCTAATACGTAAAAAGTCAAAAATCTTTCTACTAGCACGATACAACACCTTTCATTTGGCCAGCCAATTCCCTGTACCTCAATGCTAGCATTGTATTTGTTGTTAAAGCTGGTTTAAAGAGCCCTATGAACTTACTCAATGGCTTAAGCGCAGCGGCCTCAATAGCCCCCTTTCAATCATCAACCAACAGTGGTTTCCAATTGCAGTTTCTTCTTAGTACTAATAGGTAAAAAGTAATAAAGTAAGTAATTAATTTTACAATAGCTGACTTTAGTATTCTGTATCTCGCGTTCTATAAGTACTAAAAACGATGAGTGGAAAAATGATCATCACTTTACTCAGTAGTGTTTGGGCGCATGCCAAGGATGGACGCCAGCAAAGAAAAAATACACTTAATCTGCAACTTTTCTTCGATAAAGGCGAAAACGCACGTCAGGCAGCCGAAAATGTGAATAGTGTTTATGGACCTGATAGCGTAACAGTCAATAATGCACAATTTTGGTTTCTTCAATTTTGTACTGGTAATTTTGAGGTAAAAGCCGAAGGCCATAGCAGCCAGTGCTTTAGTTCTTAAGTAAGATAATTATTGTATAATTGTTTTTTTTTTTTTAATATAAAATAAATAAATAATTTTGATGTAAAAGACGATCCACAGTGTGGATGGTTAATTGTCGAAAATGTTGATAAAATAATGGAAATCGTCAAACTGTATCGTAACAAAATCCCCCATTTCCGAAACGGATGGTAACTGGTGAGGAAAGGGTGGATTGCCTACAGCAAAAATAAAAGAAAAAGTTCGTGGCTTAAGAACAGTGAGTTGGCACAAATGATCTCCAAGCCAGGAGGATTTTGTTATGTGTTTGGTGAGATTGGCAAGGAATCATTAAAAAATGTTTGAAATAATTATCCAAATGGGTTACAAATGGGTTTTAATAACTTTTTATTTCAAGAATTCGTATCATTTTTTGGAACCTACAAAGAAACTTCAACCAGGCCTTAAAAATTTCAATCTAACTTTAGCAAATCCATTATGTGTATTTTCAAAAATTACAAATAAAATAATGTTAAAAATACATATAGATATGTATTTTGTTCTACCCATAATAGTAATATTGAGAATAATGAACAATTTTTGTGTAAACGTGAAACTTTTGAGTGTTTAATTATTATAATTATTAATAATTTTTCAATAAAAAATTGCATTAATAAAGTATTGCTGATGCACTTTCATTATGCCGCAAAATCTAAATTACTTTTATTAATAAACTTCAATTTGTTAAATTAGTTTTGTACTTTCTTTCTTAAAAAAATATATTTTGACATTCGCACGAGACATTAAATAGTTTGCTCTTGACCAATAATTTACACCAACACATCTGTGAAATTTCGAAATAGGTTTTTCTTTTTTTTTTTGAGAATCGAACACATTTTATTCTGATTTAATTTTAAACTATATCAAGAGGCTGGCTCTTAAGCATTATTTTATTCCCAGGTCATGCAGAATTAAAGTTTTACTTTTTTTGTGTCGAAAGTAGATATCAGAGAACAGCAGGAAACCCAAAAAGTAAATAAAATTCAAGAAGCTGTTATTTATTTTTCTATTGTATAAAAAAATTTAAACAATTGTGCTGTCACTTTCAGAAAAGTGTCTATTAGAGATCATCCTATTCATGAAACACATTTCCAACCAGATCTTTGAGATAGTTCCTACAGCGATGTGCCTTTATTGGCATCTACGGCTGTTACGCGTCGGCTTTATAAGTTTATCTTTATTTGTGGAGAGGGAGAAGTCACACGGAGCCATGTCTGATGAATTTGAAAGTTGGGCATCGTTAGAGTGTTGTTTTTTGCCAAAAATTCCGAAACAAGCAATAACGTTTGAGATGCTTTACAGATAGCATGCTCTAAATAAGTCAATCTTAATAATTCACACACTGTTACATTTTATTCGATTTCTTTTTAACCAAAATTTTGCATAAACTCTTTGATCCATTACTGTCAGCAAACGATAACCGCCGAGCACATGAAAAGCACATCTACCCTTAGTGACCTTAGTGACTCAGTAAGCCAGGAAAAATCTGAGAGAAAGACGAAAGTTCGTAAATTCAACCCACCACCTCATGTCAGCGACTATTAGTATTCTACTTTATGGAGCAAAATTATGGCCAGACTTATTAAAGAGCTACTTTCATAAAATGCGTAAAACAGAAGAGCTATCCTGCGCACGATTGTAAAGAGAATGAGAGGCGATGGAGAAACTGGTAACGCCTCCGGGTCCTGACAACATCGTTTCACTAATGTTTCAGAATGAGTCAAACTGGGAACATAACAGGCTACGTAGAGTATCTACTACGAAAGAAAAAGTGGACCCTGGACGACGCAATAGGAAAAGCGGTTCCACGGTAGGCGACGGTTTCTCAGAGAAGAGTTTTTTAGTGACCTACAAGTGACAGATACCATTGCCATGACGACGCAATGCGTGCCAGTAGGTACTTTCCTCAACCTCCCCCGCAAAAAAGTAAAAGAAATACTAAGTCAAGCCGAAAATAAAAAATCAAATTACATATTTTCGTAAACACTCTCATTCTCTTCAAGATTTTTCTGTAAGCTAAAGCTTTATCGCCGTTCATTAGTGAAATTTAAATTGTTGACGTCATTTTTGCCAATGACCAATGGCTTAAAGCTGAGATAACAACTTGACAACTAACAACGTAGACACATATGTATATATACATATATAGTAGTATAGTATTGTGTTGGACGTTAACTAACTGCATAGTTATAACTAACTAACGGCAACAGGCCCATTACCAAACTTGCGTGACGTAAGCACTTAAGTGCCAGATGCATGCCTGCATGCCAACAACACATTGAACAATCGTACATTTACACATACACGTATACATTTATCACATACGTACATATGTATATCTGTAAATTTGTGCATATTTATATGTACATTTAGTGTATATGTACATGCCGGTAGATTGGCAGGCAGCCGCCTGACTAAGTTTTCCTAATGAGTACAACGCACTTCACTTGCCAATTTCCACTTTTCACTGCCTTTTTAAGAGAAAGCGCCAGCGCCGGTCTAATGGAACGCAGTCATTCACGGATACAACAATTTACGTCCTCTTTACTGTTAGTTTAAATATACAAATATACATACACAGGAGCGGATTTTCTTTTCACAGAGGAGGGCATTTGACCACAGACTAACGGTCGCTCGAAAACGTTACTGCTTTAAATGTCTATCATTTTGATAAGTAAAAAAATATTTTTCTAAATAATTAGTATATTAATCATAGTCATAAGTCATTTTTATGCAGAATTAATTTTGAATATTTTTTTATTTTTATTATTTTTCGTTTCCAAAAAAATATTTTTAGACATTCGCACGGTACACTTGATCAACAATAATAAAGTGTTCATGATCTGTGAAACTTTCAAATATTTTTTTAATCGTTTTGAGAATCTTTGATTCTTTGGATAAAAACCCACATTAAAAATTATATTCTGATTTAATTTTAAGTTACTTCCAGAGGATGAAAAATTTTGAAGCATTTTTATGTTCTCAATTTATGCAATATAATGTTAACAAAAATATGGATTTAAATGAAACAAACTTGTAAAAAAAGTGTTAACATTTAGGAAATCCAAAAATTGAAAAAAAAAATGCTGAGTTTCCGAGAAGTACTTGTATTTTTGAATTTAAGGTGCTACAGCTTCAAAAACTATTTATTTATTTGTATGAATTATTAATTAAAGGCAACTAGCAGCTGGGGCTATCGGCCTTTTAAAAAATATATTTTTTTAATATTTAATTATTATTTCAAAAATGTGGGGAATATTGGCCTAAATTTTGAAGTCGTTCCGAATAAAAGTTTTGGAGATACAGCCTTGGAAAGGAGTGTGCTTAAAGGCAGACCTGGTCAGCACTTTAAACTTTTCGGCAGTAGTCTCCTTTAGAACCCGAAAAAAACGTTTTTCATCCATTTTTTTTTTGAAGGGAAAGAAAATTATTGCGGGTCAAGATTTTTTCAGAAAATAATATACTATATGTATTTAAACTTCAAAAAACAATTTTTAGTATCAAAAACTATTGAAATTATCCAACGTTGTGTTGAGGTTTCTGAAGCGGCTGCAGTCTGAATTCATGACACTGTGCCGGAGATTATGTCACGCATCTGAAACAGTCGAACCAATTTTTTTTTTAATTTGTATGAGTTTCTTTTCTATATAAACTAAAAAAAAGTAACGAAGAAGTTGGAAAATTCCAAATTTTTTCGAAGTTTTAACTTTAAGTTACAAAAACAAATAGTTTAAATAATACTTTTGTTCAACTTTTTTAGTTCAAATAGAAGATAAATTTAATACTGAATAGATCACTTTGATTTTTTTCGATCGGATATCTATTCTTTTTGCTAAAAATGAAAGCTCGAGAAAACACACTTCAAAGTTCTGCCCGAGCATTCGAACCTACTCGACACTCGGCCACTAAAACTGCTTTAGCTTCTATTAAAACTGCTTGATGCCTACTGCCTTAAACGCGTTTTTTTCGGAACTGTGTTTTTGCAGTCGGTTGTCAAAAGTTCCCGAAAATTACTCAGCCGAGTTTGATGAAATTTTACACAGATTTTCGATATACAAATCACGAATTTTTTTAAACACAACAATTCAAAAAAAGTTGAACTTTCTTTTTTTTTTGTAAAAAAAAAATTTGCCAACAATAATATGTTTACTTTTCTTTACTTCGCTTCGTCCAAATTTTAGCTTATAGTTTTTAACAGTATTTTCTTTTCCTCACTTCGGAAAATCCTGTGATAAGTTCTACTCTCAATGCAGATGCACCTTTTTGCCGAGGAGTAACCGAAAATTACGACAAAATGACGTGGGTTATGAATATTTGAGAATTTTCCAAAAATCTTTTTTAAATTAATATTTTTATTTAAGACAGTAAATAATTTGAATAAAATATTTTATTTTTTAACAAAACCAAAATTGAAAATAGACCTTTTATCCGAATACACCCCTTAAATTGTTGTTGTTATGGTTGTTATTTTTATAAATATTGTTCTTTTTAGTAAACAAGCTTTTTTATTTAACAAAATGTTGTATAAATTTCTTCCAACTAATAGTAATAACAAAAAAAATTAATTTAAAATTAAAATTTATGTTGTGTTAAATAAAATAATTTTCAATTTTAGAGATTGTATACATATTAAAATATTTAAAACACATTTTTTTTGACTTCAAATAATTTTTAAATTTTTTTTTGGAAATTTTTAAGGGGCCCAAAAGCTATTGGGTTTTGAAATTTTAAAAACCGTTCCTGCTTATGCATGTACATATATACATTACAAATTACATATTTGCATATATATGTATTTGTAATGTTATACTCCAGCGCTTTTATACGAATGGCTGTGTAAGCTTTATGGCTGAGCGCTTTTTTGTACGTAAATATGTATGTATGCATGTAGGTATATGCGTACATTCGTTTGTTGTGTGTCTTTGTAAATTAATAATTGAAAAACTTTCTACCAATTAAAAATGCTGCAGCACGCTGAAAGGTATGTAATATTGAAGTGCAGTTGTTGTTCTTTCTGCTTCATTTTTTTTTTTGCGCCAAAGATATTTATGTACTTACTACATGAGATAGCTGTATATATGTCGATATACGTATATACATATATATATTACAAAATCTCACATGCGTACTTTTTATGTCTTTTGAAAACAATTTCCCCCCCCCCCCATTCTCTTTTTCATTTTTCAAAGAATTAAATGAGTTTAATTGTAGTTAGCTGTATGCCCATATCTATATACCATATACGTGTTCATACATACAATACATATGTATAATTATTTGTTTTATAATAAAATTATTAATCAAAAACAAAATTGAGTGTTAACATTGTGGTTAGGAATAAATTTTGGATTTTTGAAAATTTCTTTCTTTTTGTGTTATTATATGGTTTTTTTTCTATAAAGAATTTTCATTTGGAGCAGACGTAAGTAGTTCATTTAACTTTTTTTAAAATCTTGAAATTCTATTTTTTATATACTTACATAGTACATACATACATATATGAGGGATTTCATAAATTTAATTGCATAAAAATATATCGCCAAAAAATAATGAGTTCTTTTAAACTCTTTCAGATTCCATAAAATAAATTTTAGATCTAACATTTTTTAGGCAAACCTATTTCATATTCGATAAAAGAATCTCTTTGTATGTGAAACCAGCAGACCTGGCCACACGTCACTGGGGTTTATTACATTTTGTTCAATCAATATTCTAATTGGTATTGTAAAGGACGATAAAAAAGTCCTAAATGAGCATAAAAAATATCGCAAAAAAATATAATTTTTTAACCTCCAAATCAAAATATTAAGTTTATTATTATATTATTGATCTAATTACGTATTTGAATCGGTGGGTGCTTTCTTCCCTGTTTAAAGCATTTCACGAAAATGTCAACTCTTCATTCAAATTGAGCCAGCAGCAAAGTGCGAAGCGAACATACCTACGTCCAAATCAAACTAAATTTTGCCAATTTGTCGTAAAGAAATATTATTTCGAATGAACTTTTTTCCACGAATCTGGTCCGTTTCCACTTCCCACTTCAATTTCAAGTAAAAATGAATATAAACTCCATTTTTTCACAAAAACTCATCATCATGGTTCACTCCCCAGGAAATGTTTTCCAGGAACCATAAAAAACAACGAAAACGAAATTTCAAGTTAATCAGTCGGTAACTTTTCGAGATATGCGGATTTTTGCTATCGAACGGATTATTTTTTATACAATATATGTACATATATTGTACATATATATACTTGTAGATGAACGTCTGATGCCTAATGGAAATATCTCAAGAAGTCAAAAAATATCAAGTTTTAAGATAATATTAAGTGTAATTAAAGAGAATCTGCAATATTTTAGGGCACAAAAGTGTAATTTTGGTCTTATTTTGTGATTTATTTGGTTAAGAGTTGGAATATGTTTTAATTTCGCCCTTAAACTGATCTAAACTAACTGAACTTCTTCCATTTTTGTCGCAAAATTCTTTAAAAAAAAAGACATTTTTCAAAGCAAATAAACTTAGCAAGCTTACTACATGCAACGAAAAAACCCTGAAATTATTATTTTTTTTTTCGTTTTTTTAAGACTCAAAAGTTTAAGAGTTTAGTTTTTGTTCAAAATATGAATATGGTTCGATCCCTGCCATAAGAAGTCTGATGAGAAGATGTGGTGATCTCCGAAACAGCTGTCACTTCCACCATTTTTCTTTGTTGTATAACAAAATATTCAATTCATATAAACAAACCAGGTCATTTAGCTCGCTATAAAAAAAAACTTATAACAAACATTAATGAAGGTTTTTATTTAAATCTTCATAAATCTGATGTTTTCTTTATACAAGAGTAAGTATAAATCGGTTAAACTCATATTTTTTGTCTTCTTCAAATTGACTCACTACTTTTTAGAAGTGCAATCATAATGAGTAAATTTAAAAAGAGAGATCAACGTCGGCCTTGTATAGCCGATCTGATGGTGGAACACGGTCTTTAGGCAAATTAAGGGTTCTTTTACATCGACTTATCTTTACTTTGTCATTCAGAGAAATATAAAAAATTAAATTAACTTTTCGAGTCTAATCATTTTTCCCCTCCGAAATGTCATTGTAAGGAATCTCAGCAAATCGGCATCCCATTTAAGGGGTTAGGGGTAGTCAGAATTTTCAAAAAATCAAACTTTTTTTTGCATTTTCGTTAAGTATAATATCTTAAAAATAATCTCTGAAAATTTCAAGTTAATCCGATAATTCGTTTTTTAGTTATTCGACAAATAACAAAGAGAGCTCGGGCCTTTCAAAGCGCTCGGGAGCAGGTAGCTAGTATCTAGTGTGAAACTTTAAACGCGTTTTTCTCAAAACTATGTTTTTTGAACTGGTGACAACTGTAACTCGAAAACCGCTCAGTTGATTTTAATGAAATTTATACAGCTTTTAGAATACATAATAAACTCGGGAAAAAATCGAAGGATTTTTTTTTTCTGAAAAATTTCGATTTTTTAAGGCCAATTAACTGTTGATTTTTTCCCAAAAATCTAGACAAAAATTTCCTGAGGCCGCCATTTTGTTAATTTTTGAAAAAAAAAATCCTTCGATCAGGCCCAGGATTATTTATTTATAAAACTAATTTTTTTTATCCGATTGATTTCAGATCAATCTACAAGGACTTATGATTGTCACCGCAAGGACCTTTTTTTGGAACTGGGTTAACACAGACAGCTGTAACTTCGGAAATAAAATTTTTTTTTTGAAATTTTCGTGACTTCAAGTCAAAACATTGTTTAATAATACCATATCACTACTTTTGTAAAATAAAATTATTTAATAGCAAAAAAAAATACTGAAAATTCTCATTTTTTCGTGCCTCTGACTACCCCTAACCCCTTAAGTAAGAAAATAAGAAAATAACTGAATAATTTCAACGAATTCAAATAAAAAATTTTAACTAAAAATCTTTTATTATTTTATCTTATTATTATTAGGTAAATTTTCATTTTACGCAAAAATATTTAATTTTTTATTAATTTATATTTTGTCTCCTTCAAAGTATTCGAATTACTGACTTTCTACACCATGATAATCGAAGAAAACAATGAGTGATATTTTGACATTTGATCGAAATTGGTGTGCTTTTTTACGGTCTGGGATCCCGTGGGCTCTTTCATTCCCTTTAGGCAAATCAGGATTTATGTATATTGAATTTATTCAATAATTTCTGAGTGATGCTTTTACGATATTTTTTTTAAACAAAATTTAGCAATTTTGAAATGAGCTTCGCAATCTCGAAAAAAAATTGCTTGATATGAGCTGAGCGATATACCAACATGCTCAACAGTTGCTGTAGAGGAAGTATTGTTATTCACATCATCTTGACTGTCTTTGAGAAGCTTATATATATACCATACATATAATCGCAAAATCACAAATTGGAGGAGAAACTCTTCCGAAAATCGCTTCAGAGGTTTCAAAGCGCCAATTATATATGGTTTAATGTTTTCCAACAAATGGAGGGACCTACAGTTTATACTAAGCCGCCTCCGAACGGTTTTTATTTATTAAAATTTAACGGTTTTTTTTTTTATTAATATTTAACTTAATTTTTCATTTAAATTAATTTTCTATAACTTTTGGATGTTGGCCATACAGGGATATGAACCCGGGTTTTCCGAATGGCAGTACGCAATGCTAACCAATCGGTTACCGCGGCCGCCAGTAGTAAATTATTTTCTGACTTTTGAGCATTTTATTCCAAAATTATAAAAATTCAATGAAAATTCTTTAATCTATTTTTTATAGCACAAAATCACCGAGCACTCAAGACATGGGAAATCTTCGGCAACACAAGTGAATAAATTTTTAAAGTTGTGAGGCTTGAGGATTAAAAAAATGTTTCTTTTATTTGGAAAAAAAAATTTAAAACATTTTTATTTGTGAAGAAAAGAAAAATTTCAAAAATACAAATTTTTTTTTTGTTTATTTAAAAAAAAATAGCTCAAATAATTTTTGATATCAAGCAAGTTACTACGAAAAGCAAGGGAGCGGAAATGTGTAGAGCTAACCAATAATTTGGTATAATATATAATACAATATAAAAAATAATGGATTGCTTTTTACTAGACCAATATGTAAGAAAGATGTTTCATACAACAATATCTCTGTTTTGTCCTTCATATTGCATTATTTTTGGCTTCTGCAAGTGACTAGATAAAAACCAAATCTTTATGAATAAACACTCATTCCAATTAAAATATGATCGATACTAGTTAATATAAGTAAAATATTGAAAAATTGGATATTTATTCAGATCATCGGAGACAACTCTTACAGCAATCAAATTTTCACTTATTTTTTCTTAAATAAATTTGAATAAAATATTTACGAAAAATAAATTTTAATTCAATTTTTTTTAAATAAATTAAAAAAAAAATCTACGAAACATAAATTTGTATATTTTAATTCAATTAATAATATTTTAATAATTTTGCTTTCAATTCAAAAAAAAATTATACCAAGCTACATACAAACATATGTAGTTTATTGCAATAAAATTTGCTTATAATCTGCTGATATTTTTTCTTCTGGTTTCTTCAATCAATTCAAATTTTGTTAATATAATATAAGAGTTTACAATAGAGCAGAGCTAAAATATTACGAGAAGACTACGCATAATGAATTAACTAATAACAATGAAAAAAACCAACTAATAATAATATGAAAAAATAATAATGAAGTCATTGCGAAAATTGTAAATATTACAGTTCTTAATTTAATTAAATTCCAGTGAACATTTACTAAACTTTCCTGAAAATGAAAGCCTTACAGACAGAAAACCAATGTCTGCCTTATTTATTTATTCATTTATTTATTTTTTTTTGAAAATGTGTCTCAATGGCAAGTTTTTTATTACATTAGAGAATATTAAAAAAAAACGCTCTTTGCCTTCAGGTGTCAAATAGACGTAGAACAGCGAAAATTGGGAAGTGACAGATGTGAAGATAAAGAAAGTGCGTTACAAGCAATGGGATGCAAACGAAAAAAAACGTGAGTCAGGCTGAATAAAGTGCGAACATACGAGTACATAAATACATACACGTACATATATTATATTATGGATGCTACCAAATTGCACACTACACAAATGCACACACACACACTCCCTTACATATGTATGTATCATATATACGAGTACACACACTTTGGAGTTAGTACAAGTTGGTATGTTTATACGCACATCTCTGTCTGTTGATTATATTTATTATACAGCTACAAACATTTTCGGCCATGTTTGTTTACTTTGCTCCGCCTCGTTGTGCTGCTGTCGCTGCTTACTTTTTGCTCCTAACAACCAGCTGCCTGCTGCTATCTCTGCTTCTCATGTGCCTCTTCTTAGACCACTTCAACTCGTATCTCGTTTGCTGCGCTGTGTGAGTGTTCATCCGTGTGTTTGTGTGCGTGTGTGTGTGACTTTTTGCTCACATCTGCTCTCACTCGCTCTGCTGACTTTAATGGATGAGGCGCCCTGGCTGTTGGGCTGATTTACTTGCTTTTATTATAAAACTGCATCGTAGACAACGTTTGCCTCAATGGTTGGATGGCTGGATGGCTGGTTCGCAGGAGGCAGTCAGTCAGACATTACCCGCATCGCATTCATTCATTATTTTATGCACACACTCGCACTTACAGTGTACGTACATACATGCGCACGCAAATGTCTCTTTAATTTCGGATCTCGGCATTCGCCATTGTAAGTGCACTTTCGACTCGATGTGGGAAAGCAGCAAAAGCCGTAACCGCAGACACAAAATCGTACTACCTTTGCACATCGAAAGTCGATTTCTGGCGTGCGCACATTCACACGCATACCTACTTATGCATATCTATACATTTTGCACATCTGCCTCACTCGTCTACACCGCACCGTATGATTCACCGATTCGTTGACTGTTAAATCCTCTGCCCGACAGTATGGCTGCCTGCTGCTGTTGCTACATTTGGAATTAATGTTGTCGACGCCGCAATTGCAGAGATTGAAAATTGAATTAAATTAAAACGCAATCGCCTCACCACACCAACGGAACAAGCAGGCTGGCGCGCCCTCTACAGCGGCTTACAATCCACTAGTTATACATGTGTACATGTGTACTACATCGTCCGAAGGGGCGCAGACGCCAGCGGGTATCTATCTATTGCTTTCAAGCAGGCAATGTATCCTAATTACATTTTCCTAGATAAATTGTAAAGTTTCGGTGCACTTCCGCGAATTTATGCGCTGTTTGAGTTTCCATTGAGATAAATATATGTACATACACTTCAATGTTGTTGTAGGACATCTACCTAAGAAAGAAGCCGACTGAGATACATAAATATATGTATGTGTGAAGTACAACAAACAGCAGTAGAGCAGCCAAAGCCGTTCAAGTAGCTTTGCAAGCAACCATGGAGGCTACACACTCAGCGATTGGCAGGTGAGGAAGGGAGGTGCTTCAGTCAAGAATGTTGCTTCGATTGCCGTGCGCCAACTCAAATGTGTTGGTGAGTGACAAGAATTTGCAACTAAGCTATAAATTATACACTAAGTGCAAAATGATTGTAGTACTTACATACAGTTGCTTTCAAAATAATAACAACACGATAGGTATATAATTTTATTAGTTAATTCTGTTAATAGTTAATTCAATTTCACGGGAAGACGCTGCAAAGCAGTTACATCTAACAACTACATATTAAAATAACAGTAAACGATATAAGTGAATTTAAAATTAAATTTTAATATTTTTGCTTTCAGGTCTGCTTTCGACAGATTATTATTTTTTTTCGATTTTTGGAAAAAATGGAATTTTCGGTTTAAATGGAATTCGTGTTTTTATTGTTACGTATACATATTTTTTTACATTTTACTAGTGGTGCTATTATTTTTACAGCAGGTGTATAGTTACAGTCGTATGTACATATATAATGTAATAAAGAGTGTATGAAATTTTGTAGTTAATTTTATTTAATTTTGCATTATTTTATTTCTTAAATTTTTTTATTATGTCTTGCTTAAGTATATTTTATTTTATTTTTGATTTTATATATTTTATTTCTTTTTCTGCATTTTATTTTAAGCTATATTATTTTGTATTATATTATAGTTAAATTATATTATTTTTTTATTTTATTACTATATTTCATATAATTTTTTTATCATTTCATTTCATTTTATTTTAATTTATTTATTTCATTTTATTAATCTTATTTTAATTTATTTTTATTTATTTTATTTTATTTTATTTTGTTTTTCTTTATTCTAATTTGTTTTATTTTAAATTCTTTATTTATTTTATTTATTTTCTATTTTATTTTATTTTATTATAAATTATACAATATTTTATTTAAATTAAATTTTATTGATTTAGCCAAGTTTAAAATATTTAATAAATATTTAACAATTATAGTTTTCAAAAAAAAATCCTCCAATTAAAATCAAAGGAATTTTTTACCAAAGGGATTGCATATTAGTTCTTCTTACTCTATATAATAACCCTGTATAAGTTACCCGTTGCTTGAATGTACAACTCGTAGCATATTTCCAGGCGCTTTAAGTGTGGGAAGCAGATGAGATTGAGAGTTTTGATTATAGTGCCGAAGAGATATACGAAAGTTATATATGGTAAGTGCGTACATATGATTTTAATGTATTTACATGTATGTACATATGTATGTGTGAAATGTCACCCAGTATAAAAATATGGAATTACTGTGATAGATCGACCTCGTAGGCCATTTGAAATCAACGAAATCAAAATTACTAGGACTTCCTATCCTTCATAAACGTACAAATATTTATTTAAAAATATATTAAACAACAGAAAATTACTCTTATTTTAAAGAAATATGTATGTGTATATAAAACCTAAAATAATTATATATATCTGTACTAATTTTAAATAAAGAACCACTAAAAATTTTTTGCACATTACATAAATACTTGAATATTTCGTCACGACCTTGCTGGGCTTTTCTTTCCCTGTGCTCTGGACTACGTACATATGTAGTTAACTCAAACGATTGCGACTCATGTCGATAGCTGCACCAAGTGCGTGCTCCAACAATCGATTTTACAATGTATTCACGTACACATGTAAGTGTGTGTGGTGTGTATGTACTTACAGTTAGTTTTCATGCAAATATTTGCATCTGGAATATTTGCGCGCTTCATCATAATTCAAACAGATGCGCTGTCGTTTGTCGAACTTGCCAACAGTACGATGCATCCTGGCAAGCGCACTGCGGACACACACGCAAGACAGACAGGCTGATAAGTTGGCTAGTTGACTGGTTTGTCTGTAAGTTGCCGTTTGACTGCTGTTTATCAAGGAGCAATCATTTAAACATACAATATGCTTTAAAATGTTATTAAGTGGCAATGGAAAGCAGCGACGGCTGTGATTTATGCAGTGCAGGAAAGGCAAACGCATATTTATATATACATAAATGTACATATGTATGCGTTAATATGTACACATACACATAGGAATGTATTTTATGTATTTTGATATTACAATTTTTTGGACGGACCAACTTAAATCGAATTACTTTCCGGCGACATGCACGACAGAAAGCAACATTTTGTACGATAAATACTGGCAAATAAATATATTCATGTATATGTAATGTACAGCGCTTACCAAGGTTCAAACAAAATTGTCAGCGTAGAGATTTAAAATAACAGCTTCTTTTAAAAATTGGTAAAAATGTTTTCTCAATTGCAGCAAATCTCACTTAACCTCAAAATATTCAGCTTTTGCAATACATTTTTTTTCACACATTACTATTTCACTTTTTTCACTAATTCCATTTTCACTTTTTTCACTAATTCCATTTTCACTTAACGGTGGCTTTTATGACATTTTCACTGATTTAGATCTTCACTAAACTATCACAACGAAATTTTATTTATTAACGATGGAGAAATTTTTACTACATGTGGTTTTAGCAGGCACACGCAAAGTATAGTCACATATAGATGGTGCGCTCAGCGAACGCCACATATTAAGGTGAATAATGCGTATAGATGTCGCACATACCCACTTAGCTAATCTCATCACTTTTGGTAAACATTTTTTAGTAATGCCAGACCTATTTGCAGTGCCTAAAGAGTAGGGAATTAAATATATTTAAGAACAAAATATCATAAAATATGCTATCCAAATGCTAACAAAATAAACAGAGTGAAAAATTTAGTATGTAAAAAAAAGACGGAAATTATTAATATCATGATATCATGAATAAACAACTGACAAAAAACGTATATTAATAAGAAGGGTAAAGAACTGTACATTAATAAACGTTCTTTGCAACTGTCGCTTAATAATTGCTGACACAACTTTCCATGAAATCTGCCTGCCTCTTGATATTCTTCCTACTAATTTAAGGACCTACCATTTTTTAAATGCTGCCTCCGAACGTCCGATGACGCAGATCGATTTCGCTGTTGTATTACGAAAAAATACTACTAAAGCCGTAGCAGAATCTTTTTCAAACAAAATAGTATTTTAAGTAACAGAAAAACGTTTACTTGCCCTATCCGGAAAGTAAGATTCCAGGATCTACTCAGCGCGGTCAGGAGAGAATCATCATTTTTTTAGAGGTAATTGAAAGTGACTGAAGCCACCAATTGAGTCAGATAGCTAATAACTATGAAAGATATAGTACAAGTATCAAAAAAAAATCACGAATATAAACGTTATTAAATTAAAATATGGTTTTGTTTTTCACAAATATGGAGTAGAAATAAAAAGTAATGTAAACTAAACCAAGCCCTGTCCGATGGAGGGAGTTGTACAGAAAAAGCTAAGTAAGGCTAAATAAAGCAAGAGCTGATCTCAAAGGCCTATTACCTGACCACGTTGGTGGGTAAATGCAAAGAACGTATATTAATTATATTATTAATATACGTTCTTTGGTAAATGGGAGCGAATAAGCACTCTGTTGGAATGTCAGATGAGTAGAGAAACTGTTGGTGACATGACTGGTCAACTGTAAGTTTCAAGAATAAATAGTAAGCTGTGCGCTTACAAAGAGGAAGAAAAATAAATTTTTAGAGTTTTATCCAGTTATCTAAAGGTTTTTAAAAGATCATTGTGGTTTACTTTATGAAAATCGTTATCTGCTACCATTTCATATTAAGCAGGAGAAATTATCATAAAAATGGTAAATTTCCTTCATTGAAATTTTTCAGGCAACTATTCTCTAATATTCCTCTAATTATTTAAGAATATACAGCCTTATTGGTGTGGCAACCACCCTAACAGCTGACTCATTTTGTAAACAAAAGAAAAAAATGTCACCGGGCTTTTGACAGTTGGAAAATTTACGTAAAATGTTTTTTCGTGCATTTGTGCGGTAATAAGAAAATTCTATATTTTTTGCAAATAATAAAATATGATTCATTAAATTAAGATTTAAGATAATTAAAATAAATTTTATAAAATCAAATAATTTATAATAGGATTGGTTTTTTATTCAACTTTTGCCATGTTCCTTTTCTAGTACAATAGCGCGCAACCACTGTTGCAGCACGAGGTACTTTAGAGCGAGTATCGGACAACCTATTGCTATTAGAGCGTCAGAATCTACAGTAACAACAGTTTTTAGAAACAATGCGACTCGTAGGAACCTTTACACTTGCGATGTCCTATGCAAACGACGGAAAACCGGCGAGGAAAAGGTTAGTAAATTGTGTTGTTTACTACATTTTCTGCCTGAATGAAAATATTGTCTGCTATAGAAATCCGATCGTATTATTGAGTACTCACCAAAAAAGAAGAAAGCTGGTGCAAAACTTGAAGGTGTAGTAGATGTGTGGCGGCATATATCAGTGCAAGAACTGGCAAATTCTATGCAACGCTCATTGGGTAAGCATACAATTATTATCAATTGTTCTTAAATAATCACAACCAAATCTTTTTATTTCAGAGGACGTGCAGGAGATCATGTTATACGTAAAAGGTGCAGACAATATTGAGCCGAATGCGCGATTAGATGATCTTAAAATTATACAAGAAATTGTAAATAAAAGTGGTGCAAAGACACGTATTGTATCTGCGCCCGAAGAAGATAGCGAAGATTCAGATGAATTTGGTAAACATCATGATATAACGCCACGACCTCCAGCTCCGCCAGAGTTGTTAAAACCACGTCCACCAGTTGTCACTGTTATGGGTCACGTAGATCATGGTAAAACAACCCTGTTGGATTCGTTACGTGGTGCAGCTGTGGCGGCTGGTGAAGCCGGTGGTATAACTCAACATATTGGTGCTTTTACTGTAAAACTTGATAATGGTGAGCAAGTGACTTTCCTTGACACACCCGGCCATGCAGCTTTCAGTGCAATGCGTGCGCGTGGTGCACATGTTACGGATATTATAGTGCTGGTGGTCGCTGCTGAGGATGGTGTAATGGCGCAAACGCGGGAAGTCATACAATTGGCATTAAATGAAAAAGGTAAGCATACACTTTGAATGTGAAATGATTGGAAGGATATATAATGTTAAAAATTCGTTTGCAGTACCTATTATTGTGGCCATTAATAAAATAGATAAGCCCGAAGCAGATATTGTAAGCATTTTCACTTTACTAAGCCACTTATATTAGTATCATATGTTTATTTGAATTTAAAGGAAAAAACCAAGCGTGATTTAATGCAAATGGGATTGGTGTTAGAGGATCAAGGTGGCGATATACAAGCCATACCCATTTCGGCATTGAAAGGTACCAACCTAGAACTCCTAACGGAGGCTGTGAGTACTCAAGCGACTATTATGGGTCTCAAAGCAGAACCGACTGGACTAATTGAAGGCGTAGTAGTGGAATCTAAAACAGATCCCAATAGAGGGTAAGTTGGCTGTGTAGCTTTCTACGGTCTCTATTGTAAAACTCTTGTTTTAAGAAAGCTCTCCACTGCGATTGTAACACGAGGAACCCTACGCAAGGGCGCTGTGCTTGTAAGTGGCTTAGCGCATGCCAAAGTGCGCGGACTCTTTGATCATAATGGTAAACCAATGGCACAGGCACCACCTGGCACGCCGGTGGAGATATTGGGCTGGCGTGAGCTGCCACTAGCTGGCGATATTATACTTGAAGTGGAATCTGAGGTGAGTTAGTTGATTTTCTTCCGTTACTGAGATTGAACTCTCCACGTTTTGCTATACAGAAAAAAGCGCATTCCGTATTGCGTTGGCGAGAACACGAAGCCAAGCATCACAAAGCCGAAGAGGCTATTGATGAAATTCGCAAAAAAGAAGAGGAACATTTGACCAAATACCGTGCTGAGCGTGATGCGCGGCGGCTGGCAGGCAAATTTCGCATGCGTTATGGCCCCAGAGAAAAGGAAATTGTTGATCATGATGATGTGCCACGTGTTAGTATTATCGTTAAAGGCGATGTACATGGTTCTGTGGAGGCGCTCCTCGATGTCTTCGATACTTACACCAGCAATGAACGTTGTCAATTGGACGTTGTGCATTACGGTGTGGGAAATGTCACAGAAGGTGACATTGAATTGGCTAAAACGTTCAATGCCATCATTTATGGATTTTCTGTACCTACACCTACAAATGCACCAAAAGGTGTGACAATACGTTGTTATGATGTCATCTATCGTCTTATAGATGACCTGAAAAAAGAATTAAGTAGTAAACTGCCACCAGTGGAGGTAGAAGAGGTTGTGGGCGAGGCGAATGTGCTACAACAATTCTTTATCAACGAAGGTCGCAAAGAAGTGCCTGTGGCTGGCTGTAGGTGTGTGAAGGGCTTACTAAAAAAGGCACACAAATTTCGTTTATTACGTAATGATGAGGCTCTATATGAAGGTAAGGTTCTACGGCTTCTGGTAAAGTAGAGCATTTATGAAAATTAAATTTTTTCAATAGGTCACTTGGAGTCTATGCGTCATTTGAAGAACGAAGTGGACTCAATCAAGAAAGATGTGGAATGCGGATTACGTTTTAAGGATCCAAAAATTGTACCCCAGCCGGGCGACACCATAATATGCTACACAACACGCCTGGAAGAACAAGAAACAGACTGGGATCCAGGATTTTGAAACAAAAAAAAATGAGTTTGTGTTGAGGCTGAACGATTGATTACTTTACGAATGGCTTGAGTAGGAGCTGAATGTTTACTCGCATTTTTTACAAATTTCCGCAACGAAACCAACAATGCCAGAATACTATAACTTAATTTTTTAATAGCACAATTTGCTAATTAATTTAAAAGTGTTGAATTAAGCATTCATTATTATTTGATTTAAAGAAAAGAGTGAACTAACAGTAAACACACCTTTATACAATACATATGTACAAGCTAGTGAATATAGAAATATTAAAGATCACAAATATTAAAGATATTTATGTTTGTGTGTATATACGTGTATAAATTTCTATAAAAGTAAAAATTAGACTACACTCATACTGGGTACTTTTTATCTACGTCAAAGCAGCGTAAAAATGTACAATTTCGTATTTCCTGTTGTTATTTTGAATTCATTCATAAAACTGGAAATTAGATGAGGCAAAAGCGCGCCTTTAATAATGCTCAATGTCACTCAGTGTCTGAATGTACACAACTTTATATATCTAAATATATTTGTATGTTGGACATGTGTAACCTCAACACTTTTACATACATATCCAATTGGGTGCTGCCATTAGCTTGTAGCAATGAGTTTAGGATAAGGCTGGGTTGAACAAATGAAATGGGAACATTTCGAGCAAAACGGAACTGCCAACCGATAAGGCGTCATTGTATTGCAATAAATACACAAACACTTGTAAATGGAATGTATAGATACATATGTATGGTATGTGAGCATTAGTAATAATGCCAATGGATCTATGAAGCAACAGTTAAGTTTAAAAAATCCTTGCTCACAGAAATACCATTCGATTTTAGAACATTTCAGATTTAGTGCCTCTGCTTCCGAGTCAAAATGTTGTGGGCGGTTTATGATTCTAAAACCGTCTCTTTCACCTATTCAACTTGTGATATTAACACTACCGTCATAACCGGGTTCTACTTTATCTCGGCGATGTACGCTGGGATCTTGAAATATCGTCCACAATTAGATTGATGAGTACTTTAATAGAGCGGGGGTGCAAGACGAATTGCTCTCCCAGCTTACAGTTGTTGTTGTTGTAGCGGTTTTCTAACCTTGGTTAGGAGCACACTAGATTAGTCTAGCTAGGTCATCGAGATCATCTAACGGGAAGTCCAGTAAACGAGCTGTTAGGACGGGATCCTTAACTCGTAGCATAGATGCTTCGGTTTGCCGACGATTTTGCTGGTTGTAGTCATAATTGTCTTGCAGTGAAGAAGTGGGAAAGGTTGTCGAGATAGCAGTTCACTTTCGAACATAAGCCACCAATATCCTGGACAGACGAAAATATCGAGCTATCATCTGCAATTCAGAATAGGAAAATCACTTCCAGCGGAGAAGTATCGAGAGGACACCACTCTGCTGAGCCCCTTGTTTAATCTTTCTGAGTTTCGATGTTTGACCTCGAAATTCTACCAATGATTGACGACCACTTAGGTAGGCCATGTTCCACCAATACCGGCGGTAATGAAGATTTCTCAATGTCCGATAGTAGCACTGAATGTTCAAAAGCTTTTGCTGCTGCCAGGTCAGTTCGCGCCCAGGGTCAGTTTTTGTTGAGACCATTGACGATCTGAGTGTTTATGGCATTAAGAGCAGTTATGGGGCTGTTCAGCAGTGCTGATGTGATGCTGGAATCAGATGGTGTGTAACGGTTGGGAACAGCAAGGCCTCAAGAATCTTCGCTACTGGGGAGAGGAAAAATATCGGCCGAGATGACTCTCCTATCATCTCACGATAGCCGGATATCCGGCTAAGGTCTGCAACAACCACAGAATATTCATTTGACTCAATGAGAGAGAGAGGGAGAGAGAGAGAGAGAGAGAGGGTATCGAGGTGATGCTCCTCCAAAATTGTAATGCCAAGACTTCCGTCAACCACAATATGATTAATTTTATTTCGATCCAGAGACACAAATAGCTTGAGAAATACATTTATATTTGTACCTTTGGAT
>JAWMAG010000006.1:33245000-33262500 GCA_037013455.1 Ceratitis rosa | reverse complement strand
TCGATTGAAGTTTCGGGATAACCATCTCCGGGTGTTCCATTTTCTTTGCCCTCTAGCAGGCTGGAGAAGTGTTCCCTCCATTAATTCAGTATACTCTGGATATCAGTCACTAGATCAGCTCTCTGGATCCTACAAGAGTTTGCTTCGGTCTGGAAATCCTCCGTAAGTCGCCGAATCTTTTTGTAGAATTTTCGTGCATTACCCTTGTCAGCCAGCTTCGCAAGCCCCTCGTACTCACGCATTTTGACCTCTTTATTTTCTGTCTGCAAATGCGTCAAATGCACGTGTTGTGGACGATCGCAAGGTTGCGAAGTAGATAGTTTGTTTTTTCTCCACTGCAGTACGATATTCCTCATCAGCTCTTTTCTAGCACTGCCGAAAACTAATTGCTTCAGTAGCGGCGTTAAGTAGGAAGTTTGCCGTTCACAGTTTGCTCATATCAAGTTGCTTTTTTCGATCTGGACCCAGCCAAGTGGCTTGGTGAATTTTCCTGTGCCTCAACCCATTTGGGGATGTTTCGTCGTGGAGGCTTAATTTTCTGACAGTTCTCCCAAAAATAACTTCTTTGCCCACCCTGACGTTGAAGACGCCAAGCACAATTTTGACGTGGTGGCGGAGCAGCGCTGATAAGTATAATCTCGGCACTCATAAAAGGCATCCTTGGTCATAACGTCCTCCTCTTCTGTCGGCCAAATTGGCGATGTGTTGAAAAATGTCGTTTTGATGCGTATTGCGGTGAGACGTTCGTCCAACGAAGTAAATGTCAGTATTCGGCTACGGAATCTCTCTCCCACCACAAATCCGGCACCAAATTTGCGCTGGTTTCTTTGGCTGCTGTAGTAGCCACCTTCTTCCGTCCTTGTCTGGTCCATCGCACTACTTGGACGGCGGTGAAGTCAGTCTTTAAACTTATTAAGACATAAACTGCTGGACAGCGGCACTTCCCAATTAAGGGACCGGATATTTCAGCTGCCTGCCCTAAAATCGTGATTCTCAAAACGTTTGGGAGGGTGATCATTAAGAGGGAGGTTTCTCATCTGAGGCTTTGTTGGTTTTTTCATTGGAGTTTATTTTTTCATGGGGTGGGTTCCAAACCTTACTTACAACTGCCTTCTCACTTTAGCACGCATCGAAATGGATGTTTATTGGCTACCCAGAGGACACTTGATCTAAAACCGAAAGTCGTGAACTGCTTGATTCATATGCAAGAGAATCGTTTCTGGCCACTGCCATGTGATTGGCAGTAAAAATCTTTCCTCACTCGCATGAACTTCTACACATGGTCTCATCCTCAAAATACATACCGTTAACTATAACCGAAATGTCATCTGCTTATGCTTTCCCTCCCATTTTTCTCAGAATTCCGTTCATTATGCCGATGTGTCACGTTTCGCGTAATTTTGTCGAACTCGTCTATGTAAAGGATATTTTTTTTAGATGTGTGGTTTTCCATGAGGCAATACTTGAGCTGGTTCTTTTATAGCTGTTACTAAGTTTGGCTTACCCTTTCATAATGAACAGGTTTACCTCACAAGAACGTTTGCAGAACGTGGAAATTAATTATCAAAATAATGGCCCGGTTCGCACATCATATCGCAGCAAAATTTTGTTAGCAAAGCTCACTTTTGCTTGAATGGGTACTTCCAAAAGCCACTGCTTGGTGTGCTTTATGGGTAGGGGGAAGCCTTAATCTATACTTCTTGAAAAATGAAGGCGGTCATAATGTAACAGTGAATGGGGAACGCTATAAAGTTATAATTAATGACTCTTTTGTGCCTGAATTGGTGGATGTTTATGTAACTGATCTGATCTCAACGAAGCAGTCAATTCATTGACTTTAGATGAGCACATTATCTCGCGTAGTGGGCCGGGAGTGTGGTCTCCACAATCGTGCAATTTAACATCGCAGGTCTACTTTTAGTGGGTTATGTGAAGTCGTTTGTCTACGTCTTGACGCCTTGTAAGAGAATATTCGATGAGTTATTTATTGTTCACACACTGCTACAGTTGTTGTAAAAAGTGGTCGTAAATCGGTCCCCTCGGCTGAAATTTATTCGAGTCATCCGTTGGTGTTATTTGCCCGAAAACAGTTCAAAAACATAATAGGAAACTCTTACGTTTATAATGAAACTAAATTCTTTTACATCCATTGAACCCTCTGCATTTTGAGAATAACTGATATCAGATTTATGGGATTTCTAGGTTAAGAATACAACGAAAAGCCTCTACAACTCATACATTTGCCGTCTTCAGTTTCTACTTCTGTGTCAGCTGTGGTGCTTTGATTACAATTTTTATAGAAAAATTTTCGTTCTATGAATTGAAATTTTTTTCATAAAATGTGCAAATTCAATATCGACGGAGGTTTTGACGTTTAAAATCGGTGTCGATAAGGAAGGCGATTTCGGCCTATAAAAGTCATAGGAATAATATTGCGTATACCTCATTGTTCTTGAGGAAGTGTTTAGTAGAATATGTACATATATACTAGTATGTATTGCATATATGTATGTATGTGTGGGATATACGAGTATATCATATTCTTTTCGCGGCAAACTCTTACATATATGAAGATTGTTTGAACAGCCGCGGATGTGCTCAACACATGTCTGCAAAACAAAAAAAAAAAAACAAAAAAAAAAAAAATTAAATAAGTTTACAAAATGCTTCCTTCTTTTACTAAATGAAATCCTTCAATATGTAAACGCTTCACCACTGCATTTTCCAAATCAATCCTTTACATTCCCTTAAAATTGTTGTTCCGACTTAACACATTCATTCAACTCAACTCATGTGCATACCAATCCCTCAGTGCAGTAGTATAGTCATTTTGGCTTGACATTTTGTTTGCTGATTTTTTTGATTTTTAATTGTTTTTAACATTAATTGCCGAGGCGGTGGCCTTTCTTCCAAGAAAATAACTCCAACTGTGTGTCGTCGCCACGTCGCATATGTGCATAATTAGTGGCCTGAGTGTGGTGTGGTGTCAGTGCATAGTACATATGTAGATTTGAGGCACTCGCTTGCGAGATGATGTATGGGCATTCATATATATGTATGTACGAGTATGTAAGTCAATATGACATTTGATTCGTGGGGGAGCAAGAGCTGCGCCTTTTGGATTCTCTTATTTATTCAGCATCCTGCAGCATTTCAACACTTTTCCAGTGGGAGTTTTTATATAGTATATTTAATTGTTATTTTTTTAAGCGGAAGTTTGTCTTTGAACTCCTGTCAGTATGAAAAATTGCGCATTCCTATCTATAACTTGTTGCTTGACAATGCGCATGTCTTTTGGAGATTGGAAAATACTCATAAATATATAAGTTTCATATTGAGTTGATGACGCTGTTGGTCATAAGGCTCCTATCTTCATTTTCTCAAATGTTCGATCCATTTCGTATGTCTCTGAAAGGCAACGAGATAACCAATTTTTGCCGAAGCTAGCTCAGCGAGACAGTCACAGAAGTGTTTCCCGAGACAATTGTTTCGTGCAGATGTCAAGGCTGGAAAGTGACAGAGGTAGGGTCCATTAGATTCTTCCTCTTCTTCGTCGTTACAGCTACCGCTACCGCTTCCCGGGAAGTCGCATTAAACAGTGACCTGTTACTAAACCTGTCGTTAAATTAATGGTGTTTACGCACGGAGGTGAGTCCTTGCATAACTTTGGGCACTGGCTAATTGCTTCCTGTTCTGGCATATATGCAAGAATATAATTCTAAAATGATCAGCGAAGTGATACGGCTGAAGTGCTTATTGTTTGCAATGGAATTTACCTTCTTAAGGTCCAGATCAAGTATCTGACTATCTGATCTGTATGCGTCTTCTCATCTTCGGCCCTCTTGAGCTTAGACAAATGTAGAACCGGCATTTGCCCATAACTGTCTTTGCAAGTGATCTCATTCAGCCATCTTGAGTCTGCTTCTTTGTCAAGGGTCAGTTTAGTAGCATTAGTAAATTCGCTAGTTCGTCTGCCATGCAATTGCCCGGAATGTCCCTGTGCCCGGGTACTCATACCACGGCATTGTTGCATTTAGTCGAGAGTTTTTTCAGATTCTTTCTACATTTCATATCTTGATGTGGTACTGTTATGGTATACTATAGAGATCTGAAGTAGTTTGATTGTCGGAATATATCGTAGCTGGTTGTCCTGCTACCGTAGATTTGAGCAGCCGCTCGGCAGCTTCCATGATTGTAAAGAGTTATGCTTGGAAGACTCTGCCAGACGATTATCTCAGGCTCATATTTATTGAGATCATCGGAGGGTACATTCCACGGCCCATTTTTTCATCGAGCTTCGAGCTGTCTTAAAAAATTGCGAAGGCGTTTGGGATTTCCCATTCATTCCTGTTTCGGATTCTAGTGGAAAAAGGGTTGGCAAAGTACATACTTCTGAAAGAGATGTTATTTTAGTGTGCCTTATACTGCAGTTCCTTCAAGGTTGAGTTGCATTCAATCTAATTGTAGTTCGCTTGTAATATGCCATACAGGTCCAGAGGAAGGTAGGCAGCGTAAGTTAATGGTTTCTGGCTGAGCCATCCAATTATAGCGATGAAAGAAGTTCCACCGTCAACGAACTAGCCAAACCTGGTATCGAAAAGAACCATGAGAAAATTGGTTCCTACCGCTACTTCGACGATTTTTAGACAGCTCTTTACGTTGTTATGGCTAAGTTACTTTGTAAAAACTCTTTTCAGACTCAACAAGAAAGTAACGCGAGTGACAAGACGAAAGGGAAAATAAAAGTGCTCTACGAAAAAAGGCCAAACTTTGTAAGCCGCCTATCGTGAGTGACCTACTGAATAGTGCACAAGCGTGAAAGCTGATAACACCCGATTAAACGGTACTATAGTTCTCGAAACTATAGACTAGCGAATTTAAATACACCGACTACGTTGAGACGTTGTTAACTTTTTCATTGGAGCTGGTTTCTACGTGGCGGGTCCCAAACCCAGCGCACAACCTCGATAGGCGAGTAAGTCTAAAGTTTTTACACATTTATATAGCGAGCCGTTTGCTTCAAGACCGACGCCCGCTCGCAGCCGCACCTGTGGTGAACAGACGTTGCAATTAGACTTCAGGGGACCCTCAAACCGAATAAGTCGGAGTGGCTCCACTGAAGCTTCCTCTTTCATTAGCCGTGACCCAAGGCTCCACACGGGTTGGTTACCGCATCTTGCACAAGGGTTGCTCAGGGTGCGCGACATAGACGCAAGAGTTGGAATTGAGTATAGCCTCGTAACTGTAACAGCATACCTAGATGCTTGACTACGGTCTCAACAACAGCGCATTCGCGACTTATCTCCCATGTCACTGCTGATAGTCATAACTTCGAGGTCGTAGATAATTTCGTCTATGTAGGAACCAGCATCAACACCAATAATAATGTCATCCTTGAAATCCAGCTCAGAATCACTCTTGCCAACAGGTGCTACTTTGGACTAAGTAGGCAATTGAAAAGTAAAGTCCTCTCCCGACGAATGAAAACCAAATTCTACAAGTCTCTCATCGTTCCCGTCTTGCTAAATGGTGCGGAAGCATGGACGATGACAACATCTGATGAACAGTGGCTTAGTTCAGCGAATCAAGAAGCAGCGGCTACGCTGACTAGGCCATGTGGCCTTTAAGGGTTGTCATGGAGTATCTCATGTGCGAGTTGAGCAGTAATGTGACCCCCTATATGTTGATATGGACAATTTCTTCTGCATTGTTATAAAAGGTACTTAAAAATTTGAATAAATATTTAAGCCACAGAACTAAATGATAATATCTATAGCTGCTGCAGAATCTAGAGGCTTTCACCTTGGCAAGATCTTGATACTCTTATGATGTGATGCGGATGATACTTATGATATCACAACATCACTTCACTTTTATTCAAATCACTACACATTAGTCATCGCATCAATAACACAGCGATCGCTTAACAGTGAGAGTACCTGTCGATCACTATCTATATGCACACACCTAGAGAGAGATAAAAAGAGAGAGAGAGAGTTCGCTAGCAGAAGTGCCTCAGCAAGAGTAATGAGCACCTCCTCGCCACAAAAAGCGTTCAAACAACAAGTGCGAACGCCGGCCACCGGTGTCTGTCAAAAGTTGGCGTAGAAAATATACTTATATGTATGTATGTGTGTAGTAATATGGGAATTTACTTTATACAATACTTCGTGTGGTTAAAAGAATTAGCTGCAAGCGGCTACATGCGTGAAACCACCAAACCGGCCGGGCGTTATTCACGCCGTGTATGCGCTGCAGTTGCAACGTGCGATGGGCGCATGTGGCACGACTCATTCAGACTTTTTGATGTTGCGGTGCAATATTGAAATATTCTACTCCTCAACTTATTTACATGCGCATGCATGCGTATGTGTGTGTGCATGTGTCTGTTGACAAGTGTGATATTTTTGTAACAGCAGTAAAAGTTGCAAGTGGAATTGCAGGCACGTCAAAAATTCTTATTTTGCGCACAAGCGAGAGTGACATAGTCACTTATATTTTTATAAATATCTATTTGCCAATGTATGCATGTACATATGTGATTTATGCTGGCTTGTAAACTGAAACTGGAGCAAATGTGTGCTAAATATTGTGCATTTAAATGTATTTATGTACATAAATGTTGCAAGTATTTGTGTCCTTTACTCTTTACTCTTTACTCTTTACTGTTTACTGTTTACTGTTTTTTATTTTCAATGTGTGTGTAATTTGCTTATGTAATTTTTTATAAGAAACCATAAAAATGGCGCGAAATGATAAAATTTTGTACTAAAAAATGAAAATATAAATATTAATAAACAAATTTTTTATCGCGAAAAAATTAAAAAAAAAATCGCTAAAAAGGAAAAAGTTATAGAAAAAGCTGATAGCAAAGCGACTTGAAAAAATGGATAAGAGAATTGAAAAAATAAAATAAAAATACAAAAGCAAGCACAACAAAACAATACAATCGCTAAACTATATTTCCGAACCGTGAATTGTGTGTATGTGTGTGTGTGTTATCAATATCCGCTTAGAACGCTACGAGTCCCCAAAGACTGTTTCAAAGCTGAGAACAAAACTATTTTATACTCGTATAAAACGTTCTGCAATTGTATGTATGTATGCATGGCAGTGGGTGTTTGGGTGACTGTGGCACTTACATACACTTACACAAATGTACGGTGTTGCTGGCGGCCAGCCGATCGCACTCGCTCGCCAGAATAATGCCAGAAAAAAGCGGAAGCGCAATCTAACACATAATAAATATGTTATATCCAAGCATCGCACAACGTCTCCGTTTGCTCCAAATGCTCTAAATGTTTTTTTCATTATGTATATGTGTGCATTCTGTGTAGTTTGTTGCTGGATTCTGACTGCGGATCGTCCGTTGTTGGAAGGCGATCCACTGTTGTTTTCGTTTGGTGTTTGTTTCATTCATATTCAAGTATATTACTGTTGCTTTGGTTTTTGTTGTTCTTTCTTTTTGTTTTTGCTTTTGTGCTTGTAGTTGTACTGTGCTGTTCCAACACCGACCACTATTCACACTACTAACTGTGATCGCTGGTGCTGTCGATGTGATCAGTTGCGTGTTGGCGTTCCTGTCCAACGGGTGTGCTTTCCTTATTTGCTCGCGTTCGCGAACTGTTGTAAGCAGTAGTAGTAAGTGTCCTTTGCGATCAAGCGAAGGACAATTGGAATAGGTTTGTGTGGTGAAATCGTAATAAAAGAAAGATTGTGGTTTTTTTTTTTTGAAAACACATACATAAATATTGAATGTGCGATAATTTACTGTTCCACATCACAGAAAAAATACAAATAGTGTGCTTAAGCAGAAAACGTTATCCTTGTCAGCAAGGGCGACAAAAAAAAATATTAACAGTAATTGAATGATTGAAAAAGAAAAGCACACAAACACACACATGATCAGTGAGGTTAAAAATTATAGCAAATATTTGCGAAAACATTAAATAAAGTGTTTATGTTAAATAAATACATTAATGTGCCATATTTAAGATTATACACAAATACATCTTCAACATAACTACCATTTTTCAATTTAACCGTTAAGGCGAACGTGCAAAAAAATTTGGAGGCTCAGCGCTTTAAATAATAAACAACAAAATGGATTTATCAAGGCGGTTGCGGTAAGAATAAAAACTTAAATAAACGGAAATAAAAAAAATTTTCAGGAAAAATAAAAACTGCCACTATCTTCCAAATTATACTTCGGTTGTGCAGAAAAAAATTTATTAAGTATTAAAAAATAATAAATAAATAAAAATAAAAAATTGAACCAAATTAATTAAAGAATTAAAAATAAAATAAATTTCATTCAAATTAATAATGAATAAAAAAACCAAATGGAATAGTGCAGATCAAAACAAAGTAAAATATACTAAAACAAAACAATATATGCTAAAAATATAAAATAAAATAAAATAATATAAAATAATAAATTAAATTAAATTAAATGAAAAAATTCAAAAAGAATAATAAAATAATATTATATATATATAATTGGCGCTTGCTTCATCAATTTGTGGTTTTGCGTCTTAATGTTTTTCCAATAAATGGAGGGACCTACAGTTTATACCCGGCCGCTTCCGAATGGCTTATGGGTTTTTATGAGGAACCTTTATTTCATATCAGAAGTACACTCGGAAGGGTTGAGATTCCCTGCAGAGGGGCGACCGCAATTAGAAAGTTTAACTTAATTTTTATTTAAATTAATTTTCCATAACTTTTGGGTTTTAGTCGTACCAGGATTTGAACCCGATCCTTCCGAACAGCAGTAAGCAATGCTAAGCACTCGGCTACGGCGGCCGCCAAATAAAATAAAATTAAAAGTAAAATTAAAAAATTTAAAAAAATTAAAAAGTGAAATAAAATAAAACTTAAACGAAACCAAAATTAAATAGACCTTTTTTTGCTGGTCTTCTTAAGTAGTCGTAATAGAAAAGAATAAATTTAAATAATAAATAAAAAATAAAATAATACTAAAGAAAAAGTTAAGTAAAGGAAATCGAAATAAAATAAAACTAAAACTAAAACAAAAATAAATGAATAGATTAAAGTAAATAAAAAATAAAAAACTATTAAAATAATTAATTAAATTAAAACTGAACTGAAATTAAAATTGAAATAAAATAAAAAATATCATTTAAAATATGTATAATAAAATAAAATATATTTATTTAAAACATAATTAAAATTAAAATAAAATAAAATTAGAATAAAATTAAATAAAATAAAGTAAAATAAAATAATAAATTAAATTATATTAAATAAAATAAAAAAATATAATACAAAATAATGTATAATAAAATAAAATAAAATAAAATAAATAAAAAAAATAAAGAATAAAAAATGAAATATGTGAAAATGAAAACACAAATATGATATATATATTTTATATGATGTTAACTTAATTTCAAGTCCTATTATTTACGGCCTCTAGCTGCAGACAATATTATATATTATAATAGAAAATCAATCAATTTTATTTAGTTTGTGATTAAACATTTTGCTGTTGACTGCGCATACACAATCATACCTATATAGATTCATTCCTATACATACATATAACTATCTATACATCAGTCTGAATTGCTGCCTGTTGTGCGATTGATTGAATCTCTTTGTGTGCTATGCAAATTAATATGTCAATAAAGGATTTTAATTTAATTTCAAAATGTTTGTGCACGTACTTTCTGATATTTTACACACTATACAGTGCTTTACTTGTGTGCGTATATGTACATACATACCTATGTCATATGTGTATGCGTCTGTGGTGATGTTTTGGTAGCAAGGATATACGTAAATTATATTACCATATGTATTATTTGTATGTACTATATGTATGCAATCAGGCATACAGAGTGTAACTAAGGACATTTGGAAGTTTAAAATCACTCATACTTTTATGCATACACACATATATATTTTTACACGTATGTACGAATATGTGTTATTGCGACAATGTAAAATCAAATTCGCAGTAATTATTGCTACTTTCGTTGCTAGAAATCGATGCTGGAGATTTTAATTAAATATCTTATTTTTTTACATCAGCTTGTCCTTCTGTTTAACTGTGCCACTTGTGTTTATTATCAGCGTGACAATTATAGAAGTGTTAAATAAAATATTGAACTTAGCTCAACACCATAGTGAGCTATGTACGTTAAATAGCAAATATCATTTTGATTTGAAATCGTTGACTTTGTAGTTAATTTCATTGCTTTTCTACTTTCAACTGTCTTTTTTTTAGTATTTAACTCAATAAAATATATTTAAACTATCTTAAAGAGACAGAAAAAAGTTGGGCTTTCTATGTATGTGAATGAAATTTTTTGGGTTTATTTCGTGTAGAATACATCTTCTTCTTCTTCATTGGCATAGTCCCCAGTTACGCGTTCAAAGCCGAATCAATATTAGCGCGCCTTTCATCTCCAATTGTAAATATCAAGTACAGTCAGGTCCTTCTCCACCTGATCTTTTCAACTGAGGGGAGGTCTTCCTCTTCCTCTGTTTCCACTGGCGGGTACTACATCGTAAACTTTGAATGCTCGAGTATTCCTCTCCATCCGAACCATATGACCTAGTAGATGTTGTCATTGTCCATGACTTCGCACCATATAGCAGGACGAGAACACTGAGCGATTTGTAGTTTTCATTCGTCGAGAGAGGACTTTACTTTTTAATTGCCTACTCAGCTCAAAGTAGCACCTGCTGGTAAAAGTGATTCTGTGTTAGATTTTATAATAATTGGCGCTTTGTAACCGCTGAAGCGATTTTCAGCCGAGCTCTTCCTCCAACTTGTGGTTTTGCGTCTAGATGTTTTTCCAACAAATGGAGGGACCTTCAGCTTAAACTATAGTTTTGTTTTTTTTACGAGGAACCTTTATTTCATGTCCGAAATACACTCGGCGTTGGATTTTAGGGTTGAAAAGGTGGAATCGGCTAGTTTCCGATAGGCTTTAAACTTATACACCGTACGCAGATAGGACCTTATATATAACATTTTGGAGGCAACCTCAGTTCCCTTTTTCCCTTACCATATATCGAATTGCTGATGAGTGCTCTCAGAAAGCAGGTGTGCAATGAAGTAGAAAACCGTTGGGCTGTTTGTTGCTTATCGACGGTATTTGCTAACGGGAGTTTTTTGATACACAGAGGCGGGCGCGTATCTTCGCAGCGACAAGATAGTGATCCGAGTCGATTTTAGGTCCGCGGAAGGTACGCGCATCTAGCAAACTGGATACATGTCGTCTGTATATTACAATATGATCGATATGGTTATGAGTTTTTCGATTAGGAGGCAGCAAGGTAGCTTGGTGAATTTCCTTGTGCTGCAATCTGATACTACAGATAGTCATATTTCGGACCCTGGCGAAGTCGATCAGCTTAAATCCATTTCTAACCTCAGCTCGCTTCCAAACGGTTGCTTTTAGCTACTCAGAGGGCACTTGGTCTAAGACCGGAAGTCGTAAGTCGTGTTTGAACCTTATGTAATAGAATATTTTCTGACCACTGCCAGGTGATTGACAGTCACACACATTCCTCACTTGCATGAGCTTCTTCTACATATGCCTCCATCCTCTCTCAATTAATAAGTTTTATTTTAGTAAATTGAATTAAAACTATGGAAATAAATAAAACTAAACTACTTTTGAGCTGTTACAACAAAATGCAACTATTAAAATTATGTGGTTACTGAAAATTTCATTCCAATCTTTTAACCATTAAAAAAACATAATTTTGGATTTTCAGAAATTTTTTTAAAGAAAGTTATAATTTTTTATTCATAAGTAATAAATTTAACTGAAAGTTTTTATTTTCTATATTTTATGTATTGAGGGTAAATTTTTAAAATTCAATACCTCATGACGACGATCAAATAAAAAAAAGGGTTAAGATCTAAGAAGATCTCCCAATCTTACTTATAGTGGGGTTCATTTGCGATGAATAATTCAATTTTCTTTTCAATCTACCTACACAGCATCAAGTGCTTAATATTGTAAAATTTATAAAAAAAATCTATACTTTTTTCAATTAACAATTAAAACATATTTTAGCATATAAAATTTTAGCTAATTATATGTATTGTATATGAATAAATATAAAAATGATGCATTTCAATGACGGTGGAAAGTCTATTTTTGTTGTAATTCCTGCTTTTTTCAAAAAGTTATTTATACAAAATATTAATTTACATTTTCCCTTGAATAAGCAGATTTTCACTTCGAAAAGGAAAGTTACGTACACTTTTACATTTACAGAGTTTTATATGAACATTAATCAATATGTAGCTATTTATACTTAATTATTTAAATATGCTGCCTTAGAAACGTGCCATAAACATACTCATATAGCATAAACACTCAACTTTGCATCTAAATCTGGCAGTAAACTTCACACGCGTACTGAGGAAATTCAATGCCAAAGTTATTCCCAAACAATAACAACAACAGCAATTAGCAACAGTAAATAGCACATTACCACACTTTTTCCCATATTATCGCACATGATGAGCTCAAAGCACTCAATTGCGTAACAAATCGTCCGATTTTATTTTTTTCCAAAATTAAAATTGTTTTTCTGCAACAAATTTGTATTGAAAGAAATTTGAATTTGCTAAAATCACCAGCGAGTTCATGCTGTGCTCATGGTCAGCGTTTATAGCCACATAAATACATATTATAACTGTAAAATAGTAAAATAACCAAAAATGTAGGTGATGCGTATGCATGTATGTGTGTGTATATAAATGTATGTATGTATATGAAGAGCACTTGTAAATAGATATTACATTGAGTGCACCTGAAAGTGCATAAATAAATACCAAATGTACATACATACATACCTACATATGCCATGGTGCAGCTGGTGGGAGAAATCGAAAGTCGATCAAGTGCATTGAGTTCACTTCGAAAATTGATTTGTTTAGAATAAAATTGGTAGACACTTTGCCACATGTGTACTGGTTTGTAAAAACCACAAGTGGAGCGGCGGCGGAAAAGCAATCTACCAAACGAGTACGCATGCAGCACACACGCTGTGGGGTAAACACCACACGCTGACTAAGTGTTTGTGTTAACTACTTACATGGGTAATAAATTTGTACTATTCTCGTGTATTTGTAGACTATTTAGGGTGTTCAAAATGTATTTCTAAAGTACCACAAACTCCTTTGATTTACATGACGTGAGACTTTCTTGTGGCCACTCGAACTGAAATAGTTTTTCTATTTGGAATGGTTATTTATTGTAGCATCGTTTCAGGACCACTTAACCTCAAAATAATAGCTTCGGTAGTTTTTTTTATAATTTCATACAAATTTTATAGAATAGATTCAAGGAGGATTATTAGCCTAACTTTACTCCGAGATCATATAATTGGCGCTTTGTAACCGCTGAAGCGATTTTCGGCCGAGCTCCTCCTCCAATTTGTGGTTTTGCGTCTTGATGTTTTTCCAACAAATGGAGGGTCCTACAGTTTATACTAAGCCGCCTCCGAACGGCTGACGGTTTTTTTACGAGGAGCTTTATTTCATGTCCGAAATGCACTCGGAGGGATGGACATTCCCTGCCGAGGGGCGACCGCAATTAGACAATTTAATTTAATTTTTTATTTAAATTAATTTTCCATAACTTTTGGATGTTGGTGGCACCGGGATATGAACCCGAGTCTTCCGAATGGCAGGACGCAATGCTAACCACTCGGCTACCGCGGCCGCCATACTTTTTAAATTTTGAGTAAGTAATGCCTTGTTTTTTGATGAAGGGATCTGCAATTTTAAGTTGTCTTCGTTAAGCTGACAGATTTTGATGACGTCACAAGTATGTGATTGTAGAGATATATTTTTTCGATATATCTTTTATACGATCACCCTACTCATTCAAACATTATGTAAGGTGTGTGTGTTTTTGCATGTAATTCACACATTCATATAAATACATACAAAAGAACGCAAACAAATGCTTTGGTACTTTAACACACTTAAAACAAATGATATTTAGATTGTTTAGAAATAACGTAATAAACTAAAATAGTTTAATGAAGATCGTAAAGAGAAATCATTTCTAGTTTTTCGCTCTTTCACATTTTCTTAGGTTGGTTGATTGCTTAGTTGCCACTGTTTTCACTACATCCTGATTGGGAAAAACAACATATGTGCGAATGACTAAGGTGGTTTTCGGTTGATGGGGTAATGTGTGTACACAGAGGGGCGGGCGCAGGATGCGGGGGAAATCAAAGCAATCAAATTGCTTGCCAGTTGTTTGAGATGTTCAAGTAAATATTTATATTAACTGGAAAAACGCACAATTTATGCAGAGGGATGTTAGATGGTGGAAGTGCATACATTGTATGTGATGAGTAGCGAACAAATTGGTGGAAAGTAAAAAAAATATGATAACTTAAATATACACAAACATATTCATGTATGTTTGTAGCGCAAGAACACATGTGACAAATTTTAATGAAATTATAATCCTTCCACCAACTTGTTGCCTTCAAAGCCAAGGCAACATCTTTCTTTACGAATTTAATGTATTTATGTGGGAATATGTGCTCAAATGTGTGAGTAAATCAAAGGAAATCTAAAAGCTTTGATGTATTTGCTTGCAAAAAACAAAAAAAAAGTACAGACTATAGAAAATAATGCTCCACTTGTATGACTGTTTGCTTAGTTTTGAAGTCGTCAAGGTATAACTCACAAAAAAAAAAATAGAAAAGTATTAAAAACAAATACATTTATAAAAATAAATAAATTAAAATAATAAATTAATCAAAATAAAATGAAATAAAGTTAAATTAAATAAACGAAAATAAAATAAATAAAATAAAATAAAATAAAATAAAATAAAATAAAATAAAATAAAATAAAATAAAATAAAATAAAATAAAATAAAATAAAATAAAATAAAATAAAATAAAACAAAATAAAATAAAATAAAAGAAAAGAAAAGAAAATAAAAGAAAATAAAATAAAATAAAATAAAATAAAATAAAATAAAATAAAATAAAATAAAATAAAATAAAATAAAATAAAATAAAATAAAATAAAATAAAATAAAATAAAATAAAATAAAATAAAATAAAATAAAATAAAATAAAATAAAATAAAATAAAATAAAATAAAATAAAATAAAACAAAATAAAATAAAAGAAAATAAAATAAAATAAAATAAAATAGAATAAATTAAATAAAATAAAACAAAATAATGTTAAATAAAGTAAAATAAACACATATAAAATATGATAAAACTTACAATTTTAGTAGAAGACCAGATATAACGAGGCGATAAATACCTGCCTTGCATGCTGTACGGTCATACTATATGAGTGTACTGCAGTTTTGCATGCGTGTGGCCATTTGGAGATGCTGCTACTGCTGTTATAGCAGCTAATCAATCACCGTGGAAATACTGATTTGCCCCATTTAGAAAGTCAATCATATGTTGTAAAATTTGTTTTTGTATTTTTTTACTTTTTGATACTTTTTGAGCGTCCATCTCGTTTTCTGAAGATTTTTTCGCAAGTTTTCAATAATAACTTCACGAGGGTAATGAGGATAATAATTCGGTTTAGTTGTTAATTGTATTGGTTGAAAGAACTCGATAATAACAATGTAAGTGATATTTTTTTTGGTGGTTTCTACGTGGTTCCCATTAAGAGCCACACAATCATTCCAATGCAGCTTGAACATTTCAATACCAATTTTGTAGGTGATTTATGTTGTGGTCAATTGGTGTCATATGGTGGATATGGTAGGAATTCAAAGTTCAATTAAAGTAGGTTTGTATTTGTTTTGATTGACTTGTGACACCGTGCGTTGTCTTGGTGGAAATAAGTTTATTTATGTGGTATTTCATTGCATCTTCAAATACTGTGGTCTTTCTAGCCGCTTTGGACGATGTTCACCAGTTAATGAAAACTCAGATGACGATCGCTTTGATTCCGGAGTGAAGTGCTGGATTCACGTTTTATCCATTGTAACATATTGACACAAAAATTCTGGTTAATTATTTTTACACATGACCACGGCCGAAAGCCATCAAGACGCTCTACAATGATTTTGTGATGTTTTTTTTTGGTTTCGGAAACCGCCATGAATAAAATAAAACTAGGTCTACAACATTTCAGCCCATGTTATGCATATGTACATCTGTATGTGTATTATTTTTCTCCATGTTATGTATATTTAGGTACGATTCACTCAAGAGACGTTTAGATATGTTTGAGAGTTTTAACGCACCCACCTGATCTAACTACTATGTTTTTCGGTCTCTGCAAAACTCTCGTAATGCTAAAAAATTTCTCGACGGAAGAGCGACTTAGATGAAATAATGAAGCTACGCGAAGAATAGCAAAAGGGTGTAGGAAGTAATGATCAATATGTAGGTACTTTACTAAAAAATTAAGAAAAACTTTTGTTCAATAATATATAAAAAATAAGCTGCGGAGACTTTTTAATTATCCAATAAATTTTTTGCATTCCGAATTGTTTGTTGCTTCCATTATTCTCAATGGAACATTTTCATTTTGCCCATTTTATAACTTGAAATTGGTTTTCTATTTTTAAATTTTTTATTACTTTGTGGTTACTTCTAAACTGATTGTTGTCGACGAAGAAGAGGTTTTTTTTGGTTTAAGGAAACCAAAAATATTTGCCAAAATGTAAATGCTTACTTTTGTAGTTTTTTGTTTATTTTGCTTTTGGTTTTCTGTTACTTTTTTGTTACTTTTTGTACATTTACTTACGCATGTAGGTATATACAATTTTTGTAAATGTTTATGTGCCATGTGTATTTTTGGTAAAAGTCATAAAGTTCTAAATATTCTGCGTGTCTGCACACGCACAACTTGCGTTTGTGGTTTCGAGCGGGCATTACCCAATGAGGTAATTTACATATGTACATACTCGTGCGTGAACAGCGTCGTCCAAATTTATGGAATTAACAGGAAATTCATCATGAGCCACCGTGCAGTTGGTTGTTTGGGCAGCCGGTGCCCGTTTTTTGGCGTGTGCGGTCCGTGTTTTATTTTTTTGTTTTTGTTGTCTGTGACTTTTTGGCCGCCTTTTGTGCCACTTGAAAACACCAACGCCAACATTATCACCAGCAACATTGAAGTTGCCGTCATCGCCGGTTTCTTCTTGGTCACTGCAAGTATAGCCCGCAATACAGCAATGCCATTGGTTGGGCGACCAAGCGTTTGGTGATTTGATTTTTATTTTGCTTTGTCGTCCTCTTCAAAAGCTTGCGAATCCGTCAAATCGTTGTTTGTTTACATAATCTTCGCTTAGTTTTTTTGTTTTAATATTTCTGAAGGCATGTCGCGTGGACGACTGTCGCAGTTCTGAAGGAGGAAGCGTTTTGATGTGTAGCAAATGTGGCCAGCATATGTATATATATGTATTAGTATGTAAATATGTAAATGAATATAATTTCGAAGTAAATTCCTAGGTGCGAGGGATGCGCGTTCTATTCGTCTGACACAGTGTGCGTGTCCG